>JAGFNQ010006890.1:73181-111752 GCA_024364735.1 Boesenbergia rotunda | reverse complement strand
TTAATACCCAATGACCTAGTGTGACCATCATGCTTTATCTGTGCCAAAGCCTTGGTCAAGGGATCTGCGACGTTAGCCTCTGTAGGGTACTCTGCAAATCTTCACATCTCCTCGATCGATGATCTCTCGAATGAGATGGAATCGCCGTAGTATGTGTTTGGTCCGCTGGTGTGAGCGAGGTTCCTTAGCCTGCGCAATAGCTCCATTGTTGTCACAATAGAGCTGTACTGGGTCGGCTATACTAGGAACCACTCCAAGCTCAGTAATGAACTTGCGGATCCAAACTGCCTCCTTTGCTGCCTCAGATGCAGCAATGTACTCAGCTTCTGTTGTAGAATCAGCAACTGTATCCTGCTTTGAACTCTTCCAGCTGACAGCGCCACCATTTAAGCAAAACACGAACCCTGACTGCGATCTGTAATCATCCTGGTCGGTTTGGAAGCTGGCATCAGTGTAACCCTTTACAACTAGATGCTCATCGCCTCCAAATATCAAAAAATATTCCTTAGTCCTTCTCAAGTACTTAAGGATATTCTTGACCGCTATCCAGTGACGTTCACCTGGATCTGACTGGTATCTGCTCGTCATGCTCAAAGCATACGAGACATCAGGACGAGTACATAACATGGCGTACATAATAGATCCTATGGCTGAGGCATAAGGGATCTTGCTCATGCGGTCTCTCTCCTCTCTAGAAGAGGGACCTTGAGTCTTCGAAAGACTCACGCCATGTGACATTGGCAGATTTCCTTTCTTGGAATTCTGCATGGCAAACCGTTGCAAAACGGTATCAATGTATGTACTCTGACTTAGGCCAAGCAATCTCTTAGATCTATCTCTATAGATCTTAATGCCTAGAATGCAGGCTGCTTCACCTAAGTCCTTCATTGCGAAACAAGTCCCCAACCAAGTCTTCACAGACTGTAGCGAAGGGATGTTGTTCCCAATGAGTAGTATGTCATCCACATACAAGACTAGGAAGACTACTGTGCTCCCACTAACCATCTTGTAGACACAAGGTTCATCTTCATTCTTGATGAAACCAAACTGTTTGATCGCATCATCGAATCGAAGATTCCAGCTCCGAGAAGCTTGCTTTAGACCATAAATGGCCCTATGCAGCTTGCATACTCTGCCAGTATGCTGTGGATCTACAAAACCCTCAGGCTGTGTCATGTACACATCCTCGAGGAGGTTTCCATTCAGAAACGCTGTCTTGACATCCATCTGCCAGATCTCATAATCGTGGTAGGCTGCAATAGCAAGCATGATCCGAATGGACTTAAACATCGCTACTGGAGAAAAGGTTTCATCATAGTCAATACCATGAATTTGCTTAAAACCTTTAGCTACCAGTCTACCCTTATAGGTATGAGTAAGTCCATCCATGTTAGGCTTTCTCTTAAAGACCCACTTACACCCAATGGGTTTGACCCCTTCAGGTGGATCAACCAAGGTCCAAACTTGGTTAGTGTACATGGATTCCATTTCGGATCTCATGGCTTCCAGCCATGACTCAGAATCTGGGCTCATCACAGCTTCCTGATAGGTGGTAGGCTCATTCTTAATGATCATAACGTCATCATGGTCAGGCAAGAGAAATGAATATCTCTCAGGCTGACGACGTACCCTATCAGACCTGCGAAGAGGTAGGTCTACCTGAACAGGTTGTTGTTCCACAATTTCTTGTGTAACAATCTCATCCACCACTTCTTGTGGTTCCTGTTCAGTATCCATTAAGGGCTCAGTGCTATGGTCGTTGTCTTGAATTTCTTCAAGATCAAACGAACTCCCACTAGTCTTTCTAGAAACAAAGTCCCTTTCTAGAAAGACCCCAGTCTTAGCAACAAACACTTTGTGCTGACTGGGAATGTAGAAGTAATATCCCTTAGTTTCCTTGGGATATCCCACGAAATAGCACTTATCGGATTTGGGTCCCAGTTTGTCTGAGACTTGACGTCTAACGTAAGCCTCACAACCCCAAACCCTCATGAAAGACATCTTGGGACTCCTCCCAGTCCATATCGTATATGGTGTCTTCATGACCGCCTTTGATGGAACACGGTTAAGTGTGAACGCTGCCGTGTCTAGAGCATATCCCCAAAAGGATATAGGAAGATCTGCGTGACTCATCATAGATCGTACCATATCTAATAAGGTACGATTCCTCCTTTCGGATACACCATTCCACTGTGGTGTTCCAGGGGGAGTGAGTTGGGATAGAATCCCACACTCAGCTAGGTAGTCACGAAACTCATGGCTCAAGTATTCTCCACCTCGATCTGATCGAAGTATTTTAATACTCTTGCCGAGTTGGTTTTGTACTTCATTTCTGAATTCTTTGAACTTTTCAAAGGACTCGGACTTATGTGTCATCAAGTACACATAACCATATCTACTGAAATCATCAGTAAATGTGATGAAGTATTTATAACCACCTCGAGCAGCAACATTGAAAGGGCCACATACATCAGAATGTATGAGTCCTAACAAATCTGTTGCCCTCTCGCTATGTCCACTAAAGGGAGTCTTAGTCATCTTGCCTAGAAGGCATGACTCGCATGTCTCATATGATTCAAAATCAAATGAATCCAGCAATCCATCCTTATGGAGCTGGGACAAGCGACTCTCATTTATGTGGCCTAAGCGACAGTGCCATAGATAGGTTGGGTTCAACTCATTTGATCTCAACCTCTTGGTATTCACGTTATAGATAGGGCTCTCTAAGTCTAGAATATAGAGGCCATTCATCAGATGTGCGCTACAATAGAACATATCCTTTAAATAAACAGAACAACATTTGTCCTTTATTATGAATGAAAAACCTTTGTTATCTAAACATGAAACTGAAATGATATTCTTTGTTAGTACAGGTACATAACAACAGTTATTCAATTCCAGTACAAGCCCAGAGGGTAGAGACAGAAAGTAAGTCCCTATAGCAATAGCAGCAACCCTTGCTCCATTGCCTACCCGTAGGTCCACCTCACCCTTGGCCAAAGCCCTGCTATTTCTCAGCGCCTGCACATTAGTACAAATGTGAGAAGCACACCCAGTATCTAATACCCATGATGTAGAAATAGAAAGGTTGACTTCTATAACATTTATACCTGAAGTCACTTCGAACCGCTCATGTCTTGCCAGCCCTTGATATAATTGCTTGAGGTGGCCAATCATATCGTAAGCATTCATGTTCTCGTGTTGCTTCTGAAGCTCAGAGGACATGCAGCATAGCATTAGGCACGACACGTCTAACGCGTCGTCTTGATGCTTCTGATGAGCATCTCTAACGCTACGGATGGCTGAGGGTGGTAGTGCTTCAGGAACCGCTTGCTCTAGAACGTACTGCTTACGTTCCTGTATGAGGACTATCCTCAGATTCCTGTACCAGTCCAGGAAATTAGCTCCAGTGAGCTTGTCCTTCTCAAGGACAGATCGCAGAGAGAGAGTGTTCGTGTTTGACATGGTAATCTACAACATAAAATGCAGAAAATAAATATCCACCATTGTATCATATTTTATCATTTAACTAGGCCTTTAATTAAATGATGCTCCCACTGAATTATAGGACTTTGGTAGAATCGAGTCATAGATGTGGTAAAACCACACTACTAGATCCACACCAACTAACTATAATTCTCGTAGGTCAAGATCCACATCATACTACGCCTTGAGTTAGCTTTGGCTAAATCGCCCAAGACTTAGTATGATCGGTAGGTACCAATTACCAATTACATCTCTATGCAACTCTTGTTTATAGGATCAAGAATTAACATTTATGAATAATCTTGAGTTAGCTTTGGCTAAATCGCCCAAGACTATTGATAAATGCGATCTTGTCCTACCTTTCCAACTATTGGAATATGCCTATAGTTAGGCTCGATCCAATTGAGCTAACTAGTTACTCAATCTAATTGAGCTCAATCTAACCCAAGCGTGATAGGCGGGACCAAGGTTGTCCCTCCGCATCCCACCAAGATTAAATGCATTGCTCTGCTTTGGCAGATTCAACAATTGCATATGATCATGGTAGTGATGGGTATCAAGGCTCGTTAGGCATATACGAGTTGATTTCGATTTAGATCTAATCTAATCGATGATGTGCATCGTATGTAGGCATTTATTAAATCTAATTTAACCTAAATGTGTACTAGGTGCACATCAAAATGTGGTTCCCACATTACATGTGCATCACATACACTCATGTATATTCTATTCTATACTAACATGCATCACATACATATGAGCAAAATAAAATATACAAGAAAATTAAGTGTGATTAGTCATGGCCCTACTAAGATCTTCTCAAGCCAATGAGAAGATCTTTTGGTCAACCTAGGGTCTAGGCAGCAGCTTCTCCAAGCTCCTCCTTCCAGAACCCTATGTGTTGTCGGCTTGCTTCCCATGAGTCCGTCTTCTCCAGAATTGCCTTCATCGTTAATTTTGTACATTACAAAATTTATACTCGAGTTACATTCGAGTCTTAAACTAATTTTAACAGAAATAATAAAAAAAAACCGACACGCAGGTCGCAATCACAATACAACACCCACAACACAAATAACGGCACGCAGGCCGTAATATGAATTACACACATATTTTAATCTAATTAAAATAGGGTTTTGGGCCATGATCATCACACTTCTGTACATAATTCAAAATTATGTAATTTTATAAATTTTATATAATTTTTCTACTGATTTTTAGAATTTTTCGAGTCACAACTCCGCGGCGGTCCCGGTAAGCGGGTTTCGGGCGTAATCGCGAGACAAGGCCCCTTGCGGGGTTAGGGGCAGCGCCCCTACTCGTGAAATAACCTTCACGAGTGTCTTCTTGCGATTATACAACGCTTTAACCCGCTGTCCCAAAAACCATTTGGGCGAAACTTGCCGTTTCGGAGAAGTTTTTCTCGGTGGCAAAGTCTACAAGTGCTTCGCACTCGTCGCTTTGCCTCTACGAGAAAAATTACTCAAAAATCCTAAAATTTAAAAAAAATTACAGAAGCAAATATTTATCTAAATTTTGTATCTAATACAAAAAAAAATAAAAACAAAACGAGCACAAGCTTAGCTCGTGGCTCTGATACCACTGTAGGGTTTTTCGGGCCACGAAAACCGCTTTTTCGCGTCGCGGAAACCCCGAAAGCCCCAATAGCAAGGATCGGAGCGAAGAAAGCCATTTCAAAAAATTACGAGTGCTCGTTTACATGCTTCAAAACCCGATCTACTCCTAGATCTAAAGAGGGATAAACATTTTACCTTTGATGCGTGCCCCATTTAATCCCGTTCGCTCCCTTTTGGATGTCGAATCTCTAGGACGTCAAGTGCTGTCCCTCTAGAAGTATCCACGCGAACAAAAGTAGATGGATGAAATCCTTTAGGTGTGCTAGCACCTTGTAGGATTCGGCCAAGAGGAGAAGAAGAAGAAGAACTCCAACAATTGGAGAGGAAGAAGAGAAGACACCCCTTAGAGGAAAAATGAAACAAAACCCACTTTTATTCTCCCATGGTGGCCGGCCACTTAATGGCCATTAATGGCCATTAAGTGGCCGGCCATAATGTCCACTAATGGCCATTAGGTGGCTTTCCTTAACCCCTTTCAATTTGAATTCAAATTCAAATGGGGGGGGGGGGGGGAAACCAAGCCAAGTCATCACTTGGTCAAGTCAAGGTGAGGTGGCCTTTTGGTCAAGTCAAACTTACCTTTTATGGACTTTCCATATTTAGTCAAGTCAAACTTGACTCCATTTTTCTCCCATGTCAAGTCTAACTTGAAGTGGAATCAAGTCAAGTCAAACTTGATTTGGTTTGGGTCAAGTCAAACTTGCCTTTTATGGACTTTCCATATTTAGCCAAGTCAAACTTGACTCCATTTCTTCTCCCATGTCAAGTCTAACTTGAAGTGGAACCAAGTCAAGTCAAACTTGATTTGGATTTGGGTCAAGTCAAACTTGCCTTTTATGGACTTTCCATATTTAGCCAAGTCAAACTTGACTTCAATTTTTCTCCATCTATTTGTTCTTTGCGTGTGACCCTATAGGTTCTTGTAACGTTGGCAATGCTTCTAACCTCTTAGAAACATAAGCAATGAGCGGTATCTAGCAACACATCATTGCTACCCAAGTTACAAGAATGTTGAGATCCAACATCACCAATGTGACTAATAATTGTGACCATCACAATATGTGACAACGTCCTTCTATCCTCGATATCTAGATCGACCTTTCATGAGGCATAGACCGTGTCATCCTCCAATCAATCTAGGTGTCTTGAACTCCAAGTAGACTCACTATAATCAAATAAGCTCAATATCTCATATTGCCTTATTTGGGCATGGCCATGCACTTAGTGATCTCACTCTATCAAGACTATGATATCTCTCCCGTCATATAGGAGGGATAGATCCCATCTACATCACTCACATCCCTCCGCATAATTTGTTACATACCCAGTAATCGCCTTTATAGTCCACCCAGTTACGGGTGACGTTTGACGAAACCAAAGTACATAACTCCTTATGTAGGGAACTATGGTGACTTCAGGTCTAAGGACTAATAGTCATACTAATAGTCACATGAGAAAGTATATGACACTCATATAACGATCCATGATACTTTCTCATGGCGGGCCATTCAGTATACATTCTCTAATGTATACCCATGTGTCAACTTGATATCTCATATCTATGACTTGTGAGATCAAGTCATCATGTTGACCTACATGCTAGTCTCTATACATTAACATTGCCCTTGAATGTTAATACTTGACTAGGAATAATTAAGAGTAGTGTTCTCTATATCATCTCACTATCGATTCAACTAATCGATTGATATAGATAAGAACCTTCTACTCAAGAACGTTATTATACTAAGTTATTTGGCACCAATACACATAAGTACAATAACCATAAGAAATGCCTTTATATATAAGAAATATATATACAAGAATATGATACAATGAGTCCAAAAAGTAATCATCATATGATTGGCTCTAGGGCTCTCACTAACATGTAACTCTCTGAAATATTCCGTGTCCTATCAGACCTACGAAGAGGTGGTGTTGTTTTAGGTTCAACTGATAGCTCATCATCATGAGTTCTCGGTTGTGGGTCTAGACTAGGTGTCTCTGTAATGTCTATTGAAGTTTCTTGAACTTCTTCAAGTTCAATATTACTCCCACTGTTTTCTTGTAAAAGAAATCTTTTTCTAGAAACACAGCATGCCTTGAAACAAACACCTTTTGTTCCAAGGGATGATAGAATTGGTAACCTTTCATTTCCATAGGGTATCCAATAAATAGACATTTATCAGACTTAGCATCCAATTTGTCTGATACAGTCCGCTTCACATAAGCAGGACAACCCCATATTTTAAGGTGAGTTAAATGAGGTTTTTTACTATTCCATGTCTCATATGGAGTAATAGAGACTACCTTGGTCGGGACTCTGTTTAGCAAGTAAACAGTTGTCTTAAGTGCATAGCCCCAAAAGGATTTTGGAAGTGTTGCATGATTCATCATAGATCTATCCATGTCCATCAAGGTTCGGTTACGCCTCTCAGATACACCATTATGCTGTGGTGTATATGGCGGAGTCCATTGAGACAATATCCCATTGTCCCTAAGATAATCTTGAAACTCTTGACTTAAGTATTCACCACCCCGATCGGATCGAAGTATCTTAATACTTTTGCCAAGCTGTTTCTCCACTTCATTTCTGAACTCTTTGAATTTCTCAAAAGCTTCAGATTTATGTTTCATTAAAAACACATACCCGAATCGTGAGTGATCATCGATAAAGGTAATGAAGTAGCTATAGCTTCCTTGTGCAAGAGTTGACATTGGTCCACATACATCAGTATGTATTAGACCAAGCAGTTCTCCCACTGCTTTACCTTTTCTGAAAAAGGGTAATTTGGCCATCTTGCCTTTTAATCATGATTCGCATGTATCAAATGAACCGGGTTCAAATGATTCCAGAATTCCACATCGGTGTAATTTGGTCATGCGTTTCTTACTTACATGGCCAAGACGACAATGCCACGTATAGGAGTCTATTTGATTATCTATTCGAGCACGTTTGTTGCTAACTTCGATATTGAAAACATCACCGGGTAAATCTAACGTGTAGATATCATTGCACAAAGTTCTGGTCCCATAAAGAACACTATTTAAAGTTATGTAACAACAATTGTTACTAAAAGTTAAATGATAACCCTTTTCATTCAAGCATGAAATAGATACAATGTTCTTTATTAACGAAGGAACAAAATAACAATTATCCAATTCTAAGACACGTCCAGTAGGCAGCTTTAGCAAATATGTTCCGATGGCAACAGCAGCAATCTTTGCTCCATTTCCAACTGGCAAATTCGCTTCTCCCTTGACGAGTCTTCTTCTATTCCTTACCCCCTGTATGTCATTACATATATGTGAGCTACACCCAATATCAAGTACCCAGGTGGTTGAGGAAATAGAGTGACATTCAATAACGAAGATACCTGAAGAGGATGGGGCATCGGATGCCTTCTTCTTCAAAGACTCAAGATAAACCTTGCAGTTTCTTTGCCAGTGACCCTCCTTGCCGCAGTGATAGCAAGTGCCTTTTGGTGTCTTTTCAGTCTTTTTGGCCCTTTTCTTCTTTCCCTTATTCTGTTCTTTGGCCTTCCTCTTAGAACCTTTCTTCGAGGAACGAACTAACAGTACTGTCTTCTGATCCTGCTTCACAGAAGGCTCTATAGTCTTCAGCAGGTTGAGCAACTCAGGAATGGTAGTCTCCAGCTTGTTCATCCAATAGTTCATCACAAATTGTGAGTAACTTTTGGGCAAACAATGCAGAATTAAGTCAATACTTAGTTCGTGATCCATTGCAAAACCGAGTGTCCCTAGTCGCTCAATGTACCCCAACATCCTTAACACAAACTGTAAGACAGAAGTACCTGCCTGCATCTTAGAGGTGAAGAGGAGTCTGGAGACCTCGAACCTTTTGGATCTCGCCTGCTCGTCAAATAACTCATGAAGATGGAAGATAATGGTATAAGCATCCATATGCTCATGCTGCTTTTGCAGCTCAGGTACCATAGCGGCTAGCATGATGCAACTCGCATGTTCAGAATCAGTCACATGTTTCTGATAGGACACTAACTGGTCTGGAGTTGCATCTTCTGGAGGACGGTTGGGAAGTTTATCTTCAAACACATAAGCAAGCTTTTCTGCCTTGAGGACTATCCTCAGGTTTCGAAGCCAGTCCATGAAGTTTGGCCCAGTCAACTTATTGGTGTCCAAAATTGAACGCAAATTCAGAGAAGACATGATCAAGTGATTATCCTAGAAATACAAATTGAGCTTATGTGAGAAGAATGATAAAGAATGCATCAACATACATTAATTAAATCCTATTTATTTTTCGAATTGAATAACCTTTTTTATCAATTCAGGAGATCATAGGATCATCTCCAAATAGGTTGATATCCACCATAGATAAGAACAACCATCACTGTGGCTGTAACGACCCGGAAAATTCTCTTAATATTTTCTTAAAATATTAAGCATGTTTAAATAATTTTCCAAGGGACCTAGAAATATTAAGGAGAACTTAGGCCTAGAAAATCCATGTTTTCTCATTTAAATTGAGAAAACTAAGTACCAATGAGCTTTAAATGGGCTCCAAAAAAATGGGTATTAATTAGGTAAAATTAATATAAATTAGATAAAATTAATATAAATATAAAAGAATTTTATTTAGGAATATTGGCATAATTATGGGTGATTTTAGGGGGGATTTTCAGAATTTAGGAAATAAAAATAATAAAATAAATGAAATAAAAATAAAATAAAAATAAAGGTGCATGAGCCAAGGATTAAACCTTGGACCTCTTGTACAACTATGTATGCACTAACCAACTCACCTAGCAAGGTATTGTTATGAGGGAATGAAGTGGATATTGGTTAAGACATAGAAGAAGATGAAGAGTCATGGAGAGACTCTTCATTTGCCTCCTTAATGGGCTATTAAAGGGGGGTTTTGGGAGTTACCTCTTTTTCCCATTACTTGCATTTTCGAAAACTCTTCCTCCCCTCATCCTAGCCGAAATCTACAAGGGAGATTTTCCCTTGGGAAAACTCCACAATAAGGTCCTACCACCAAGATATAAAGGTTTCCTAAGGTTCCAAGGCTAGGGGTGATCAAGAGACAACAAGTCTTCCTTCTTCTTTCCATCTAAGGTTTGAAAAATCAAGAAACCCAAGGTAAGACTCCCTCACCTGTGGTATAATAGTTCCCTATGATTTCCATGATTTTTAGCATGATATATTGGTTAGTTTTTGGATTTGATGTTGAAAGGAAGAAAAAGTAAGAACCTTAAGTTTAAGGGTTTCGGCCACCATGATTTATAGGTCCATAATTATGCTAAAAATTATGATAATGTTATTTAATGTTCCCTTATGATGTTTAGAGGTTAAGTATAATTTTTGGGAATTTTTGGAGTACCCTAGGACACCCTAGGGTTTCGGCCAACATGAAAGAAACAAAACTAAGAACCCTAAGTTTAAGGGTTTCGGGCACCATGATTTACAGGTCTATAATTATGCCAAAAATCTTGATAATGTTATTTAATGTTCCCTTATGATGTTTAGAGGTTAAGTATAATTTTTGGGAATTTTTGGACTACCCTAGGATACCCTAGGGTTTCGGCCAACATGAAGGAACCTAAGCAAGCACCCTAGGACACCCTAGGGTTTCGGCCGCCATGTTTAAGGGTCTAAAATGATGATAAAAATACCAATCATGATGTTTAATGTACTCTCATGATGTCTAGAGGTTTAACACAATTTTTGGGAATTTTTGGGGTACCCTAGAGACCCCATATGTTTCGGCCAACTTCAAGGACCCAAGGGTTAGGGCTGAGCCTTTAACTTCAAGTATATGTTGATGTGTTGCCATGATAAGTATGGTAAGTTTATGTTCAGGATATGAATGATGCCATGATAAGAATGATAGAGTTATGATCACGATAAAAATGATGCTATGATATGTTAGGTTCATGATATGAATGATGTCATGTTAAGTATGTTATGTTTATGTTTAAGAATGAAAATGATGTCATGTTTAAGAATGAAAATGATGCCATGTTAAGAATGAAAATGATGCCATGTCTAAGAATGAAAGTGAAGAATGAAGTTAAGGTTCATGCCTTTAAGGCTTAATGATGATGTTAAGTATGATGAATGAATGAATATGCTATGAATGATGATGAATGAAAGATGATGCTTATGTCTTTAAGGCATAAATATGCTAAAACGACACGGTCGATGGTCGATGGTACGACGGTCGTGAGGACCGGTAAATGGGCCGGTAGACGGGCCGAGCCGTAACAAGTTATGCTATATTAAAGATGCCATGAATGCCATATGAATGATGAAGCATGAAAAGTATTTTACTTTATGTATCGGCTTGTATCGGACCGAAGTATGGGTCCAAGGGATGGGCACCTTAACAACGCCCCAGTTTTGGACTACCGTAGCTGTCCACGGTTCTGGCACTACCGGAGCTGTGCAACAGGGATGGACACCTTAAGAACGCCTCGGTTCGGGGACTACCGACTATGCTGTCCTTACCCTTGTAAGTTGGGGCTCGCGACCTCGAACTTGCTAGGGATGCACGCTATGATGTATGTATGTGGTACAAGCCGGGGACCCCAAATGATGTTATGATGATTATGTTTAAGTATTTAAAAGTATGTTTTAAAAGTTAAGCATCCCTTATGTATACGCATTCCACTCATGCATCCATTCATGTTATGCATTATGCTATGATGATAAGATTTTATGCTTACACTTCATGTTAAGAAATATGCATGAGAATAAATGATCTATGCCATGATTATGTTAGGAAGAGGTTCATATGCTATGATAGGTTTTATGCCATGAATTATGCCATGCTTAGAATGTTCACTATGTTTATGAATTATGCCATGAATTATGTCATGCTTAGAATGTCTATGATGTGTATGTTTATGCCATGAATTATTCCATGCTTAGAATGTTCACTATGTTTATGATCTATGCCATGAATTATGTTCACTATGTTTATGAATTATGCCATGAATTATGCCATGCTTAGAATGTCTATGATGTTTATGTTTATGCCATGAATTATGTCATGCTTATAATGTTTATGATGTTTATGTTTATGCCATGTATCATGCCATGCTTAGAATATTACTATGATTATGTTCATGCCATGCTATGTATACGACAAGTGACGTAAGATGTTATGTTCTAAGTAGAGCACCAAGTATATTAATGTTTTATGTGCTCATTATGAGATGATGAATGATGAATGGTTTTGTGAGTAGGAAAGAGTCTTACTAAGCTTGTGTGCTTATATTCTTATTTTCTTATACCACAGATCATTCAAGGGGACAATGAAGGAAGCAGCAGGAGGGCAAGAACGCATGTGTGTCGTAGTGACTTGGCCCAGGAAACTATATGTTTACTTATATGTTTGAATAATGACTTATGGAACCTTATGATATGATGTTATGTGAGACATGATATGATGCTTAAGTTCAAAGTTAATATGCTAAGGTTCCCATGTCAATAAGTTAAGAATGGTAACAGGGCATGTATAAGTTAAGTTATTCCGCTGCCTTATGATGTCTACATGCCCTAAGCATGTTAACGTAACGCCGCCTAGGAAAAAAAAAGCGGGCCTTACAGTGACCATCAAGTTATTCTTAGCTATGAAGGTAGGTAATTATACCGATTACATATCACATATATGTAACTACCACTTTATGCTATCAACTAATTGAATGTTTGCATAAATCATTGGGTTGTTAACTCATTAACAAGTATGCAACAATATACAGAGCACCCAACTGCAGCTCTCTTTACATCGACCTTGGCTGTGGCACAACAAATCGATGCTCCAAGCTTAAGGCTTACCCATTAATCAAGAAATAGTTTTAATATGGTTGGAGCTCATTCAACCGTTTAGTCAGGCTTGGATGTGTCCAGCAACCAAAACTAAGGATTGACCTCTGACTCCAACTATATTAATTATAAACTAATTCTATGGTTTGAACATGTTGAGGTTCAAGCCGGGCATGGATGTGTCCATCAACCCAGACGAGAAACAAAACTCCGTTTCTAACCATATTAATGGATGGTGTTGGCCTTAATATTTTGTAAGGGGTTTTGGGTCTCATCCTTTTCTTTTAAGCACATTCATGACATATAATTATGTCATGTACTAACGATTTCCTTAATAAAGTATGTATGTGACTTAATTTATCAAGTCTCATTAATTGAATTAGGAACCGGATTTCCTAATTCTAATTTCATACTTTATTCAAGGAATTGTTTTGGGAAACAATTTCCTAAATTGTCATAATCAATTTCGGAAATAATATGTTTAAGACTTTGATTTCTCTAAATCAAATCTTATTAAATTAAGAGACAGATTCCCTTAATTCAACCACATATTATTTTCATGAAAATCTTATTTAAGAAAACTCTATAGGAAACAATTTTCCTAATTAATTTTGGAGACAACAATATGTAAGCGCATCACCTCTTAAATCAAACAAGGAAATTATCGTTTGAGAATCTCCTCAAAATTTCCAAGATTTGATTGCATATTTTATTTATGAATTAATTAATTAGAACAAATTATTTTCTTTGAGTGGCTTCCTGAGGCTCAGATACCCAAAGAAAAGAAATTTGTCGTAAATCTAATTTGGCCCGCTCTCCGAGGCATAGCCAAATTAAACATGACAATTTTATTCAAAATAAGAAATTAAATTACAACAACTAACTTTAATTTGGGTGGCACCCCGAGGCACTCCCCAAAGTAAATAATTTTGTTAATAATTTAAAACCAATTCGAATTTAATTGTCAATTAATGATCCATAAATTTATCTTGACTTTCGTGAAAAGAAAGTGCCCAAAATTGCGAGATTTCCATAATAGGTTTTCAGAATAATTGTAAGTTTCTGGTACAAAGAAAACATACATATTTCCAAAATTGGAAAATTTCCAAAATAAGAAATTTCCAAAATTGGAAAGTTTCCAAAAATGGGAAGTTTTCACAATTATCATAAAATTTCAGAAACTAGGATATTTCAAAATTTTATGAAATTTCATGAGGATTTCCAAACTTTAAAATTCCTAAATCTAAAATTTATCATAATTGGAAAGTTTTCATAATTGGAAACTTTTCCAAAATTGAGATCATGACAAAGTTTTTCGCAAAACAATTATATGATTATGTCGAACACTAACTGGCTCTGATACCACTATTGCGACCGGGTGCTTGTTGACATGGATGCGGGTTCGTAATTTTAAAATTAATTACGTGCAGCGGAAGATTTAGCATAAATAATTTCTCAAATTATTTAACCGCACATCTAACATGCAACCTTATGTTGTGTAGACATGATCATATATTTAAAATTTTGTAGAAACGTAAACTAAATTACTTGTTACCTCGCGTAACTCGAAGAAAGGGACGAGATCCAACCGTAAGTGTCCCTTAGAAGCTCCGCCTCTATTCGCGTCCACGCCGAGTTTTCTTCGGGATGACTTCGCAAACCCACGAGTTTTGTGGCGACAAAAACTACTAGATTCTCTAAAGGCACGACAGGAATACCAAGAGAGAGATGCGAAGACTAATCACCAAACGAAGAATAGAATCAAGATTCCGGGAGGAAGGAAGGAGTTACGCCCGCTTCTTCTTCTTCTTCGGCAGCTGCTTGGTGGTGGCTGAAGCTCACGGCAAAAGGGGTTCTCCCTTTTAGGGCAGGCGGCACTAGAGGAGGGAGAGGGAGAGAAGGAGAGAGAGAGAGGGCTTATTTCTAGATCACTTAGATTAAATTCCAAGCCTTGCCTTGGTTCCTTTATATAGTAGCCTCTCAACCGCCAAGTCTCCTTTTTATGGAATAAATTTTCATAAGAAATTTATCATATAAATTTTTCTATGATTTATTCCATCATTCCATGTTTTTATCATAATTTAATTTATAATAAAAATAACAATGTCTCCCTTTTCTTATGGAATAAATTTTCACAAGAAATTTATTATATAAATTTTTCTTATCATGGAAAAATCAATTCATAATTGATTTTATAAAATAAAATAAATTATTAAAAATTTATTTTAATTTCCATGAAAATATAAACCAAACCTCGGTTTATAAAATTTATATTATCCATAATTTTATAAAACAAACCACACTTGGTTTATTTTATAACTTGAACCAAACAATTTGGTTCTCCTTTTTAATGTGGTCGGCCAAACAAAGAGGGTAGGGACCCTCTTTGGCCGGCCAAACCCAAGCCAAGATCATATGAATTAAACTCAATTAATTCGTCCAATAAGCCTTCAAAAGACTTAGCCATTTTATGCTTCCGATGCGTCTCTGAAAAATTCAGATTCGACTTATCTCTCTTGATCGGAAAATCCAATTTTCAACTCGTTTTAAATCCCTCGGATTACTCGTAGTGCGTGTGACTAAATAGGCTTTCGATTTAAGTTGGCCGTCTATAATTAACTAATTATAGAACGATCATGAGTGGCACCTAGTAGTACATCATGATCCCCAATTAATCGAAAGATCAATAGTTGACCTCAGAAATAATTCTGAGACCCTTCAGCAGCTATAATGAATCGTGCCCCATTCCCTTCATCATCTTATACCCACTTGGTTCAGGACATGGTCTAACTGTGTCAGTCCCCACTAGGCTGACTACATCATACCTAGCCCAAGTAACGTTTTCTCGTCCTATGGATTCTAATTACTCTCATGTATTTAAGAGATTCATACTGTGAACATGTCATGCTCTGGCCAGAGGCTTCGAGTAGCAATCCGACGATAGGCCTCGGGTATACATCTCCTCGCAAGGAGTGGTGAATCCTTTGTAGGCTGCTCAAACATCTTCGGGCACTTCGGATTATACCTAATCATCCTGGGTCCACACCTCCTTGGAGATGCTTGCTTAAGATGTCAAAGTATAAGTCTCCATGACCAAGATGACTTGAACACCGCAAGTCAAAGGAACATCGCACTTAAGTTGCAGTAAGAACTTCACTGACATGTCTATATGTAGACTACCATATGAAGTTTTACAGCTAGTCACTCCAATGAACTAGTTCCCTTAACTAGCATTCATGTTTATCTCCGGACATCCCAATGTCACCAGCCAGTGAGAATCGGCTGATTAGAGAATAACCTATGCTAGTCTCAACAGAATTGACAGTGTCCGTATCTATCAATTCATTGACTAGGGATAATTTCAATACTTCACAATTGCACATGTAGAGATAATCACTAGTTGTGAATTCATCACAAATTCTCTCATGCTGTGAATTGTATTACGGACATTCAGTAAATGAGTTTAAGATCTCAATTAAATATACAGACATGTATACTCAAATAGTGAATATTCATTTATTAAAATAAATGATTACAATCATAAGGCGATTGCCTTAGGACACTTCTCTCATATTACTAACACTACAGTAGTCCAGAACCGAGGCTTTCATAAGGATCCCATCCCTGTTGGTCAGCTATGGTAGTCCCAGAACCGAGGACAGCTATGGTAGTCCTAGCACCGAGGCTTTCATAAGGATCCCATCCCTTGGACCTTACTTGGGTCCGGTACAAGCTCATCCATAAAGTAAAAACGCTTCACATGCTTCTTTTTACATCATAAGAAATGCTCTTGGCATTTCATCATTCATAGAACTTACATAGCATAATTAAAGACATAAACATGATCTTAATACATGAAGTATGGTATAAAGCATACTTAGCATTTCATCATTCATAGTTTATGCATAACATCATTATGCCTTAAAGGCATGAACATCATCTTCATTCATAAGGCATGACATACATACATAATTATGTCTTAAGGTATAAACATCATCTTAGTTCATAAAGCTTGCATGATCATGGTACATAAGGTAAGCATGCATAGATAAGTTTTTACATACATGGTACATATCACATAGCATACATGATCATGGTATCTATTATAAAGCATGCATGGGTAGGATCCATATGAACATGATACATACTACATAGGTTCATGGCATTCAACATAAAACATGCGTAGGTCTACATAACCATAATATACATATCATAATACATATGTTCAAGAAATTTAACATAATGCATACATAATTCTACATAAACATAATGCCTACTTCACAACACATGTGTTCATGGTATATGGTTCAAAACTGTAATGCCCGCTTTTTTTTCTTTTTCATAAAGCGGCGTTACGTTAACATACTTAGGGCATGTAGACATCATAATGCAGCGGAAACCCTTAACTTACACCTACATGCACTTACTACCATTCCTAACATCATAACATGGGAACTTGGCATATTAACTTTATACTTAGCATCATATCATGTCATACTTAGCATCATGTCATAGAGTCACATTCAAGCACATAATAGTAAAGGTAAAGTTCTATCATAAGACGAGCAAACATATTGTTTCTTGGCCAAGTCACTATCACACACATGCTTTAATGCCCTCCTGCTGCTTCCTTACTGTCCCCTTGCGTGATCTGCGGTATAAGGAAATAAGACTATAAGCACACAGGCTTAGTAAGACTCTTTCCTACTCACTAAAACCATTCATCACTTAATCATGAGCACATGAAACATTAACATACTTAGTGCTTTACTTAGAACATAAGCCTTTATGATCACTTAGCATACATTCGACATGGCATGAACATAAACTTAATCACATTCGTAGCATGGCGTAAACATAAACATAAAAACATTCATGGCATGACATAATACTTGGCATAGACATAAACATCGTAAACATTCATAGCATGGTATAATACTTGGCATAGACATAAACATAATAAACATAACCTCATAAACATTCTTAGCATGAACCTAAATAAAATCATGACATCCTAACTTAGCATAAATATAATTAAATCAAGGCATCATAAATTAGCATGGAAATAAATAAAATCATAGCATCCTAACCTAGCATAAACATAATTAAATCATGGCATCATAAACTAGCATGAACATAAATAAAATCATGGCATCCTAACCTAGCATAAACATAATTAAATCATGGCATCCTAAACTAGCATGAACATAAATAAAATCATGGAATCCTAACTTAGCATAAACATAATTAAATCATGGCATCATAAATTTGCATAAACATAAATAAAATCATTTGCATAAACATACCTTGCATAAACTTACTTTGCATACTATTCTTATCATAGATATAATGTATAACATGGATGGATGCATGTGGCAATTGTGTATATATATATATAAGGATGCTTAATCTTTAAAACATGCTTTTAAATACTTTAACATAATCATAACATTCATTGGGCCCTGGCTTGTACCACATTCATACATCATATGCGCGCATCCCTAAGTAAATACGAGGTTGCTAATCTCGACCTACTAGGGTAAGGACAGCTTCATCGGTAGTCTCGAACCGTAAGGACAGCTTCATCGGTAGTCTCGAACCGTGGACAGCTTCATCGGTAGTCCAGAACCATGGACCTTACTTAGGTCCGGTACAAGCCCATAAAATAAAATAAAACGCTTTCACATGCTTTTTCATTCATAATCATTCATAGCATATTCATTCATTCATCATACTTAACATCATCGTTATGCCTTGAAGGCATGAACTTTAACTTCATTCTTCATTTTCATTCCATATCATCATTAAACCTCAAAGGCATGAACTTTAACTTCATTCATCATTTTCATTCTTAAACATGACATATGTACACATCATTCATAAAGCATGGCGTACATACAAATTATTCATAAGTCATGGCCTACCTACATCTCATTCATAAAACATGGCATACTTACATATCATTTATAAGACATGGCATACATACATATTATTCATAAAACATGGCATACATACATATCATTCATAAATCATGGCACATGTCTAAACATTTATGACCTAACATATAGTTCATGACATATACACTAGGGGTTTGGTTAACATAGAAATTCTTCCACCTTACTTAAACATACATCATAGTAACCTATACACAAGCATCTTTGTAGGTTTAACCCAACCCTAGCCCTAGGTTAGGTCCTTGGCCGAAAGCCCCAAGGAACCCTAGGTCCATGAAACTTCACATAACTTCCCAAACAACATCTCATACATACATACTAGGCCATAGGAAACATTTGATTCCATACTTAAGGCCAACCCTAATCCTTTAACCCTAGTCTTGCTCTTGGTCGAAACTTCAAGGCCATGGGGGCATGGAAAAATTCCATTAAAACCCCAAATCAATTGTTAAACACCAACCATACCTTACCATAGGGCCATTGGGGCCCTTACTTGAAATAAGTCCTAACTTTCCACCCTATTAGGGTACTTGGCCGAAACCTATAGGGTCTCTAGGCCATGTGAAACATTCACATAAACACCCTCCATCTCCCTTATATCATGATAATACATAAAACACATACTTGAGGTTTTAGACCCAACCCTACCCATGGGTTCTTGATGTTGGCCGAAACCCTAGGGTATCCTAGAGTACCCCAAAAATTCTCAAAAATTATATTTAATCTCTAAACATCATGAGAGAACATTAAACAACATTATGAAGATTTTTAGCATCATCATTGACCCTAAAATTCTAGTGGCCGAAACCCATAGGACTAGGGTTCTTGGTTTTTGTTTCTTTTAACATCAAATCGCAAAAACATCATCCAATATATCATGCTAAAAACATAAGGTACTATTATACCACAGGTGAGGGAGTCTTACCTTGGTTGATCTTGATTTTTAAACCTTAAAAGAGAAGGAAATTGTAAATCCTTTGGACACTTGAACCCCCTTGCCCTTGTATCCTTGGAAATCCCTTAGATCTTGGAGATGAGACCTTCTTGTGGAGCTTTTCCAAGGGAGAACCTCTCCTTGAGGTTTCGGCTAGGATGAGGAAGGAGGAGGGGAGAAAGTGCAATTGATGGAAGGAAGAAGGTAACCCCCAAACCTCCCTCTTTATAACCCATTAAGGAGGTAAATGAAGAGTCTCTCCATGACCCTTCATCTTCTTCTAAGCCTTAACCAATATCCACTTCATTCTCTCATAACATTCCCTTGCTAGGTGAGTTGGTTAGAGCATGCATGGTTGTACAAGGGGTCCAAGGTTCAATCCTTGGTCCATGCACCTTATTTTTATTTTATTTTTCTTTTTATTTCCTATTGTTTTCCCTAAAATTCTGAAAATCCTCTAAAAATTCCCCCATAATTATGTTAATATTTCTCATTAAAATCCATTTATATTTATATTAATTTTCACCTAAAATCCACCAATAATTATGGTACTAAAAAGCCCATATAAGACCCATTAGTGCCCTTTTTTCCCAATTTAAATGAGAAAATATGGATTTTCTAGGCCAAAGTTCGCATTAATATTTCTAGGTTCCTCAGAAAATTATCTAGACATGCTTAATATTTTAAGAAAATATTAAGAGAATTTTCCGGGTCGTTACAAAAACATCCATAAATAAAACCTACTAAAACATGGCACATAATATAAGCATACAAGGTCATGATGTATAGCACATAAAGTTAGGGTTTAGGCATCATAAAATTCATACAACATGCTTGCACATATATCTACATCATAATAAGCCATAAACAAGTATACTTGAAACCTTAGACTAACCCAAATCCTAGGCTTGGTGCTTGGCCGAATGTTATAGATGGGAGTCCCATTATTCAAGTAACATGTGTGGTACCATAAGTAACATAACCCCTAATACAATACATACAATGCCATGGGAACCCATTAGAACACATGATTGGGGCTAACCCTAATTCCTAGCCCTAAATTAGGTCTTGGCCGAAACCCTAGAGGGGTGACAAGTACATAGAAAATTCATATAACTCACAATTAACATCCATTGTATCATAGAGAATCATAATAAGCATGCTTGGAGGGTTAGATCTAATCCTAACCATGAAATAGGGAAGGTGGCCGAAACTTCATGAGGGACTTAGGGCGCAACAAAAATTTCACAACTCACCATTCATTCTTATTTTATCATGAGAAAGCATTAGGAAACATAAGTGAGGTTTTAACATCATCCCAAACCCTAAAAGGGTGCTTGGCCGAAACTTCTTGGAAACCCTAAGTCCATAGTTTTCTCAACATAGATCCCTAACAATTCTTAAATCATGAAAGACAATATAAAAACTATTATACCACAGGTGAGGGAGTCATACCTCTTGTTGTCTTGGTTATAAACCTTAAATAGGGAAAAGAGTGAAGACCTTCTTGACCTTAGAACACCCCTTGCCCTTGTAGCCTTGTAGAAAACTTTGGATCTTCAAGAGGGAGTCCTCTTGTGAAGTTTTCCAAGGGGAAAACTTCCCTTGTGGCTCACATCAAGAAGAAGGAAGAAGAGAGAAGAGGAAGAGCCTTAGTGGAAGAAGAAAAGGAGAAAAGTAACTTAAGCCTTTTCACTTCTCATCCATCCCTTTTATACTAAGTGAAGGGGCATGGTGCCTCTTCACATAGTGCCTCTTCCACTTCCTTTAGCCTCAACTAAATTCTTCTTTCTTTCCCAATAGCACTCCCTTGCTAGGTGAATTAGTTAGTACATGCATGATGAGGCTTTGCCTCTATTCTAGGTCCAAGGTTCAATCCTTGGTGCATGCACTTTTTTTTTATCCCATTTACTCTTATTTTTGGCAACGCCCACAAAGGAGCCCACCAAGAGTTATGCTAATATTCCTAATTGGAAATCATTTCTATTTATGTTAAAATTCTACCTAAGGTCCACTAATAGCCATGGTACTAGAAGAGCCCATGTAAGGCCCATTAGTACTTAGCTTTTTAATCTATATAAGAAATCATGGTAAGGTTTATGCTAGTATTTATATGTTACTCAAGAATCCATATAGGCATGATCAATATTTTAAAGAAAAATATTGAGAGGATTTTACGGGTGTTACAGATCTGGGCAAACTAGGAATCACCTCCAAGTCCATGATGAAGTTTCTGAGTCATACAACTGCTTCCTTGCCCGCCTCTGAGGCTGCCACATATTCAGCTTCCATGGTGGAGTCCTCCACGCATTTCTGCTTGACACTCCTCCAAACAATAGCTCCACCTCCTAAAGTAAACACAACCCCCGAGGTAGACTTACTCTTATCCCTATCTGACTGGAAATCTGTGTCTGTATAACCCACAGGGACTAATTGGTCTGCCCGGTAAACCAGTATATAATCCCTAGTCCATCTCAGGTATTTTAATATATGCTTTACCGCTGTCCAATTTCCCTGTCCAGGGTTACTCTGATGTCTGCTAACCATGCCCACGGTAAAATAGATATCAGGTCTCGTGCACAACATAGCATACATAAGGCTTCCTACTGCCGAAGCATAAGGAACTGCTTCATTTCCTCTATCTCCTTTGATGTTTTCGGACACATCTCCTTGGATAGTGGAACTCCAAACTTGAAGGGTAGGAAACCCTTCTTGTAGTTTTCCATGCTAAAATGTGACAAGATGGTGTCATCATATGAAGCTTGGGATAAGCACAACATCCGTTTCTGGAAAGTACAAGAAACACCACAACATTTCTGTCACATCTTTTGTACACACATGACTCATCCGGGCTTTGAGTAAATCTATATGACCGGATTACTTCATCAAAGCGGATGTTCCAAGATCATGAAACTTTCTTCAATCCATAGATGGATTGATTAACATTGCACACTAGATGCTCTTTGCCCTTTGTAATGAACCCTTCTGGTTGCTGCATGTAGATGGTATCTTCAAGACTTCCGTTAAGGAAAGTTGTCTTGACATCCATCTGCCATACCTCATAATCCATATGAGCTGCAATAGATAAGAGAATCCGGATTGACGTAAGAATGTCTACCGGTGAAAAGGTCTCCTCATAATCGATACCCTCTTTCTGAGTGTACCCTTTCGCAACAAGCCTTGCTTGAAGGTCTCAGCCTTCCCGTCTGATCCTCTCTTTCTCTTGTAGATCCACTTGCATCCAATGACTTTTACACCATTGGGTGGTTCTACTAGCTCCCAAACATGGTTAGAATCCATCGATTCTATCTCTGAGTTCATTGCCCTTTTCCAAGAATCTGCATCATTATCTTGGAGGGCCTCGTCATAGGTCCAGGGATCTGGTTCATGATTACTAGAGACCAAGTCCGAAGACTCTCCCAAAAACATGAACCTTTCAGGCTGTCTCACAACCCTCCCACTGCGACGAGGTACTACCTGTGTTTCCCCAGTGACACACGGTGCAGTAACTTGTGGTGTGTCCTCTTGTACAATTGGTCCTAAGGTCGGAACCTCCCCTCTTAACTCTTCATGCACTAGTCTACTCTTGGGCTTATGGTTCATCACATAGTCATCCTCTAAGAATCTGGCATTCGTGCTAACGATTATCTTCTAATCATTAGGACTATAGAACTGACCACCCTTCGTTCCTCTAGGATAGCCTACGAATAGACATACCTCCGTGCGGGTTTCCAACTTATCAGTATCTCCCTTCAGCACATGTGTTGGACTACCACAAATCCGAACATGTCCTATACTGGGCTTGTGCCCAGTCCACAATTCTATGGGAGTATGAGGGACTGACTTAGATGAAACCAAGTTTAGTATGTACGCTGCCATTTCCAGAGCATACCCAAGAACTAATCAGGTAAGTCTGAATAGCTCATCATTGACCTAACCATTCCCATAAGAGTCCTATTCCTTCTTTCTACAACTCCGTTCTGTTGGGGTGTACCTAGTGCAGATAGCTGGGACTGAATCCCAGCTTCTGATAGATAGGTCCTAAACTCTCCAAAGAGGTACTCGCCACCACGATCTGATCGCAGTGTCTTGATACTTTTACCTCGATATTTCTCCACATCAGCTTTGAATTCTTTGAACATTTCAAAGCATTCAGACATGCGGCGCATCAGGTAAATGTACTCATACCTTGAATAATCGTCAATGAAAGTGACGAAATATTCAAAGCCACCTCTAGCCTGAATTGACATAGGACAACACAAATCAGAATGAATCAGTTCTAGCACATTTTTGGCCCTATACCCCTTGGCCTTGAAAGGCCTCTTGGTCATCTTACCTTCCAAGCATGACTCATAGGTCAGGAGATCCTCCACCACCAATGAACCCAAGGGCCCATCAGCTAACATCCTCTGAATCCTACTAAGGTTAAGATAACCAAGCCTTAGGTGACAAAAATATGTCTGATTCATCATAGAAGACTCCTTTCTCTTATTCAAGTTAGATGATGTGCTATTTACTTCAGTATGCATCGTGGGAGTTATTGGTTCTAGAGTATAGAGATTGCCAATCATTGTACTCGAACAGATAATCTCTCTATTTCTTTTAATAACAACTTTATTATTAAATATAACAGAATATCCATCCTTTATTAACTTAGAATCCGAATTCAGATTCTTTCTAAACTAGGGTACAAAAAGGCAATCTCTCAGAACTAATACTTTATTTCTCTCAAAAGATAAATAGAAAACTCCCACTGCTACTGCTGCCACCTTTATAGCATCGCCCATGTAGACCACGATTTCTTCATCCGCTAGTCGTCGGGTTTCCTAGAACCCCTACAGAGTGTTGCAGACATGGTCAGTGGCTCCCGTATCTACACACTAGGTACTGGTAGATAACATCGCTAAACATGTTTCAACGAATAAGGATGAAGAAATACCTTTGCTTTGACGACGAGGACAGTCCGCCCTAGTGCCCAGCTTGCTTGCACGTGAAGCACTTGCCTTTCGGCTTCTTCACGCCAGTCCGGGGTCCTTGCGATGCTCCTGCCTTCTTGAACCCTCCTCGTTTCTTCTTCTTCCTGCCTTTCGGCTCAGAAGAAGAAACCCTTTGAGTCACTATGGCCTGTGAGTTCTGACGAAAGAGGGCCTCTGTCGACTGGAGTTCTCCTAGCAGTTCACCCAACGTATAATCCCTTTTGTTCATATTATAGTTGAGCTTGAACTGATCAAAACTCCTTGGCAGAGATTGGAGTATAATATCGACCTAGGATTCCCCGTCAATTTATTCTCCCAATACCTCAATCTCATTGAGGTGTGACATCATCTTTAGGACATGATCCCTAATGGGTGTCCCTTCAACAATAGTGGTCAACATCAGACACTTCATTGCGGTTTGCCTAGCAGCTCGACCTTGGTTCCCGAAGAGATCTTTGAGGATTAGCATCATGTCACTAGCAGTGGCCATGGCCTGATGCTGATGTTGCAGCACATTCGACATAGATGCTAGAATGTAGCACCACACCATCTCATCTGCCTTTTTCCACTTCTTGTAACGCTCCCTCAACTCTTCACCAGAGTCCTCTCTAGGTCTTTCCCGACATTCCTCGAAGAGGACAAATTTGTACTCCTCAGCAGTGAGGGCAATGTCAAGGTTCCTATTCTAGTCTATGTAGTTTGGGCCAGTAAGTTTATTGTCCTTAAGAATTGTTGCTAGTGGGGTAAAGGCCATTATGAAAAACCTGAGAATCACAACATACACTACTTTAGAATTCGAATATAAATTGATTCCTCAAAACAATTAATTTTCGAAATCAACCCACACCCCTATACACCGAGAAATCCGCATGCCACGATGGTGTGGACGTATACGAATCCCTACATTCGTAAGAGGAGGTTTTACCCATCAATCATACTATCTTGTCAACCTAACTTTTTGAAAAGTAAGATCGATGGTTGGTTCACTTCGGCTCTGCGAAATAATAGCAGTGATTCCGATGGAGAGGATACCATTATTCGCATCTATGTATGCAGCATTACACGACACTAAGAAAATTATTTCTGATTATGTGCCTTCTGATGGGGAAGTACACATGCTCTTTAATAATTTTCTATAGTCTTTTTCGACCAAGAGATCCGCAGAACAAGTCCATCCGATGGGGAGGAAGACACTCAGAGCTGACGCGCAGACTTGTTTGCATCACTTATCGAATTGTAATGGAAGTCGTGCGACCCTTAGGGTCCCTCTCCCACTTAGTAATTTATCTCGAGGAATTTAACTAGCACTACCACACAACCAAGCACATAACCAATACAGGGGGAGTAATTCAAGTTACTTCTTGCTAAATTCAAATCTAACACAAGCTTCAATTAAATCTTAGAGTTAATAAATTAAGAAAAATGATTCAAGCATCTCACAATACACCTATAAGGCAACCATGCTTGTTGTATTAATACATCTAAAATGGGTGAGATGTTAAGGACTAATGAATTGAAAAATATTTTTCAAAATAGTGTTTCAACATAATAATGTTTTTATGGAATTCATGCTTGTCTGATTGAATATATATATTATACGTTTTTCAAAAATTATATCTTTTCAAAAATTGTTTGACTCACGCAATTAGACACAAGCCTCTTAGGACAACACTAAAGTTCCTTAAGGCACTTAGATAGAGTCAAACGGTATCGGATACAGGGGGAGTAATTTTTATTTTTTTTGGCTTTCGAAAACTACACTGTAAAAATTACTATTATTTGAAAATACTTTTCGAAAACTGAGCTTTAAATCGTTATCACTTGTGTTTTTTCGAAAAAGGTTTATGTTGTAAAATTTATCTGTCTTGTTTGATTTGGATAAACCCTAAAGACACAGAGGAAGGTCCACTTCATAATCTTCAAGGACTCCTAGGATATGTCAACTTTAGGGGGAGTATAAATCAAACTTCTGAAACAATTTCGTTTAATTAATTGTTTTGAAATTATTAGATAATTTCTTTAATTTGAATCAACCCTTAAGACTTAGAGGAAGAGTACATGTGGTCAACAAGCTTCCCAGGACTGGGTCAAGTTTAGGGGGAGATCAAATTAAAAGAATTATTGAATATTTCAAATATTTTCATGCGCAGTATTTTCAAATCCTGTGAAAACATAAGTATTTGTTTTAAAATACTATCAATTTGAATAATACTATTAGTCTATTGTTTTCGTGTGACCTATGAAATTATCTTTGAATCAATATTTACTTGAGTTTGAAGAAATTCTAGGACACTTAGGAAATGTCCTTGTAGTCAACAAGGTTTCCCAGGATAGTGTCAGACTGGATGATAAACCAAATCAAGTAATATATTGAGTCTTTAAAAGTTCACACATTTTTCAAAATGCGCCAGCATATATTTTCAAAAAGTACTATCATTTTTTTTCAAAATTCTATTAATATTTACTTGACTTTGAAAATTTTCCAAGACACTTAGGAAAATGTCTTTGTATTCAACAAGGTTTCCCAGGATTGTGTCAAACTGGAAAAGAAACTTAGTCAAATAAAATATTATGTTTCAAAAATTACTTATATTTCTCAAAGTCTCATATCTTTCAAAACAGTTAGTACTTGCAAAATAGGCATAATATTTATATTTTCCAAAATAACATTTTTAAGTTATGCATTTTCCAAAAAGTACTTTATATTTTTCAAAAAAAAAATTACGAACTCTTTCAAAAGTACGTGCATGTTGTTAAAGATCATTTTCAAAGTACTTACATTTTTCAAAATGAATAACATCTTTTTTAAAATTATTTATTTTTTTCAAAAATGCAATATATCACTCAAAACACAATGCTTTCAAAATTTCTGCACCAAGTATTTTTCAAAAAAAAAACCAAAATATTCATTATTGGTGCAAGTATTTTCTTAATGTTTTTTGATGTATGACAATGGGGGAGAGGTGTGCTTAAGTTAGAAAAATTTTCTCCCAAAGATAAAAAATATAGTTTCAAAACTTATATCAATTTTTTCTTGTTTTTTATCCCAAGGATAGTGAGTTAGCCCCTTAAACCAATCTAACTTAAGTTATTGTCAAACATCAAAAAGGGGGAGATTGTTGGTGCAAGTTGCATCAATGATGTTCCTCTATAAGTGTTTTAATATTTGACAATACACTTAAGTCAGTGATCTATTGAACAGACAAAGGGGAGCAAAGGAGAAGTAACCTAAGTTGAAGAAATGTCCTAGTTAACCTAGGTATTGAAACCCTAAGACCTAACGAAGGGCTGTTAGGCACCTAGCGAAGGGCTGCTAGGTATCGAGACCCTAAGACCTAGAGAAGGGCTGCTAGGCACCTAGCGAAGGACTGCTAGGTAACGGAACCTTAAGACCTAGCGAAGGGCTGCTAGGTACCTAGCGAAGGGTTTCTAGGGAATGAAGACCTGGCGAAGGACTGCTAGGCACCTGGCGAAGGACTGCTAGGTAATGAAGTCTTGGTCCAAGGGACTGAGCAACTTAGCTGAGCGATGACTAAGGACAGGAGTAGAGACGGGTCAGGGTTCGAGCGTCTCGAGATCCGGAGTAATCGGAAGCTAAGTAAAAGTCCACCCGAAGGGCTGAGTGGCAACCGTCTCCTGAAAGGAGTAGGTGAAGGGCAAGTTCTCGGGGATGGGAACTTGTGCCGGTTCGACCTAGGGTTTCGTGGAGATCCGAAGTCTGAACCAAGTCCTTAAGACTAAAATTATATGTATATGTGCTATGTGGTTATGTATCTTGCAGGTACCAAGAGTGAAAGGGGTTGTAAGCCGCTGAAGGCCCTAACCAGGGTGCCCGGAGCGTCCGGGGC
Organism: Boesenbergia rotunda; assembly: GCA_024364735.1. Taxonomy (NCBI): domain Eukaryota; kingdom Viridiplantae; phylum Streptophyta; class Magnoliopsida; order Zingiberales; family Zingiberaceae; genus Boesenbergia; species Boesenbergia rotunda. The sequence goes on along the minus strand of JAGFNQ010006890.1, from coordinate 83,108 downwards.
GCCCGGAGCGTCCGGGGCGCCCGGAGCGTCCGGGGCGCCCGCGTTCGAACCTGCTTGTGTTGTTTCATGTTCGAAATGCAGATAAGCGCTCAGGAGGGCGCCCGGGAGGTCCGGGGTGCCCTCGTCAAAGATCTTATCACCTGCGGCGAGGTAGGCGCAAGGATAAGGTTTGACCGAGTCTTCCGGGGCGCCCCCAGCGTCCAGGGCGCCCCCAGCGTCCAGGGCGCCCCCAGGAGGCCTATATAAGGGGCTTCGACCCCTCTACATCAAATACGACATTCTAGATTCATTCTGATCATTCCGACCGACGACAACGCGCTAAAGACGAGGCTGTATGACCCGGATGCTCCAGGAGGAAGTGCGCGGCACTTCGGAGGTCCAGATCGGCCGAGCTTCATACTTGTTGTGTTCGGTTTGCTTTAATTACACTGCAATTAGTTTTCAATATCTTTTGTTTGTAATCTTGCACTGTAAGTCGGGTTTCTCCGCCTCCGGAAAGTCCGGGAAGGAGACCAATAGTGGACGGGCGTTCCCGTGCATAGGCCTTGGATGTACTGACCCTGGGGGTCGGGAACCAAGTAAAAATCCGCTGTGTCCTTTGCTTTGGTTTTTTTTTATTTTCCGCTGCGCTACTAATATTATAAGTCTAGAATGATCCGAGTCTTCCATGAGGTTTCCGCGAAAGACTTTGAACAATCGATATTCACCCCCCCCTCTATCGACGGCACCGGTCCTACAAGTGGTATCAGAGCCGAGCCGCTCTTCACCGGACTAACCGCCGACGGAGCCACTACGCCAGGAGTTAAGGGGGAGCTCAGGGGTGAATCAAGTATATTTTATTTAAATGTCTGTTTTTATATTTCATATTACGTGCTTCACATGCAGGGAGAGAGGGCACTATAAAAATCAGTGCTCTACTCGTAAGATTCGATCTACATCACCGGTGGCGAAGGAGGCACCAGCGCTAGGAAACCGGAGGGACAAAAGTCACGTACAATGTTTCAAATGCAAGAAATACGGACATTACAAAAACAAGTGTCTGGCGAAGGTACACAAGATTTATGTTCCAAAAATTTTACAAGTTCCTGCACTGCCATGTGATAAAGTAGTTAATTTTTCTGATAAAGTAGATTTACTGCCTAGTAAAATTAACTTTTTGCATGTTAAATTACAAAACATGAATATCACCAAAATATTAGAAATTAATTGTTTAATTCAGAATATCAATTCAGAAATTGATAAAATTAATTCTGATAATTTATCTGATAAAATTAATTCTGACAATTTATCTGATAAAATTAATTCTGATAATTTATCTGATAAAATTAATTCTGATAATTCATCTGATAAAATTAATTCTGATAATTTATCTGATAAAATTAATTCTGATAATTTATCTAATAAAATTAATTCTAATAATTTTTCTGATAAAATTAATTCTGATAATTTATCTGATAAAATTAATTCTGATAATTTATCTGATAAAATTAATTCTGATGATTTATCTGTTAAAATTAACTCTGATAATTTGTCTGATAATTTTAATTCAGACAAAATTAATCCTAAGGATAAATCCGAATTCAAATTTGAAAATTGTAAGGATAAATCCGAATTCAAATTTGAATATCTTAAGGATAAATCCGAAATTAATCCTGAAAATCTCAAGATTAATTCAGAAATTAATTCTGAAAATCTTAAGGATAATCTAGAGATTAATGTTGAAAATATATCTGAAGATAATTTTGAAGATAAAATTCTCCTAGATGATAATTTAATTATAGATAATATTAAAGATTATTATAAAACCTTAATTAGTGGCCCAAATTACTCCACCTAATGTAAGGATATTGAAAGACCTAATCTTGAGGACGATATAGAACTATCTAAGATAAAGGCAATAGTTAATAAAAATTACAAAAATTCAAATAAATCAAAATTATTAGAAAAACTTGAAAAGAAAGATTTAAATGAAAAAGAAATTTTTGAAATAATGAAAATGATGAATTTAAACCCACAATTATTACTTAATCAAGATAACCTTAATTAAATTAACTTAAATCTTAATTCGAATTAAGCCTTGATTAAACTCAAATTAATTTCGAATTAAACCAAAATTAAATTCAAATTAAATCTTAATTAAATCTTAATTAAATTCAAATTAAATCTTAATTAAATCTTAATTAAATTCAAATTAAATCTTAATTAAATTCAAATTAAATCTTAATTATATCTTAATTAAATTCAAATTAAATTAAATCAAATTAAATTCAAATTAAATTAAATTAAATTCAATTCAAATTAAATTCAAATTAAATTAAATTAAATTCAAATCAAATTAAATTTAATTCAAATTAAATTTAATTCGAATTAAATTAAATTAAATTCAAATCAAATTAAATTAAATACAAATTAAATTAAATTCAAATTAAATTAAATACAAATTAAATTAAATTAAATTCAAATTAAATTAAATCAAATCAAATTAAATCAAATTAAATTAAATTAAATTAAATTCAAATTAAATTAAATTCAAATTAAATTAAATTCAAATTTAAATTAAATTCAAATTAAATTAAATTCAAATTAAATAAAATATTAATTAAATCATACCTAATTGAAATTAACTCAATTAATTAATAATTTAATCTTAATTAATTCAAATTCAATTAATTCAACATCAATTAATTCTTAATTAATTAATCCTTAATCAATATAATCTCTAACTAATCGTTAAACAAGTTAAACTTGAACTAAAATAAATTTTCACCCAAAACTATAACAAATAAAATTAATAACATTAAATATGTCAAAGTGGGTTGACATATTCGCGGGTTCACACGACATGTATCAAATCGAGAATTTGATACATCATTAGAAATTTAAATAAAATATTTGAATTGCTTGAATCATGCATAATTGTCATGTCATGCATTTGCTACTTCTTTTAAATATATGATATGTCATTCATATTTAAATTTTATGCATATATTAGAACGATTATAGGAAAAAGAATAATTGAAACTTGATCAACCTAGTATTGGGTGGCGGTGAGATGATAGTACGTTAGGGAAGCCATCTTGGCGGAACTGGCCGAAGTACCGATCCAAGACCCAAACTAGTTAGACCAGAATTTTTCAAAAAGTGATTTTGAAAATGAAATTTCATTAAAAGGCTTTGTCAAGGAAAGGGTTGATGATCCAATAAGGCTACGGCCAAAGAAGGCCTAGAGCCTCGCCAAGACCTGGAAGCCAATTTTTGAAATTCAAATTCAAGTTACTTCTTGCCAAATTCAAATCTAACACAAGCTTCAATTAAATCTTAGAGTTAATAAATTAAGAAAAATGATTCAAGCATCTCACAATACACCTATAAGGCAACCATGCTTGTTGTATTAATACATCTAAAATGGGTGAGATGTTAAGGACTAATGAATTAAAAAATATTTTTCTAAATTGTTTTTCAAAATTGTTAGAATATTTTCATTTTCAAAATAGTGTTTCAACATAATAATGATTTTATAGAATTCATGCTTGTCTGATTGAATATACATATTATACGTTTTTCAAAAATTATATCTTTTCAAAAATTGTTTGACTCACGCAATTAGACACAAGCCTCTTAGGACAACACTAAAGTTCCTTAAGGCACTTAGATAGAGTCAAACGGTATCGGATACAGGGGGAGTAATTTTTATTTTTTTTGGCTTTCGAAAGCTACACTGTAAAAATTACTATTATTTAAAAATACTTTTCGAAAACTGAGCTTTAAATCGTTATCACTTGTGTTTTTTCGAGAAAGGTTTATGTTGTAAAATTTATCTGTCTTGTTTGAGTTTGATAAACCCTAAAGACATAGAGGAAGGTCCACTTCATAATCTATAAGGACTCCTTGGATGTGTCAACTTTAGGGAGAGTATAAATCAAACTTCTGAAACAATTTCGTTTAATTAATTGTTTTGAAATTATTAGATAATTTCTTTAATTTGAATCAACCCTTAAGACTTAGAGGAAGAGTACTTGTGGTCAACAAGCTTCCCCGGACTGGGTCAAGTTTAGGGGGAGATCAAATTAAAAGAATTATTGAATATTTCAAATATTTTCATGCGCAGTATTTTCAAATCCTGTGAAAACATAAGTATTTGTTTTAAAATACTATCAATTTGAATAATACTATTAGTCTATTGTTTTCGTGTGACCTATGAAATTATCTTTGAATCAATATTTACTTGAGTTTGAAGAAATTCCAGGACACTTAGGAAATGTCCTTGTAGTCAACAAGGTTTCCCAGGATAGTGTCAGACTGGAAGATAAACCAAATCAAGTAATATATTGAGTCTTCAAAAGTTCACACATTTTTCAAAATGCGCCAGCATATATTTTCAAAATGTACTATCATTTTTTTTTTAAAATTCTATTAATATTTACTTGACTTTGAAAAATTTCCAAGACACTTAGGAAAATGTCTTTATATTCAACAAGGTTTCCCAGGATTGTGTCAAACTGGAAAAGAAACTTAGCCAAATAAAATATTATGTTTCAAAAATTACTTATATTTCTCAAAGTCTCATATCTTTCAAAAGAGTTAGTACTTGCAAAATAGGCATAATATTTATATTTTCCAAAATAACATTTTTAAGTTATGCATTTTCCAAAAAGTACTTTATATTTTTCAAAAAAATAATTACGAACTCTTTAAAAAATGCGTGCATGTTGTTAAAGATAATTTTCAAAGTACTTGCATTTTTCAAAACGAATAACATCTTTTTTAAAATTATTTTTTTTTTTTCAAAAATGCAATATATCACTCAAAATACAATGCTTTCAAAATTTCTGCATCAAGTATTTTTCAAAAAGAACCAAAATATTCATTATTGGTGCAAGTATTTTCTTAAAGTTTTTTGATGTATGACAAAGGGGGAGAGGTGTGCTTAAGTTAGAAAAATTTTAGAAAAATTTTCTCCCAAAGATCAAAAATATAGTTTCAAAACTTATATCAATTTTTTCTTGTTTTTTATCCCAAGGATAGTGAGTTAGCCCCTTAAACCAATCTAACTTAAGTTATTGTCAAACATCAAAAAGGGGGAGATTGTTGGTGCAAGTTGCATCAATGATGTTCCTCTTTAAGTGTTTTAATGTTTGACAATACACTTAAGTCAGTGATCTATTGAACAGACAAAGGGGAGCAAAGGAGAAGTAACCTAAGTTGAAGAAATGTCCTAGTTAACCTAGGTATTGAAACCCTAAGACCTAACGAAGGGCTGTTAGGCACCTAGCGAAGGGCTACTAGGTATCGAGACCCTAAGACCTAGCGAAGAGCTGCTAGGCACCTAGCGAAGGACTGCTAGGTAATGGAACCTTAAGACCTAGCGAAGGGCTGCTAGGCACCTAGTGAAGGGTTGCTATGGAATGAAGACCTGGCGAAGGACTGCTAGGCACCTGGCGAAGGACTGCTAGGTAATGAAGTCTTGGTCCAAGGGACTGAGCAACTTAGCTGAGTGATGACTAAGGACAGGAGTAGAGACGGGTCAGGGTTCGAGCGTCTCAAGATCCGGAGTAATCGGAAGCTAAGTAAAAGTCCACCCGAAGGGCTGAGTGGCAATCGTCTCCTGAAAGGAGTAGGTGAAGGGCAAGTTCTCGGGGATGGGAACTTGTGCCGGTTCGACCTAGGGTTTCGTGGAGATCCGAAGTCCGAACCAAGTCCTTAAGACTAAAATTATATGTATATATGCTATGTGGTTATGTATCTTGCAGGTACCAAGAGTGAAAGAGGTTGTAAGCTGCTGAAGGCCCTAACTAGGGCGCCCGGAGCGTCCGGAGCGCCCGGAGCGTCCGGGGCGCTCTGGTTCGAACCTGCTTGTGTTGTTTCATGTTCGAAATGCAGATAAGCGCTCAGGAGGGCACCCGGGAGGTCCGGGGTGCCCTGGTCAAAGATCTTATCACCTGCGGCGAGGTAGGCGCAAGGATAAGGTTTGACCGAGTCTTCCGGGGCGCCCCCATCGTCCAGGGTGCCCCCAGGAGGCCTATATTGTTGGGACCGGGTGCATGTTGACAAGGATACGGGTTCGTAAAATTTTAAATTTTTACGTGCAGCGGAAGAATTAGCATAAAATAATTTCTCAAATTATTTTAACCACGTATCTAGCATGCAACCTTATGATGTGTGGACATGATCATAAATTAAAACTTTGCAGAAAAGTAAACTAATTTACTTTGTACCTCTCGTAACTCAAAGAAAGGGACGAGATCCAACTGTAGCGTCCCTTGGAAGCTCCGCCTCTATTCGCGTCCACGCCGAGTTTTCTTCGAGATTACTTCGCAAAGCCACGAGTTTAGTGCCGACGAGAACTACTAGATTCTCCGAAGACACAACCAGAAGATCAAGAGAAGAAAGGAAACTAACCACCAAGTTAACGGAATCAAAATTCCGAGAAAGGAAGGAAGGAGTCGTGATCCGCTTCTTATCCTTCTTCGGCATGAACTTGGTGGAAGAAACTCACGGCCACCCTTGGGATGTGCGCCGGCCCTAGGGGAGGAGAGAGAGCCGGCCCTAGAGAGAGAAGGGCACCGGCCCTAGAGAGAGAGGGAGTTAGAGAGAGAGAGGGAGAGAGTTAATCTCTTGATTACTCTATTGCTTGAGGAATTAAAGCCTAGCCTTGGTTCCTTTATATAGTAGCATCTCCCTTGCCAAGTCTCCCTCTTAATAGAATTTTCATAAGAAATTTATCCTATAAATTCTCTTATTAATTATTCCGTTTAAACCAAGTTTTATTATAACTAACTTTATAATAAAACAAATACATCTCTCCTTTTATTATGGAATAAATTTTACAAGAAATTTATAAACTTTCTTATTATGGAAAAATCAATTCATAATTGATTTTATAAAATTAAAATAAACCATTCCATGGATCATTTTAATTTCAATAAAAAAGAATAAATTTCTATAAATTTATTTATATAAATTTCTTTATACAAATTTATTTATTCATAATTTATAAAACAAATCGCGCTAGATTTATTTTATTAATTAAACCAAATAAATTGGTTTCTCCCCATTCCTTTGCCCGGCCAAACCAAAGAGGATTGGCACCCTCTTTGGCCGGCCAAACCGAGCCAAACCGACGCGAATTAAACTCATTTAATTCGACCAATAAGCCTTCAAAAGACTTAGCCATTTTAAGTTTCCACTGCGCCTCTGATTAACTCAGATTCGACTTATTTCTCTTGATTGGAAAATCCAATTTTCAATTCGTTTTAAATCCCTCAGATTACTCGTAGTGCGTGTGACTAAATAGGCTTTCGATTTATGTTGGCCGTCTATAATTAACCAATTATAGAACGATCATGAGTGGCACCTAGTAGTACATCATGACCCCCAATTAATCGAAAGATCAACGGTTGACCTCAGAAGTAATTCTGAAACCCTTCAGCAGCTCTAATGAGTCGTGCCCCATTCCCTTCACCATCTTATACCCACTTGGTTCAGGACATGGTCTGTTTGTGTCAGTCCCCACTAGACTGACTACGTCACACCTAGCCCAAGTAGTGTCTTTCTCGTCCTTTGGATTTCTAATTACTCTCATGTATTTAAGAGACTCATACTCTAAACATGATATGCTCTGGCCAGAGGCTTTGAGTAACAATCCGACGATAGGCCTGGGTATACATCTCCTCGCAAGGAGTGGTGAATCCTTTGTAGGCTGTTCAAACATCTTCGGACACTTCGGCTTATACCCAATCATCCTGGGTCCACACCTCCTTGGAGATGCTTGCTTAAGATGTTAAAGTATAAGTCTCCATGACCAAGATGACTTGAACACCGCAAGTCAAAGGAACATCGCACTTAAGCTGTAGTAATAACTTCATTGACATATCTATATAGATTACCATATGAAGTTTTACAGCTAGTCACTCCAATGAACTAGTTCCCTTAACTAGCATCCATGTTTATCTCCGGACATCCCAATGTCACCAGCCAGTGAGAATCAGTTGATTAGAGAATAACCCATGCTAGTCTCAACAGAATTGATAGTGTCCGTTTTTATCAATTCATAGACTAGGGATATTTTCAATACTTCACAATTACACATGTAGAGATAATCACTATTTGTGATCCCATCACAAATTCTCTTATGCTATGAATTGTATTGCGGACATTCAGTAGATGAGTTTAAGATCCCAATCAAATACACTAACATGTATACTCAAATAGTGAATTATCATTTATTAAAATAAATGTTTAAAATCATAAGTTCGTTTGCCTTAGGACACTTCTCTCATATCACTAACAAACTCCCACTTGGCCTAATGCCAATCGCTACGGTATCCAATACCACAGGCTCTAACCTGACCCTCAAACTTGTTCTGAGGCAAGGCCTTAGTTAAAGGATCCGCTAAATTCCTTTCAGTGGGAATTTTCTCAATTTGTATATCATTCCTACTTATAATCTCTCTGATCAGATGATAGCGGCGAAGCACGTGTTTGGATCGCTGATGAGACCTTGGTTCCTTTGATTGTGCAATAGCTCCATTGTTGTCGCAGTAAACCGGCACTGCTTCATCAATGGTTGGAACCACGCCATGTTCGGAGACAAACTTCTTGATCCAGACTGCTTCCTTTGCTGCTTCCGAAGCTGCGATATATTCCGCTTCCGTGGTAGAATCCGCTACGGTGTCTTGTTTGGAACTTTTCCAACTTACTGCGCCTCCATTCAAAGTAAATACGTATCCAGACTATGATTTGGAATCATCCTTATCTGTCTAGAAACTGGCATCTGTATACCCACGTATTACCATATCTTTTTCTCCATATATTAGGAACACATCCTTTGTTCTTCTTAAGTACTTAAGGATTGTCTTGACAGCCACCCAATGATCCATTCCTGGATCTGACTGGTATCTGGTTGTGACGCTCAGAGCATACGATACATCGGGCCTAGTACACAACATAGCATACATGATAGATCCTATCGCGGATGCATAAGGAATCTTATTCATGCAAATCCTCTCGTCTTCTGTGCGCGAACACATAGACTTTGAAAGGTTGATCCTATGCCTGATGGGAAGGTAACCTTTCTTGGATTCCGACATGCTAAACCTTTTTAGCACTCGGTCTATATATGTAGACTGCGAAAGACCAAGCAACCGTTTTGATCTATCTCTATAGATTGTAATCCCAAGGATATAGGTTGCTTCTCCCAGGTCTTTCATGGAGAAAGTTTTGGATAACCAAATTTTAACTGTTTGTAAGACTGATATATCGTTTCCTATAAGTAATATGTCATCGACATATAATACTAGGAATACGACGGCACTCCCACTAACCTTCTTGTACACAAAAGGTTTGTCAGGATTTTGTGAGAAATCAAACTCTTTGATTGTCTCATCAAAACGGATGTTCCAACTCCTGGATGCTTGCTTCAGTCCATATATGGATCGTCGAAGCTTGCATACTTTGGTTTTATCAACCGATGTGAAACCTTCAGGTTGTATCATGTATACATCCTCAAGCAGGTTTCCATTAAGGAAAGCTGTTTTCACATCCATTTGCCATATCTCATTATCATAATGAGCTGCTATGGCTAGGAGCATCCGAATGGATTTAAGCATAGCTACTGGCGAATAGGTTTCGTCAAAATCAATTCCTTGTTTCTGACGATATCCTTTTGCCACTAATCTAGCCTTAAAGGTAACAACATTACCTTCTATGTCGGTTTTCTTCTTGAAAACCCACTTGCACCCTATGGGCTTAATCCCTTCAGGTGGGTTAACCAAGTCCCATACTTGATTTTCGTACATGGAATCCATTTCCGACTTCATGGCTTCAAGCCATTTGTCCCTTTCTGAATTTTTCAGAACATCTTCATAACTGATAGGTTCGTCATCGCTTATGAGTAACACGTCGTTCGATTCACTTATGAGAAATCCG
>JAGFNQ010006890.1:0-69297 GCA_024364735.1 Boesenbergia rotunda | reverse complement strand
TCATTTAAAATTGGGAAATTAAATTTCAACACTAACTTTAAATTGGACGGCTCCCCGAGGCTCAATCCAAATAAAGAATTTTGTTGACAATTTAAAACCAATTCAAATTTAATTGTTAATTAATGTCCATAAATTTTCTAGACTTTCTTGAAGAAAGTGCCCAAAATTGCGAGATTTCATAATAGGTTTCAGAATAATTGTAAGTTTCTGGTACAAAGAAAACTTACATATTTCTAAAATTAGAAAATTTCTAAAATAGAAAAATTTCCAAAATTGGAAAGTTTCCAAAGATGGGAAGTTTTCAAAATTATTATAAAATTTCAGAAACTAGGATATTTCAAACGTTTGCGAAATTTCATGAGGATTTCCAAACTTCGAAATTCCTAAATCTTAAATTTATTATAATTGGAAAGTTTCGATAATTGAAAATTTTTCCAAAATTGAGATTATGACAAAGTTTTCCACAAAACAATTATATGATTATGTCGAACACTAACCTGCTCTGATACCACTGTTGGGACCGGATGGATGTTGACAAGGATACGGGTTCGTAAAATTTTAAATTTTTACGTGCAGCGGAAGAATTAGCATAAAATAATTTCTCAAATTATTTTAACAACGTATCTAGCATACAACCTTATGATGTGTGGACATGATCATAAATTAAAACTTTGCGAAAAAGTAAACTAATTTACTTTGTACCTCTCGTAACTCGAAGAAAGGGACGAGATCCAACCGTAGCGTCCCTTGGAAGCTCCGCCTCTATTCGCGTCCCCGCCGAGTTTTCTTTGGGATGACTTCGCAAAGCCACGAGTTTTGTGCCGACGAGAACTACTAGATTCTCTGAAGATACAACTAGAAGATCAAGAGAGAAGAAAGGAAACTAACCACCAAGTTAACGGAATCAAAATTCCGAGAAAGGAAGGAAGGAGTCGCGATCCGCTTCTTCTTCTTCTTCGGCACGAACTTGGTGGAAGAAACTCACGGCCACCCTTGGGATGTGCGCCGGCCCTAGGGGAGGAGAGAGAGCTGGCCCTAGAGAGAGAAGGGCGCCGACCCTAGAGAGAGAGAGTTAGAGAGAGAGAGGGAGAGAGTTAATCTCTTGATTACTCTATTGCTTGAGGAATTAAAGCCTAGCCTTGGTTCCTTTATATAGTAGCATCTCCCTTGCCAAGTCTCCCTCTTAACGGAATTTTCATAAGAAATTTATCCTATAAATTCTCTTATTAATTATTCACTTTAAACCAAGTTTTATTATAACTAACTTTATAATAAAACAAATACATCTCTCCTTTTATTATGGAATAAATTTTACAAGAAATTTATAAACTTTCTTATTATGGAAAAATCAATTAATAATTGATTTTATAAAATTAAAATAAACCATTCCATGAATCATTTTAATTTCCATAAAAAAGAATAAATTTCTATAAATTTATTTATATAAATTTCTTTATACAAATTTATTTATCCATAATTTATAAAACAAATCGCGCTAGATTTATTTTATTAATTAAACCAAATAAATTGGTTTCTCCCCATTCCTTTGCCCGGCCAAACCAAAGAGGATTGGCACCCTTTTTGGCCGGCCAAACCGAGCCGAACCGATCGCGAATTAAACTCATTTAATTCGCCCAATAAGCCTTCAAATGACTTAGCCATTTTATGTTTCCACTGCGCCTCTGATTAACTCAGATTCGACTTATTTCTCTTGATTGGAAAATCTAATTTTCAACTCGTTTTAAATCCCTCGGATTACTCGTAGTGCGTGTGACTAAATAGGCTTTCGATTTATGTTGGCCGTCTATAATTAACCAATTATAGAACGATCATGAGTGGCACCTAGTAGTACATCATGACCCCCAATTAATCGAAAGATCAACGGTTGACCTCAGAAGTAATTCTGAAACCCTTCAGCAGCTCTAATGAATCGTGCCTCATTTCCTTCACCATCTTATACCCACTTGGTTCAGGACATGGTATGTTTGTGTCAGTCCCCACTAGACTGACTACGTCACACCTAGCCCAAGTAGTGTCTTTCTCGTCCTTTGAATTTCTAATTACTCTTATGTATTTAAGAGACTCATACTCTAAACATGATATGCTCTGGCCAGAGGCTTTGAGTAACAATCCGACGATAGGCCTGGGTATACATCTCCTCGCAAGGAGTGGTGAATCCTTTGTAGGTTGTTCAAACATCTTCGGACACTTCGGCTTATACCCAATCATCCTGGGTCCACACCTCCTTGGAGATGCTTGCTTAAGATCTTAAAGTATAAGTCTCCATGACCAAGATGACTTGAACACCGCAAGTCAAAGGAACATCGCACTTAAGCTGTAGTAATAACTTCATTGACATATCTATATAGATTACCATATGAAGTTTTACAGCTAGTCACTCCAATGAACTAGTTCCCTTAACTAGCATCCATGTTTATCTCCGGACATCCCAATGTCACCAGCCAGTGAGAATCAGCTGATTAGAGAATAACCCATGCTAGTCTCAACAGAATTGATAGTGTCCGTTTTTATCAATTTATCGACTAGGGATATTTTCAATACTTCACAATTACACATGTAGAGATAATCACTAGTTGTGATCCCATCACAAATTCTCTTATGCTGTGAATTGTATTGCGGACATTCAGTAGATGAGTTTAAGATCCCAATCAAATACACTAACATGTATACTCAAATAGTGAATTATCATTTATTAAAATAAATATTTACAATCATAAGGCGATTGTCTTAGGACACTTCTCTCATATCACTAACATATATAAGGGGCTTCGACTCCTCTGCTTCAAATATGACATTCTAGATCCATTCTGATCATTCCGACCGACGACAACGCACTAAAGACGAGGCTGTACGACCCGGAGGCTCCAGGAGGAAGTGCGCGGCACTTCGGAGGTCCAGATCGGGCGAGCTTCATACGTGTTGTGTTCGGTTTGCTTTAATTACACTGCAATTAGTTTTCTATATCTTTTGTTTGTAATCTTGCACTGTAAGTCAGGTTTCTCCGGCTCCGGAAAGTCCGGGAAGGAGACCAATAGTGGACGGGCGTTCCCGTGCATAGGCCTTGGATGTACTGACCCTGGGGGGTCGGGAACCAAGTAAAAATCCGCTGTGTCCTTTGCTTTGGTTTTTTTTATTTATTTTCCGCTGCGCTACTAAAATTGTAAGTCTAGAACGATCTGAGTCTTCCACGAGGTTTCCGCGAAAGATTTTCAACAATCGATATTCACCCCCATTCTATCGACGGCACCGGTCCTACAAACACATATTTAGCCATGAAGTTGGAATCTCGTGCCTGCAACACAAAGTTAGTCTATGCACATCCACACATCATCCAGCAAAATAAAATGTATGAAAATGTAAAAAATAACCAATCCTAAACACACAAAGTCGGAAACCTCAGCTCTGATACCAATTGTAGGGTATGGCTTGGCGGGTTTCCTAAGTGAATACTCGATCGATCCGACAGACCTCTCCATGTCTACGGCTTAAAAATTAATCCGAATGGAGACCCATCTCCCATCGACCATCTCGTGCCGTATCAAACGATCCAGATTACAACTTAGCCAATTACCAAAATCGACCTTGTAATTTGCTCCACCGTTCGACCACGGAAAAGGCGACGAGTTGATCGCTGACTTTTGTGTTTATGGTCGAGGTCCAGTTAATAAATTATTCATCATGATTCGGATTCACAATAATAAATTAACAAACATATGATGACGAAGCAAACGATCATGGCACAATATTGACATAAGGGTAATTAATTAAGCTTGGAAAGAATTATACCTTTCCGATCACCTCACGATCATCTACCTTATGTCCCACCCTTCAGGGACATCATGTGGGCGACGATCTACAGTGAACCGAGATCACCAAAGGCTCCAAAAGAATTTTCTTCTTACCTTGGCCGAAAACCTAACCCTAGCCTTCTAGGGTTTTCCCGCCGCAAGCTCCTTGCCACCTCTCCCTTTGCGTCGCCGACCGTCGGAGTAGCCCAAGGGCCTCTAAGTTGACTGCTCAACTTGAGAGGAAGGAGATAGAACTGCTTCTTACTCTCCCAACCGGCCGAAAACTCTCTCCTTTCCCTCACCTTGCGGCGCCGCCACAACACCTCTTGCGCCGCCTCTCTTTGGCCGCAACCCCTCTCTCCTTCACCGCCGACCACCACAGGAGGTAGGAAAGGTCCCTACCTTCTTCCCGTGTATCTTGGTCGAGTGGAGATAGAGAGGAGACAATGAAAAGAGAAGGAGAGTTTTCTCCTTCCCTCACCGACGGCCAAACACTTGAGGAGAAGAGGAGGAAGAGAGAGAGAGAAAAAAAGCCTTGGGAGTAATCTCTTGGATTGAGCCTTGGTTTCTTGATCTCATAGGGTATTTATAGGGCTAAGGTAGGGACCAAGAGGAGGAGTTGGATCTGTTGGTGCAGGCAGCACCTAAGTCGAACCTGGGTTTTGATAATGGCAAAGGGTTCAAGAGTAAGATGTTATTGTGTTCTAATATGCTTACTAAGTGTGCAAGAAGAAGCCCATGGTACACTAGGTAAGAAGTCCTGGCAAAGGGCTGGGCAAAGAAGTCCTAGTCAAGGACTGGGCAAGAAGACATGACCGGAAGTCGGGTAAAGAAGTCCTGGTCAAGGACTGGGCATGAAGACATGACCGAAAGTTGGGCAAAGATGTCCTGGTCGAGGACTGGGCACGAAGTCCTGGCAAGTGGCTGGGCACCGAAGACCTGACCAGAAGTTGGGCACGAAGACCTGGTCAGGTGGATTGGGCAAAAGTCCAACCGGAGGAGCCAGTTGGCAAAAGGTAAACTCTCCTGAGAGGAGTAGGTGAGGACGCATTCCCCGTCGAGGGAACAGTAGGCTTCGGTTCGACATAGGGTTCCATTTGGGAGACCGGAAGTCAGAACGAAGACAACTACGGCTGTAATTACTACTTGTCATATTTTTGGGACTAACCTTAGTTGTGTTAGTGATATGAGAGAAGTGTCCTAAGGCAATCGCCTTATGATTGTAAAACATTTATATTAATAAATGATAATTCACTATTTGAGTATACATGCTTGTGTATTTGATTGGGATCTTAAACTCATCTACTGAATGTCCGCAATACAACTCACAGCATAAGAGAATTTGTGATGAGATCACAACTAGTGATTATCTCTAAATGCACAAATGTGAAGTATTGAAAATATCCCTAGTCGATGAATTGATAAAAACGGACACTATCAATTCTGTTGAGACTAGCATGGGTTATTCTCTAATCAGCTGATTCTCACTGGCTGGTGACATTGGGATGTCCGGAGATAAACATGGATGCTAGTTAAGGGAACTAGTTCATTGGAGTGACTAGCTGTAAGACTTCATATGGGAATCTACATGTAGATATGTCAATGAAGATCTTACTGCGGCTTAAGTGCGATGTTCCTTTGACTTGCGGTGTTCAAGTCATCTTGGTCATGGAGACTTATACTTTGACATCTTAAGCAAGCATCTCCAAGGAGGTGTGGACCCAGGATGATCGGGTGTAAGCCGAAGTGCCCGAAGATGTTTGAACAACCTACAAAGAATTCACCACTCCTTGCGAGGAGATGTATACCCAGGCCTATCGTCGGATTGTTACTCAAAGCCTCTGGCCAGAGCATATCATGTTTAGAGTGAGAGTCTCGATAATACATGAGAGTAATTAGAAATCCAAAGGACGAGTAAGACATTACTTGGGCTAGGTGTGACGTAGTCAGCCTAGTGGGGACTGACACCATTGACCGTGTCCTGAACCAAGTGGGTATAAGGTGGTGAAGGGAATGGGGCACGATTCATTAGAGCTGCTGAAGGGTTTCAGAATAATTTCTTCTGAGGTCAAACCGTTGATCTTTCGATTAATTGGGGATCATGATGTACTACTAGGTGCCACTCATGATCATTCTATAATCAGTTAATTATAGACGGCCAACATAAATCGAAAGCCTATTTAGTCACACGCACTACGAGTAATCCGAGGGATTTAAAACGAGTTGAAAATTGGATTTTCCGATCAAGAGAAATAAGTCGAATCTGAGTTAGTCAGAGGCGCAATGGAAGCTAAAAATGGCTAAGTCTTTTGAAGGCTTTTTGGGTGAATTAAATGAGTTTAATTCGCGGCGGTCCGGGTTGGTTTGGCCGGCCAAAGAGGGTGCCAAACCCTTCTTTGGTGGCCGGCCAAATAGAGGAGAATAAACCAATTTAATTGGTTTAATTAATTAAATAAATCTAGTACGATTTATTTTATAAATTATGGATAAATAAATTTGTATAAAGAAATTTATATAAATAAAATTTATAGAAATTTATTCTTTTATGGAAGATTAAAATAATCCATGAATTGGGTTTATTTTAATTTTATAAAATCAATTATGAATTGATTTTTCCATAATAAGAAAGTTTATAAATTTCTTATAAAATTTATTCTATAATTTAAAGAGAAGAAGAATTAGTTTTTATTATAAATTAGTTTATAATAAAGACTTGGTTTAAACGGAATTAATTCATAAGAATTTATAGGATAAATTTTTTATGATAAATAATTAGTTTTATTATAAAGTTAGTTATAATAAAATTCATAAGAGAATTTATAGGATAAATCTCTTATGATAACTAATTTGTTTGATTATAAATTGTTTATAATAAGACTAGGCTTAAACGGAATAAGCAATAAGAAAATTTATAAGATAAATTTCTTATAACTAATTCCGTTAATTCGGTTTAGAGGGAGACTTAGCAAAGGAGTTGCTACTATATAAAGGAACCAAAGGCTAGCCCTTATTCCACACAATTAAGAGATTAATTACTCCCTCTCTCTTTCTCTTAATCTCCTCTCCTCCACCTCTTCTTCCTCCCTTAGGGCCGGCGCACCCTAGCCTCTCTAGGGCCGGCGCCCAACCACAACACCAACAAGGGTGTTTGCCGTGAGGTTTCAAGAAGGAGAAGAACCCGAAGACGAAGAAGAAGAAGCGGATAGCGACTCCTCTCTTCTCAGAATTTGATTCCGTTATTTCATCGGTTAGTTTTTCCATTATTTCTCTTGTCCTTCTAGTTGTGCCTTCCGAGAATCTAGTAGTTCTCGTCGGCACAAAACTCGTGACTTTGTGAAGTCATCCCAAAGAGAACTCGGCGTGGACGCGAATAGAGGCGAAGCTTCCAAGAGACGCTACGGTTGGATCTCGTCCCTTACTTCGAGTTACGCGAGGTACTTGGTAAATTAGTTTACTTTTCGCAAACTTTTATTTCATGATTATGTCGATACACTATAAGGTTGCATGCTAGATACGAAGTTAAAATAATTTAGGAAGTTATTTTATGCAAACTCTTCCGCTGCACGTAAAAATTTTAAATTTTACGAACTCGTATCCTTGTCGACATGCACCCGGTCCCAACAAGTTGCAGGGTCGAAGGACTGATCGTCTGCAAGTGAAGGTTCTTTACATGGCCTAGGTGCCCGAATGGAGTTAGGCGCCTGATGGACCCTAACTAGGTGTCACGAATGTGGGTCTCAAAATTTAGATGTGTGTAAAGCTGGAAACCCTTTTTGCTAGCAAGATGTAAACGTCACAAGTCGTATTTTTTCTAGGGCTCGTTGAGGTTGATTGATTCGAGCACGAGTTTATGTGTCATCGAATATTTTGGGGTTCCAAATAAAATGTGGGTTTGGATTGCAAATAGAAATGAAAAGAAAGGGAACTTAACTAAGCAACTTAACTAGGCAATTGATGAATTTAACCAATGAACCACTCAATCAAGGCACTTAAACAATTTGGAAAACAAATCTGATTTCAAATGCAAAACAAACTGCTAAATAGATTAATAAAATAGTGCTGAAATTTGATTGAAACTAAAGCCGCATTCACTTGATACAACTTGCCAAAATGATATTAACTACAGAATGTAAACGGATACAAGTGAATGAATTTGAAGCAACAAATCAATTGCTGAATTCAGCAACAAATGGAGTCGGAAACAATTGAAAATGAAGCACAAATTTGGAGCTAAAACCGATGTGCAGAAATGCTTCAAATGCAGAAATGAAAAGCAGAAATTAGATGCAGAGTTCAGAAACCTCCTGCCGAGAATTAGCAAATTGAATTCAGATTCAAACCAAACATCTAAGATCAAGTTCTCTAGTCTAGTGATCAGGTAAAATTCAGAAAAGCTACTGTTAATTTGATACGACTTCAGAATTTATTAACTCAAACCTTGCAGCTGTGAAAACAAAACTAATGCGCAGCTAAATGAAGCTAACTACAGAAATGGAATGAATTCAGAAATTAAACTAGACAATTTAACTTGGAAGGCCAAGCTACCAGTGGAGTTATAAGCAGGGATGAATTCAGATGTTCACAACCAAAGATGAATCACTTTAAAAACAACCTAATGCAGAACTCAAATGAAGCTTTGCAGAATCAGTTTAAATGCAGAAACTGCTCGAATGCTGAACAAACAAATAAGGCAATGTAAATACGAGTTTCTAATCTAAATTCAGAAGACTTAAAAGGGCTCATGATTACTTGACAAAAACTAATGTAACTATCAGAAATAGGGTTGAAACTACTGATATGCAGAAATTAAACTTGGCACACAGCTACACAAACTGGCACGGAACAATTGAGTTGATACGCAAGCATTAAACAGAAAATAAACTGGAATTGAATTCAATTGATCACTGAACAAGATAGCTAGCTAATTAATTTGCAGAACTAAAACCTAATTTAAGTAGAAATGATTCAGACAATGAATTTAAAGTGGCTGATATGAAATTCAGAAATAGAAATGGACGCAGAAATGAAATTACAGCTAATACAATGAAAATTTACTAAAGAAACTAAGCATCGATCCTCCCTTAGCTCAAGAACTCCTTGTTCGTCACACAAGGGCAATCCTCAAACCCGTAAGCTCCACAAACCATCGAGAATCAGTCTCTGCGAATCAAATCCAAGCTCAACTCTGCTCAATCTGAAATTCCCATTCAGTTTCTTCAATTCAGCTGCGTCTAAGTGCGATGGTGATTTGGGGACGGTCAGAGCAATCTAGGGAACCCCTCCAGATAGCTCCGGTGGACGAAAAGTGAGCGCAACTGAGATCGAAGGCAGCAAATAGCAGAGCTGAGGAAACCTCACCCAGCTCTGTTTCTTGGGCAATAGAGAACTGGAAACTTCACTAAGAATTCTTCCCAATGACCTAGAACTCGATCTAGTGAAGGAATTGAGTGGTCGCGCACTCTGATGAAAAAAAGCTTGAAGAAGAATCGAAGAAGGAAGCTGTTGCGCTGAAGACGCGACAAGGAAGAAGCTGAGGGAAATTTTCCTTAAGTATTTAGGAATGAATGACCCAGATTGATTTGCCTTGATCCAACAGCTAAAACTGCTCTGATTGATCCCAAAGTTAATGGCGTTGATCAAGGGTCAGGATATGCCTCGGGGTATCTCGGATCTTCCAGATTTGCAATGGATGGCCCAGATCAACCTGATCTTGAATGGACAGTCTAGGTCCTCCCGAGCTCGATCCAACGGTCAAATGATCTCTGATTTTGATAAAACCTTCAGATCTTGATCTAAATGCTTGATTAACCTTAATCCTAGCTCGGATTCACTAGATCAGTGGCGGATGGTCCCGATCTTTTCTTTTCTCAAATGGATGGTCTAGATCCCCCTGTCTTAATCCAACGGCTGGATCTTCTCCGATTTACCCATAAACCTCCAAATCTCATTATGATGATCAGATCTACCTTTCCTCAACTTGGATCCACCTGATTTGCCCTGGGTGATCGAGATCTGCTTAGCTTCTGAATGGACGGCTCACAGTTCTCCAGAGCTTGATCGCCTTGATCTGAACCTGATCCTGACCATTCTTGACCTCGGTCCATGATCCTTTCATGCCTACAAAAATAGATCGACAACTAAGTTCAAAAATATTTCAAATGTATAAAGATTTGCAATAAAGTCCAAAATAGAACTAATCTATGGAACCGAGGGTAAATTCAATGTTACACATGTAAAATGTGGGTCAAACATAGATTTTAGCAACTAAAATGATCACCAAAATAACACTTATCAACTCCCCTACACTTAAGCTTGAGCGTCTCGTGAAACTACTAAGTATGTATCCCTTAGGCTCTTTCCAAGCATAATTAGAAACAAATGAAAAGAAATTACCTAGGGTCGTCAATTCTCAAAAATCTAAGCTCTATGGATTAGTATCTCGTCCTTAAATCAACAACTTAGCCTTTTCATCCTTCATGAGTCATTGAGATGAATTTAACTCACTAAGTCTTTCAAGGGAAGTTTTGGTGGCTCTCTCCTCAGTTCTAAGTTGATGATGGAAGTGGAGCTCACTCAAACACACATGCTTCTTGAACTACCATAGGCTTGCTTGTTATCTACTCTCCACCATTATTCATGATTAGGATCAACATCTATAAAAACAAGTGAAAGACATAGAAAATGGTAAGGAATGGAGTAAAAGTCAAGAAAATAGAAAAATTGATGAAATGGGAGACTTGGTTGCTCAAGAATGTTTCCAATGTGCTTTGCCCCTCTTGTCAGTCTTCCAGTGAAATAAAAAGTGTGGTGAAGTAAATCTTGAACAATGTCTTTGATTTGGATGAAAAAAACTTTATAGGTTCCAATGTGCCAATTTGCTCTTATGTGCCACTTGTGCTTCTTTCTCTTTTTCTCTTTTTTTTCTCTCTTGGTCAACTGCTGAATTCATTTTCTTCTTTCTTTCCCTCTAGTAATGTCAAAAAGGTAGTGGAGCAAGGCTGTAATTCGGATGAGAATCATTCCACTAACTTCATGGTGCCGAAACTCCCTTATGTGCCATTTTGCTTCTTTTTTTTCTCTCTGCTCTGAATTCTTCTAATGGAGCATTGCAGATCAGATTTAAATCAGAAAACTTGAGAAATCAAGTAGCAATTAGGGAATTAGATGCTCCACTTTTAACCCTCACTAAACAATTCTTACAACTCCTTTGTGATACATCCTCTTCTCTAGTTGGCACACTCATTCACTTTCCTTTTCACTTTTTTTTTCTTTTTCCAGATCCCAGCTCCACGGCAATTCATTTTCAGAATCAAGAATCTGATTTCTCAAACAATTGGCATCACATCACAGAGGAGAATTTTAGCCACTGCACTACACTGCCAAAATTTCTTTTTTTTTCTGTTTTTCGATCCAAAATTCCATCAATCACATATACTTAATTCCATTTCACTGGTGAATATTTTGTTCTTACTCCCTATCAGCAGCCCTTGCATTAGTTTCAGATTAGTTTCAACCAGCAATTTCTGCCCCTTCACAGCTGCAATTTAGACATTCTGATTTTTTTTTACAGCTACGTTTCAGACTTCCAACAAAGGGTTTCTGATTTCATTCTTTCTTTATCTGACCTGATTTCATCCAATTGCCTCAAGAGCAGTTTAAACTTTCACTTCAATTTACCCATAGATTGACATCTTCTTCCAAGAGGTTGCGTTCTGGGACAAACCATTCTACAATTTCTGTTTAAAATCAGTGATGCACTGTTGATTTCTCCAATTCAGCTTCACAAACAGTCCTTCAATGGACTTGTATCATTTCAGCTGCTCCAAGTTGATTTGTTCAGCTTCCATAATTCCTACTCCAAATCTCATTGCATGCCACTTGGACGTTGGCACAAATTCTGCCTTCTTCACCTTCCCCTTTGGCACAAACAGCTGCAAGATCAGTGCTAGAAGAGTGGCCAAATTCTCCATAGCATTTTTTTTTCTTTTTGGCATTGATTTTTCTCCACTTGCGTGCCACTTGGATTTTGGCACAAATATTTCTACTTCAACTGAATTTAGCTTGGCACAAAATTTCTTCAAATTATAATCAAGAATCTAGATGCCTCAATCGTTTCCATCCTTAACCACTTCTTCTTGCTTATTCTTGACACCAACCTCCACTCACTTGGCAACTTTTGGCTTCAGTTTGAATTGAAATGAATCTTTGATACAAAATAATTCCAAAACTCTATCCAACTCCCCCACACTTGATCCTTTGTCCGTCTCGGGCAATGTAGCATTAAGAAACATCCCAAACAAACAATTCCATAGAAAAGTGTGGTTAAGAGTAGCAATAAGGAAAGAAAAGTAGAATAAACATGATTAGTGCCAAAAATTGATATGGAAAGGTAAACAAATTGATTAGTCTCTATAGATGTGATCCAATCATTGAAATATGGTTTTGAATGAACTTAAGCAAGTTCTAGAGTACAATAGCATATGTGTGTCACAAATATAAGGCTAATTCTCAATAGGCAAAAATAATTCATCTCAAGTCATCAATTAAGAATCTAAAGCCAAGTAGTACTCAAGCATCCAAGATTTCATCCATAAGCTCAAACCTTAAGTTTTAACAATCAAATTTAATTTATTTTCAAAAGACTCTAAAATGATATGAAAACAACCTATAGGGATACATTTATTCACTAAGAACAAAAATGTTAAAAGAAATAACATGGTATTTACAATATCTATTTATTTATCCTATTTTGCCTAAGAATTTATTATCAACTACTTACTTCAAAAAGAGAAAAAATTATTCTTAGAAACATGAAAATGATATATACAATGAAATGTAAATGTAGAGAAAGTGAACTCCCCTTAAGTTGGGTAGATAGCGTCTTTGATGTACAAATCATCCACCTCTAGCTCCTTCAATTCTTCAAAATACTTTTTGAGCCGGTGGTCATTGACTTTCCACACAAATCCATTAGCTTCATCCCTAATTTCAACAACTCCATAGGGAAAAATATTAGTTACAATAAATGGACCTTCCCACCTTGATCTTAACTTACCTCTTATCAATTTGAGCCTTGATTTATACAATAAGACCTTGTCACCCATTTGGAAGTCTTTTTTCACAATGTGTTTGTCATGGAAGTTCTTGGTCTTTTCCTTGTAGATTCTTGAATTTTCAAATGCCTCTAGCCGAATTTCTTCATGTTCTTGGAGTTGAAGTTTCCTCTCTTCTCCCACCTTGGTAGCATCGAAATTACAAGCCTTCACCGCCAATATGCTTTGTGCTCTATTTCCACGGGGAGTGACAAGCTTTGCCATAAACCAAGGGTAGGGAGACATGCCAATCGGAGTCTTAATGCTTCTGTAGGCCCAAAGTGCTCATCTAATCTTTTGCTCCAATCTTTCTAGTGGGCCCAACTGTCTTCTCCAGAATAGATTTGATCTCTCTGTTTGAAATCTCAGCCTTCCATTTGTTTGGGGATGGTAGGATGTAAACTTTATGTACAACCCCATATTTACTCAGCAGTCCTTCATGTGTTTGTTGCAAAAATGAGATCCTTGGTCACTAATTATGCTCTTGGAATTCCAAACCTGAGAAAATGTGTGACCTAACAAAACTACAAACAACAGAAGAATCATCAGTCTTGAGGGAATGACCTCCACCCATTTTGAAACATAATCCACAGCAAGTAAAATATACAGATAACCATAAGATGCAGGAAAAGGTCCCATAAAATCTATCCCCCAAACATCAAAAATCTCACAATAAAGTATAGCATGTTGGAGCATCTCATGTCTCGCTCATATGTTCCCAGTTCGCTGACATCTATCACAATTTTTATAAAAGACATATGAATCATGAAATAGGGTGGGCCAGTATAATCCACATTCTAACACTTTCCTAGCAGTTCTCTGGGGTCCAAAATGCCCCCCACAAGCTGATGAATGGCAAAATGTAAGGACAGAAGAAAACTCATGATCTGGTACGCATCTCCTAATTATTTGATCATTACAAAATTTTCATAGATAAGGATCATCCCACACATAAAACTTTGCATCGCTTTTAAGTTTATCTTTTTGAGTCTTAGAAAAGTGAGTGGGAAATACATGTGCAACTAGAAAATTAACTAGGTCTGCATTGTAACGCCCGCTTTTTTTTTCATAAAGAGGCGTTACGTTAACATACATACTTAGGGCATGTAGACATCATAATGCAGCGGAAACCTTTAAACTTACACCTACATGCACTTACTACCATTCCTAGCATCATAACATGGGAACTTGACGTATTAACTTTATACTTAGCATCATATCATACTTAGCATCATGTCATATTTTAGCATCATGTCATATTTTAGCATCATGTCATACTTTAGCATCATGTCATAGAGTCATATTCAAGTACTTAATAGTAAAGGTAAAGTTCTATCATAAGACCAGCAAACATATGGTCTCTTGGCCAAGTCACTATCACACACATTCTTTGACGCCCTCCTGCTGCTTCCTTACTGTCCCCTTGCGTGATCTGCGATATAAGGAAAATAAGACTATAAGCACACAGGCTTAGTAAGACTCTTTCCTACTCACTAAAACCATTCATCAATTATCATGAGCATATGAAACATTAGCATACTTAGTGCTTTACTTAGAACATAAGCCTTATCATCACATAGCATACTTTCATCATGACATAGCCATAGCTTCATCACATTCATAGCATGACATAAACATAACCATAAGACATTCATGGCATAGCATAATACTTGGCATAGACATCAACATCGTAAACATTCATAGCATGACATAATACTTGGCATAGACATAACATAATAAACATAACCTCACCACCATTCTTAGCATGAACCTAAATAAAATCATGGCATTCTATCTTAGCACAAACCTACTTAAATCATGGCTTCAAAATTAACATGGGCGTAAATAAGATCATAGCATTCTAACTTAGCATAAACATAATTAAATCATGGCACCCTATCTAGCATGAATATAAATAAAATCATGGCAATCTCACTTAACATAAACATAATTAAATCATGGTATCCTAAACTAGCAAAATATCATGGCATTCTAACTTAGCATAAACATAAATAAAATCATGGCATTCTAACTTAGCATAACATAATTAAATCATGGCATAAACATAAATGAATCATGGCATAAACATAATTACATCATGGCATAAACATAAATAAATCATGGCATAAATATAATTACATCATGGCATAAACATAAATAAATCATGGCATAAACATAATTACATCATGGCATAAACATAAATAAATTATGGCATAAACATAATTACATCATGGCATAAACATAAATAAATCATGGCATAAACATAATTACATCATGGCATAAACATAAATAAATCATGGCATAAACATAATTACATCATGGCATAAACATAAATAAATCATCGCATAAACATAATTACATCATGGCATAAACATAAATAAATCATGGCATAAACATAATAAATCATGGCATAAACATAATTACATCATGGCATAAACATAATTAAATCATGGCATAAGCATAATTACATCATGGCATAAACATAAATAAATCATGGCATAACCATACCTTCATAAACATACCTTTCATAAACATACTTTTCATAACATAATGCATAACATGGATGGATGCATGTGGCAAATGCATATATATATATAAGGATGCTTAATCTTTAAAAACATACTTTTAAATGCTTAAACATATTCATCATATCATTGGGGCCCTGGCTTGTACCACATACATACATCATAAGCGCGCATCCCTAAGTAAATACGAGGTAGCTAGCCTCGACCTACTAGGGTAAGGACAGCATAGTCGGTAGTCCCCGAACCGAGGCGTTCTTAAGGTGCCCATCCCTGTTGCACAGCTTCGGTAGTGCCAGAACCGTGGACAGCATAGTCGGTAGTCCAGAACTGGGGCATTCTTAAGGTGGCCATCCCTTGGACCCATACTTCGGTCCGGTACAAGCCCATTCATAAATTAAAATACTTTACATGCTTCATCATTCATGAGACATTCATGGCATACTTAACATAGCATACTTGTTACGGCTCGGCCCGTCTACCGGCCCATTTACCGGTCCTTTCGACCGTCGTACCGTCAACCATCGACCGTGCCGTTTAGCATATTTATTCCTTAAAGACATAAGCATCATTTTTCATTCATCATACTTGTCATTCATCATCATTCATTCATCATACTTGTCATTCATCATCATTCATTCATCATACTTAACATCATCATTATGCCCTAAAGGCATGGACTTTAACCTCATTCATAAAACATGGCATACTTACATCTTATTCATAAAACATGGCATATCCTTCATAAACATGGCATATCATTCATAAACATGGCATATCATTCATAAACATGACATATCATTCATCATTCATGGCATATCATTCATCATTCATAAGACATGGCATACTTACATATTATTCACAAATCATGGTACATGTCTAAACATCTATGACTTATCCTACAATTCATGACATACAAACTAAAGGTTTGGTTAACATAGAACTTCTTCCATCTTACTTAAACATATATCTTGGTAACTCATACACATATACTAGGCCATAGGAACCCCTTTGGTTCCCTACTTAAGCCCAACCCTAATCCTTTAACCCTAAACTTGCTCACGACCGAAACTTCAAGGCCATGGGGGTATGGAAAAATTCCACTAAAACCCCAAATCAATTGCTTAAACATCAACCATACCTTACCATAGGGCCATTGGGGCCCTTACTTGAAATAAGTCCTAACTTCCCACCCTATTAGGGTACTTGGCCGAAACCTATAGGGTCTCAAAGCTATGTGAAGCATTCACATAAACACCCTCCATCTCTCTTATATCATGTTAATACATCAAACACATGCTTGGGGTTTTAGACCCAACTCCACCCATGAGGTCTTGTTGTTGGCCGAAACCCTAGGGTATCCTAGCTTGCCCCAAAAATTCCTAAAAATTATATTTAATTCCTAAACCTCATAAGAGAATATTATACAACATTATCAATATTTTTAGCATCATTTTTGAACCCTAAACCATGGTGGCCGAAACCCATAGGGTCTCTAGGGTGTTGATTTGTTTCTTTCATGTTGGCCGAAACCCTAGGGTGTCCTAGGGTACTCCAAAAATTCCCAGAAATTATAATTAACCTCTAAACATCATAAGGGAACATTAAATAACATTATAAAGATTTTTGGAATGATTATAGACTTTAAAATCATGGTGGACGAAACCCTCAATCCTAGGGGTCTTGGTTTTGCTTCTTTCATGTTGGCCGAAACCTTAAGGTGTCTTAGGGTACTCCAAAAATTCCCAAAAATTATACTTAACCTCTAAACATCATCAGGAAACATTAAATAGCATTATAAAGATTTTTATCATATTTATAGACCTATAAATCATGGTGGCCGAACCCCTTAAACGTAGGGTTCTTAGTTTGGTTCCTTTCATGTTGTCCGAAACCTTAAGGTGTCTTAGGGTACTCCAAAAATTCCAAAAAATTATACTTAACCTCTAAACATCATCAGGGAACATTAAATAGCATTATACAGATTTTTAGCATATTTATACACCTATAAATCATGGTGGCCGAAACCCTTAAACTTAGGGTTCTTAGTTTGGTTCCTTTCATGTTGTCCGAAACCTTAAGGTGTCTTAGGGTACTCCAAAAATTCCCAAAAATTATACTTAACCTCTAAACATCATCAGGGAACATTAAATATCATTATACAGATTTTTAGCATATTTATAGACCTAAAAATCAAGGTGGCCGAAACCCTTAAACATGAGGGTCTTGGTTTTCTTTCCTTTCAACATCTAATTCGAAATCCAACCACTATATCATACTAAAAATCATAAAAATCAGAGGGAACTATTATACCACAGGTGAGGGAGTCTTACTTTGGGGTTTCTTGATTTTTAGACCTTAGATGGGAAGAAGAAGGAAGACTTGTTGTCTCTTGATCACCCCTAGCCTTGGAACCTTAGGAAACCTTTAGATCTTGGTGGTAGGACCTTCTTGTGGAGTTTTACCAAGGGAAAATCTCCCTTGTAGATTTCGTCTAGGATGAGAAAGAAGGAGGAAGAGAATGCAATTTATGGAGAGAAGAGAATAACTCCCAAAACCCCCCTCTTTATAACCCATTAAGGTGGTGAATGAAGAGTATCTCCATGACTCTTCATCTTCTTCTTAATCTCAACTTATATCCACTTCATTTCCTCATAGAAATCCCTTGCTAGGTGAGTTGGTTAAGCCTTACATAGTTGTACAAGAGGTCCAAGGTTCAATCCTTGGCTCATGCACCTTTATTTTTATTTTATTTTCATTTCATTTATTTTATTATTTTTATTTCTTAAATTCCGAAAATCCCCCTAAATCACCCATAATTATGCCAATATTCCTAAATAAAATTCTTTTATATTTGTATTAATTTTACCTAATTTATATTAATTTTATCTAATTAATATCCATTTTTGGAGCCCATTTAAAGTTCATTGGTACTTAGTTTTCTCAATTTAAATGAGAAAACATGGATTTTCTAGGCCAAAGTTCTCCTTAATATTTCTAGGTCCCTTGGAAAATTATTTAAACATGCTTAATATTTTAAGAAAATATTAAGAAAATTTTCTGGGTCGTTACATGCATACCACGGTGTCTCACCATGCACTGCAATCAAGTGCTCATCTCTGAAATCATCGTCAATGGTGGTAGGAGATCCATCTCCTTCAAGTCTGCTCAAATGATCTGCAACTAGGTTCTCTTTGCCACTTCTATCTCTGATCTCCAAGTCAAATTCTTGGAGTAGGAGCTCTGATCAGTCTAGGTTTAGCATCAGGCTTTTTCAACAAGTATTTCAGAGCTGCATGATCAGAAAAAATAATAACATGTGAGCACAATAAATAAGATCTGAAACGGTCTAAAATGAAAACAATGGCAAGAAGCTCCTTTTCAGTGGTGGTGTAGTTGGCTTGGGCTGCATCTAGGGTTTTGGAGGCGTAGCAGATGACATGTGGTGCTCCATCAACCCTCTGTGCTAGAACAGTTCCCACTGCAAAATTAGAGGCATCACACATTAATTCAAAGGGTAATGTCCAATCAGGTGATTTAATAATAGGAGCTGAGGTTAGAGCCTCCCTGAGTCTGTGAAAAGCTTCTTTGCACTTATCATCAAAATGAAACTCAACATCTTTCTGCAAAAGTCGTGTCAAGGGTCGAGCAATCAAGCCGAAGTCTCTAATAAATCTGCGGTAGAAACCTGCATGTCCAAGAAAAGCACGAACAATGTTAGTTTCAATGAAACGATGTAAAACCCTAGACAAATTATCTAAGCATGAATCAAAAGACGTGCCAAATACTGAAAAATCATCCATGAATATCTCCATATAGTCCTCTAACAACTCACCAAATATACTTACCATGCATCTCTGGAATGTACCGGGTGCGTTGCAGAGTCCGAAGGGCATACGTCTGTAGCCAAAAGTGTCAAAGGGGCAAGTGAAGGTAGTCTTCTCCTGGTCCTCTGGATCTATGCAAATCTGAAGGTAGCCTGAAAATCCATCCAAGAAACAATAATGCGACTTCCCTGCCAGTCTCTCAAGCATCTGATCAATAAAGGGTAAAGGGAAGTGATCTTTCCTTGTGACCTTGTTGAGCTTCCTGTAATCAATGCAGACTCTCCAGGAATTCTTAACTCTGGTGGGCACTAGTTCATTGCTTTCATCTGCCACCACGGTCACTCCAGATTTCTTGGGGCACCATGTGAATAGGACTAACTCATTAACTATCAGAAATAGGGTAAATGATACCTGCCTGTAGAAGTCGAGTCACCTCTTTCTTTACAACGTCCAAAATGAGTGAATTGAGTCTCCTTTGTGGCTGCTGGGTTTGACATTTTCTTCCAAAAATATCCTGTGCATACAGATAGCTGGGCTAATACCTGGTATATCTGATAGAGTCCACCCAATTGCCTTCTTGTAATGCCTCAGGATTTGTAATAATTTTTCTTCCTATTCTGACTCCAAATGCTATGCAATAGTCACGGGAAAAGACTGCTCCTCTCCTAGGTATGCATACTTCAAGTGGCCTGGTAGTGGCTTCAGTTCAATCTGGCCTTCCTCAGTGGGTATGAGTGATCCTTGGGGCTCTGTGCAATCCCCTACACTATGAATCGCTATAGAAATAGGTGATCCTTGGGGCTCTGTGCAATCCCCTACACCTAGAAATCCTCAATAGCTGGAAATGTGTTTGAAATATCTTCTGAAAAATCCTCAGTCTCAGCAGTAAATACTCTCTCAACCTCCTCTGAATAAATATCTCCTCCAGAAAAATCAGGTAAAAATCCCTCAGCCTCTAACTCTGTATCATCCAACTCCTCAAGAATATCCATGCTCATAATGGAGTGATCCTCTCTCGGGTGCTTCATAGCATCGAAAAAGCTAAACTGAACCACTGTGTCTCCAATCTCCATGGAAAGTGTACCAGCATATACATCAATTTTTGTTCTAGATGTCTTCAGAAATGGTCTTCATAAAATAAGTGGAGAACGGTGTGCAAGATAATCTCCCTCCATATCTAAGATATAAAAATCTCCAGGAAATATTAGCACCTTTACCTTCACCAAAACATCTTCAATCATACCAGCTCGGTGGGTCTGGCTCCTGTCTGCTAGCTGTATCACCATACCAGTGGGCTGTAAAGGGTCTATGCCAAGCATCTGGAAGACTGACCTGGGCATCACATTAATGGAAGCTCCTAAATCAAGCATAGCATCATGGAATATGGTGCTTCCTATCTCACAAGATACAGTAAATACTCCAGGGTCTTCACACTTCTGAGGTATGGCATAAATAAGTGCTGAAATATTTTTCCCCAGGATGACCAATTCATTTTCCTTAAGCTTTTTCTTGTGAACACAGAGATCTTTCAGGAATTTTGCATACTTAGGAATCTGTTTAATCATAGTCAGCAAGGGTACATTATTCTCTACTTTATTGAAAAGTTTTACCAGTTCATCATACTCTTTGGCTTTCTCCTCCTCCACTTGTCTTTTGGCTTGTGTTTTCCGCTGTGGAAAGGGTAAGGGAACCCTCAATTCATCTTCTTTGGCCGAAAGTGGAGAGGCTGAATTTTGGACTGTTGTCCCCTACGGTGTAGCTGCTATGAATTGAGTCTCGGCACTGATTTCTCCTCCGTTTCCCATCAAAATTGTAGGATTACTTGAAGAAGGAGTTGGGCATGGACTAGGGTTGGAACCAACAGAATTTGAAGTCGTTTCAGGGCTGTTTTGAGCAGGAAATGGAGGTGCTACCCTGTTCTCAGAAATTTCAGCTCTTGGACCATTTTGAGATGATGTAACCTTCGCACTCCTCAAAGTAATAGCACTCACATTTCCTTTCGGATTGGGAACAGCTTGGGAAGGTAGTTGGCTTGATCCTTGAACTTGACTTTGATTTATCCCACTAGCCAATTGTCCCATTTGCCTCTCAAGGTTTTGTCTGGCCGGCTCAGTCCTTTGTTGTTGTTGTTGTTGTTGTTGTAAAACTTGCTATTGTTGTTATTGTTGTTGTAAAACTTGTAGCATCTCCATCATTTGTTGATGCTGCGCATTTCCTCCACTTGAGCTCCCATAGCCTCCTTGGTTAGCATAGTGCCTTGAATGACCTTGAAAGGATGAAGTAGTAGGCTGAAATTGTTGAACTTGCTGGGATCCCTGAAAATAGGGTTGTTGGGGCTGATAAGAGGGCTGACATGCTTGGAAACCTTGCTGAGGGTTGTATCCTTGAAAATTCTGGATCTGAAAGGAAACTTGCGGTGGTGAGGACTGAAATTGCATAGGCTGGAAATTTGGAATGCAAAGCTGTGAGGGCTGGAAATTTTGCTGGTTTTGAGGTTGAAAAGCTTGAAATGATTGAAAACCTTGCTGCCCTTGCTGATATGGCTGGAATTGAGGCTAGAATTGCTGAAATGGGGGCTGAGTTTGCTGAAACGTTGGCTAAAACTGCTGATATTGGGGTTGGAATTGCTGATTTTGATGAGTTTGCTGGAGCTGCTGTGATGTTTGCTGGAATTGTTGTTGCTGAGGGTTCTGTTGGTAAAAAGAGTTCCCATACCTCAGATTTGGATAATCCCTCCAACCAGGATTATAAGTAGAGGAGTAAGGGTTGTTTCTGGCTTGAAAGTGTCCCCTAACCAATGCCGCTAGTGACTCATCTTGTTGGAGGTTGGGACATGAATTTGAATTGTGTTCTTGGCTAGCGTAAATGCCACATACAGTCATCATTTGGCTTGATTGTGGAGGTGCTGAAGGAGTTGAATTTTGACTTGCAATATTGAGTCCCATTTGCTTAACCGCTGATGTGAGCTCTACCAATGCATTCTTAATCTCCTTCTGATCATTAGGAACTACCTGAACTTCACCCACTCCTCTGGTGGTCAATGCTCTGCTTCCAAATTGTTGTGAGTTCTCAGCCATGTTTGAAATAAGTCCCCTAGCTTGATCTGGCGTTTTGTTCATTAGGGCTCCTCCAGCTGCAACATATATCATAATCCTGTCCATCTGCAACAATCCCTCATAAAAATACTAAATCAGAAGCTGCTCGCTGATCTAGTGCTGTGGGCAACTTGAACAAAGTTTGTTGAATCTCTCCCAGTAGTCATAAAGCGTCTCACCCACCACATGCTGAATGTCACAAATGCTTTTTCTAATTATTGCTGTTCTGGAGGCTGGGAAATATTTTTCCAAAAATGCTTTCTTCATAGAAATCCAACTAGACACGTGCCCAGTGGGTAAGTAGTAGAACCAGTCTTTTGCTGCTCCAGTCAGGGTAAAGGGAAAAGCTCTCAGCTTGATATCTTCTTCTAAAATGCCCTGAGGCTTTATAGTGGAGCACACAACGTGAAACTCATGCAGGTGTCTATTTGGATCTTCTCCAGATAATCCTTGAAACTTAGCCAGCAAATGGATGAGTCCAGATCTAAGCTCAAAATCACCAGCAAGCTCTGGATAAGCAATGATGGAATACTAAAATGTAGCATCTGGTGCTGCGAGTTCCTTCATAGTCTTCTGGTGGTCTGCCATGATACTGCCTGAATGAGTGGGAATAGACTGAAGAGAAGGAATATCAGTAGTCTCTACAAGTATGCCTTGGTTCCTCCTTGCTTTGAAAGTCCTCTTAATTTCAGGGTCAAATTCTTCAAGATCACCACCTGTAGACATGGTCATAAAACCAAAAACAAATCGCAGTAAAAGTATCTAGAAAGATGAAACAAGTAAAATAAATCACCAGATATAACAATAAGCACAGAAAATGAATCAAGAAAGATATGAAATAAGCATACAAGCAAAAATCAAACAACTCAACTAGTAGCCTCCTGGCAACGGCGCCAAAAATTTTGATGGACCCTAACTAGGTGTCACGAATGTGGGTCTCAAAATTTAGATGTGTGTAAAGCTGGAAACCCTTTTTGCTAGCAAGATGTAAACGTAGTAAAGGGGCCACAGGTCGTATTTTTTCTAGGGCTAGTTGAGGTTGATTGATTCGAGCTCGAGTTTATGTGTCGTCAAATATTTTGGGGTTTCAAATAAAATGTGGGTTTGGATTGCAAATAGAAATGAAAATGCAATGAAATGAAAGGGAACTTAACTAAGCAACTTAACTAGGTAATTGATGAATTTAACCAATGAACGACTCAATCAAGGCACTTAAACAATTTGGAAAACAAATCTGATTTCAAATGCAAAATAAACTGCTAAACAGATTAATAAAATAGTGCTAAAATTTGATTGAAACTAAAGCCGCATTCACTTGATACAACTTGCCAAAATGATATTACCTGCAGAATTTAAACGGATACAAGCGAATGAATTTGAAGCAACAAATCAACTACTGAATTCAGCAACAAATGGAGTCGGAAACAATTGAAAATGAAGCAGAAATTCCGAGCCAAAACCGATGTGCAGAAATGCTTCAAATGCAGAAATGAAAAGCAGAAATTAAATGCAGAGTTCAGAAACCTCCTGCCGAGAATCAGCAAATTGAATTCAGATTCAAACCAAACATCTAAGATCAAGTTCTCTAGTCTAGTGTTCAGGTAAAATTCAAAAAAGCTACTATTAATTTAATACGGCTTCAGAATTTATTAACTCAAACCTTGCAGCTATGAAAACCAAACTGATGCGCAGCTAAATGAAGCTAACTGCAGAAATGGAATGAATTCAGAAATTAAACTAGACAATTTAACTTAGAAGGCCAAGCTACCAGTGGTGTTATAAGCAGGGATGAATTCAGATGTTCACAACCGAAGATGAATCACTTTAAAAACAACCAAATGCAGAACTCAAATGAAGCTTTGCAGAATCAGTTTAAATGCAGAAACAGCTCGAATGCTGAACAAACAAATAAGGCAATCTAAATGCAAGTTTCTAATCTAAATTCAGAAGACTTAAAAGGGCTAATGATTACTTGACAAAAACTAATGAAACTATCAGAAATAGGGCTGAAACTACTGATATGCAGAAATTAAACTTGGCACGCAGCTACACAAACTGGCACGCAACAATTGAGTTGATACGCAAGCATTAAACAGAAAATAAACTGGAATTAAATTCAATTGATCACTGAACAAGATAACTAGCTAATTAACTTGCAGAACTAAAACCTAATTTAAGCAGAAATGATTCAGACAATGAAATTAAAGTGGCTGATACGAAATTGAGAAACAGAAATGGACGCAGAAATGAAATTACAGCTAATACAATGAAAATTTACTAAAGAAACTAAGCCTCAATCCTCCCTTAGCTCACGAACTCCTTGTTCGTCACACAAGGGCAAGCCTCGAACCTGTAAGCTCCACAAACCATCGAGAATCAGTCTCTGCCAATCAAATCCGAGCTCAACTCTGCTCAATCTGAAATTCCCATTCGGTTTCTTCAATTCAGCTGCGTCCAAGTGCTATGGTGATTTGGGGACGGTCAGAGTAATTTAGGGAACCCATCCAGATAGCTCCGGTGGACGAAAAGTGAGCGCAACTGAGATCGAAGGCAGCAAATAGCAAAGCTAAGGAAACCTCACTCAGCTCTGTTTCTTGGGCAATAGAGAGCTGGAAACTTCACTAAGAATTCTTCCCAATGACCTAGAACTCGATCTAGTGAAGGAATTGAGTGGTCGCGCCCCTCTGATGAAAAAAAGCTTGAAGAAGAACGAAGAACAATCGAAGAAGCAAGCTGTTGCAGCGAAGACGCGACAAGGAAGAAGCTGAGGGAAATTTTCCTTAAGTATTTAGGAATGAACGACCCAGATTGATTTGACTTGATCCAACGACTAAAACTGCTCTGATTGAACCCAAAATTTAATGACGTTGATCAGGAGTCAGGATCTGCCTCGGGGTATCTCAGATCTTCCAGATTTGCAATGATTGGCCCAGATCAACCTGATCTTGAATGGACAGTCTAGGTCCTCCCGAACTCGATCCAACGGTCAAATGATCTCTGATTTTGATAAAACCTTCAGATCATGATCCAAATGCTTGATTAACGTTAATCCCATCTCGGATTCACTAGATCAGTGGCGGATGGTCCGGATCTTCTCTTTTCTCAAATGGATGGTCTAGATCCCCTTGTCTTGATCCAACGGCTGGATCTTCTCCGATTTACCCCTAAACCTCCAAATCTCATTATGATGATCAGATCTACCTATCCTCAGCTTGGATCCACCTGATTTACCCTGGGTGATCGAGATCTGCTTAGCTTCTAAATGGACGACTCATAGTTCTCCAGAGCTTGATCGACTTGATCTGAACCTGATCCTGACCATTCTTGACCTCGGTCCATGATCCTTTTATGCCTACAAAAATAGATCGACAATTAAGTTCAAAAATATTTCAAATGTTTAAAGATTTGCAATAAAGCCCAAAATAGAACTAATCTATGGAACCGAGAGTAAATTCAATGTTACGCATGTAAAATGTGGGTCAAACATGGATTTTAGCAACTAAAATGATCAACAAAATAGCACTTATCAGCGCCCGAGTGGGCTCAGGCTCCCGTAAGGATACGGGCGCCCAAGGGTGAAGGAAAAAACCAAACACCAGCTGCGAAGCCACTGAACCAAAGCGGATCAGCAGCCCGTGAACTCACGGGCGCCCCCATCAGCTCCGACGCCCAAGAGGGGAGGATAAGCGCTGATCGAGCCCGTGGATAAGGATTCCCGGATTGAAGGGCACGTGTCAGGCGCCCCCAACCCATCAGGCGCCCGATGGAGTTCTATAAAAGGGGCTCGACCCCAAGGCTTCAACAACACAGTTTTCATACGCTCCAAAGCTTTTCGTTCAAACCCTACGCCCCGACAAACTCCAATTTAGAGATTCCAGCGCCGATGACGTTGTTAGTGATATGAGAGAAGTGTCCGCCTTATTATTGTAATCATTTATTTTAATAAATGGATATTCACTATTTGAGTATACATGCTTATGTATTTGATTGAGATCTTAAACTCATTTACTGAATGTCCTCAATACAATTCACAGCATGAGAGAATTTGTGACGAATTCACAACTAGTGATTATCTCTACATGTGCAATTGTGAAGTATTGAAATTGTCCCTGGTCGATGAATTGATAAATACGGACCCTATCAATTCTGTTGAGACTAGCATGGGTTATTCTCTAATCAGCTGATTCTCACTGGCTGGTGACATTGGGATGTCCGGAGATAAACATGAATGCTAGTTAAGGGAATTAGTTCATTGGAGTGACTGGCTGTAAAACTTCATATGGTAGTCTACATATAGACATGTCAGTGATGTTCTTACTGCAGCTTAAGTGCGATGTTCCTTTGACTTGCGGTGTTCAAGTCATCTTGGTCATGGAGACTTATACTTTGACATCTTAAGCAAGCATCTCCAAGGAGGTGTGGACCCAGGATGATTGGGAATAAGCCGAAGAGCCCGAAGATGTTTGAACAGCCTACAAAGGATTCACCACTCCTTGCTAGGAGATGTATACCCAAGGCCTATCATCGGATTGTTACTCGAAGCCTCTGGCCAGAGCATGACATGTTCAGAGTATGAATCTCTTAGATACAATAGAGTAATTAGAATCCGTAGGACGAGAAAACGTTACTTGGGCTAAGTGTGACGTAGTCAGCCTAGTGGGGACTGACACACATAGACCATGTCCTAAACCAAGTGGGTATAAGATGGTGAAGGGAATGGGGCATGATTCATTATAGCTGCTGAAGGGTTTCAGAATTGTTTCTGAGGTCAACCGTTGATCTTTCGATTAATTGGGGATCATGATATACTACTAGGTGCCACTCATGATCGTTCTATAATTGGTTAATTATAGACGGCCAATATAAATCGAAAGCCTATTTAGTCACACGTACTACGAGTAATCCGAGGGATTTAAAACGAGTTGAAAATTGGATTTTCCAATCAAGAGAGATTAGGTTTGGTTGAGCCAAAGGATAAGTCGAATCTGAATTTTTCAGAGACGCATCGGAAGTGTAAAATGGCTAAGTATTTTGAAGACTTAATAGATGAATTAAATGAGTTTAATTCATTGGGGCGTGGCCTAGATAGGCCGGCCAAAGAGGGTCCCCACCCTCTTTGCTTGGCCGGCCACAACAAAGGGAGGGAACCAAATTGTTTGGTTCAATTTATAAAATAAATCAAGTGTGGTTTGTTTTATAAAATTATGGATGATATAAATTTTTATATAAACCAAGGTTTGGTTTATTTTTTCATGGAAATTAAAATGAAGCATGGATTGGTTTATTTTATTTTATAAAATCAATCATGGATTGATTTACCATGATAAAGAAATTTATATAAAGAAATTTATTTTTCATGGAAATTAAAATGAACCATGGATTGGTTTATTTTATTTTATAAAATCAATGATGGATTGATTTACCATGATAAAGAAATTTATATAAAGAAATTTATATGATAAATTTCTTATGAAAATTTATTCCATAAGAAAAAGGAGACTTGGTTGATTTTTATCATGAATTAAAATATGATTTTAACCATGATATAAAAATCAAGACTTGGCATGATGGAATAAGTCATAGAAAATTTATATGATAAATTTCTTATGAAAATTTATTCCATAAGAAAAAAGGAGACTTGGCGGTTGAGAGATAACTATATAAAGGACCCAAGGCAAGACTTGGAGAGAATTCGAAATAATCCAAGTATTCTTGCTTGGGCTCTCTCCCTCTCCTCCCTTCTTTCTCTTGGTTGGCCTCTCCCTTCTTCTCCCTTCTTCTTGTCGTGAGCACAAGGAGAAGCACCGAGTCAACGAAGTTCTTCCGTTGGGACGATCTTCCTCTCCGGCCATCATCACCTTGGGATTGGGCGCAAGTCATCTTCCTCCTCCTCGCCGGAATTGTGATTCCGGCCAACCTTGGTGGTGAGTTTTTCCGATGTGATTACTTCTCTCTTGGTTTTTCTTGTCGCGTTCTCGGAGAATCTAGTAGTTCTCGAGAACACGAAACTCGTCACTTTGCGAAGTCATCCAGAAGATACTCGGCGTGGACGCGAATAGAGGCGGAGCTTCCAAGGGACGCTTACGGTTGGATCTCTTCCCTTTCTTCGAGTTACGCGAGGTAACAAGTAAATTAGTTTACGTTTCTGTAAAATTTTAAATATATGATTATGTCTACACAACATAAGGTTGCATGCTTAGATATGTGGTTAAATAATTTGAGAAATTATTTATGCTAAATCTTCTGCTGCACGTAATTAATTTTAAAATAATGAACCCGCATCCATGTCAACATGCACCCGGGCCCATCAGTGGTATCGGAGCCGGTTAGTGTTCGACATAATCATATAATTGTTTTGCGGAAAACTTTATAATGATCTCAATTTTTAAAAATTTTCTAATTATGGAAACTTTCCAATTATGGTAAATTTTAGATTTAGGAATTTCAAAGTTTAGAAATCCTCATGAAATTTCACAAACTTTTGAAATAACCCTGTTTCTGAAATTTTATAATAATTGTGAAAACCTTCTATTTTTGGAAACTTTCTAATTTTGGAAAGTTCCTATTTTGGAAATTTTCCATTCTTTGAAATACGTAAGTTTTCTTTGTACCAGAAACTTACAATTATTATGAAAATTTTTTATTTTTTGAACCTTTCCATTTATGGAAAGCTCGCAATTTTGGGCTCTTTCTTTCAAGAAAGTTGAGACAAATTATGGGAATATTAATTGACATTTAAATTCATAATTAGAAATTAAATTATTTACAAAATTCTTTATTTTGGATTGAGCCTCAGGGAGTCGTCCAATTTAAAGTTAGTTGTTATAATTAAATTTCCTAAATTGAATTTAAATTGTCAAATGTTTAATTTGGATTGAGCCTCGGGGAGCTGTCCAAATTATATTATTAATAAATTCTTATTTTGGATTGAGCCTCGGGGAGCCGTCCAAATTAAGTTATTTATTGATATTAATTTTCCATAATTAAAATATGTGATCAAATCTTGGAAATTTTGAAGTGATTCTCAAACGATAATTTTCTTATTTGATTTATGAGATGATGCTCTTACATATTATTGTCTCCAAAATTAATTAGGAAAATTGGAGCTATGATAGAGAGCGTGAAATTTCAACGTGAATGACGTGACACTTTTCGTATACACATCCGATTGCCGCTTGGACAATCGTGGCGGCCTCCGGCCGCCATCCCGAACCAAACTATAACCTGGAGGGTACGGTGAACCCGTCGAGGATTGGTGCAATTGGGTTTCACGTTGAGTTTCACGTTTCTTTTTTCACGTTGTGTATCATTTTTCGGAAAATTCTTTCCTATAGAGTATATTTCCTTAAATAAGATTTTCATGAAAATAATATGTGGTTGAATTAAGGGAATCTGTCTCTTAATTTAATAAGATTTGATTTAGAGAAATCAAAGTCTTAAACATATTAATTCCAAAATTGATTATGATAATTTAGGAAATTGATTCCCATAACAATTCCTTGAATAAAGTATGAAATTAGAATTAGGAGATCCGGTTCCTAATTCAATTAATGAGACTTGATAAATTAAGTCACATACATACTTTATTAAGGAAATCGTTAGAACATGACATAATTATATGTCATGAATGTGCTCAAAAGGAAAAGGATGAGACCCAAAACCCCTTACAAAATATTAAGGCCAACACCTTCCATTAATATGGTTAGAACCGGAGTTTTGTTTCTCGTTTGGGTTGATGGACACATCCATGCCCGGCTTGAACCTCGACATGTTCAAACCATGGAATTAGTTTATGATTAATATAGTTGGAGTCAGAGGTCAATCCTTAATTTTGGTTGTTGGACACATCCAAGCCTGACTAAACCGTTGAATGAGCTCCAACCATATTAAAACTATTTCTTGATTAATGGGTCAGCCTTAAGCTTGGAGCATCGATTTGTTGTGCCACAGCCAAGGTCGATGTAAAGAGAGGTGCAGTTGGGTGCTATGTATATTGTTGCATACTTGTTAATGAGTTAACAACCCAATGATTTATGCAAACATTCAATTAGTTGATAGCATAATGTGATAGTTACATATATATAATATGTAATCGGTATAATTACCTACCTTCATAGCTAAGAATGACTTGACAGCCCCAGCCATGGTTGTTCTTATCTATGGTTGGATATCAACCTATTTGGAGATGTTCCTACGATCTCCCGAATTGATAAAAAGGGTTATTCAATTCGAAAAATAAATATGATTTAATGAATGTATATTGATGCATTCTTTATCATTCTTATCATATAAACTCAATTTGTATTTCTAGGATAATCACCTGATCATGTCTTCTTTGAATTTGCGTTCCATTTTGGACACCAATAAGCTGACTGGGCCAAACTTCATGGACTGGCTTAGAAACCTGAGGATAGTCCTCAAGGCAGAAAAGCTTGCTTATGTCCTTGAAGAACAACTTCCCAACCATCCTCCTGAAGATGCAACTCCAGACCAGTTTCCTGAGTTGCTCAACCTGCTGAAGGCTATAGAGCCTTCTGTAAAGCAGGATCAGAAGACGATACTGTTAGTTGGTTCCTCAAAGAAAGGTTCTAAGAGGAAGCCCAAAGAACAAAATAAGGGAAGGAAGAAAAAGGCCAAAAAGACTGAAAAGGTACCAAAAGGCACTTGCCATCACTGTGGCAAGTTTTGAGACCGGGTGCATGTTGACAAGGATACGGGTTCGTAAAATTTTAAATTTTTACGTGCAGCGGAAGAATTAGCATAAAATAATTTCTCAAATTATTTTAACCTCGTATCTAGCATGCAACCTTATGATGTGTGGACATGATCATAAATTAAAACTTTACGGAAAAGCAAACTAATTTACTTTGTACCTTTCGTAACTCGAAGAAAGGGACGAGATCCAACCGTAACGTCCCTTGGAAGCTACGCCTCTATTCGCGTCCACGCCGAGTTCTCATCGGGATGACTTCGCAAAGCCACGAGTTTTGTGCCGACGAGAACTACTAGATTCTCCGAAGACACAACTAGAAGATCAAGAGAGAAGAAAGGAAACTAACCACCAAGTTAACGGAATCAAAATTCCGGGAAAGGAAGGAAGGAGTCGCGATCCGCTTCTTCTTCTTCTTCGGCACGAACTTGGTGGAAGAAACTCACGGCCACCCTTGGGATGTGCGCCGGCCCTAGGGGAGGAGAGAGAACCGGCCCTAGAGAGAGAAGGGTGCCGGCCCTAGAGAGAGAGAGAGTTAGAGAGAGAGAGGGAGAGAGTTAATCTCTTGATTACTCTATTGCTTGAGGAATTAAAGCCTAGCCTTGGTTCCTTTATATAGTAGCATCTCCCTTGCCAAGTCTCTCTCTTAACGGAATTATCATAAGAAATTTATCCTATAAATTCTCATATTAATTATTCCGTTTAAACCATGTTTTATTATAACTAACTTTATAATAAAACAAATACATCTCTCCTTTTATTATGGAATAAATTTTACAAGAAATTTATAAACTTTCTTATTATGGAAATATCAATTCATAATTGATTTTATAAAATTAAAATAAACCATTCCATGGATCATTTTAATTTCCATAAAAAAGAATAAATTTCTATAAATTTATTTATATAAATTTCTTTATACAAAATTTATTTATCCAAATTTATAAAACAAATCGCGCTAGATTTATTTTATTAATTAAACCAAATAAATTGGTTTTCTCCCCTTTTAATGGCCGGCCAAAACAAAGAGGTTTGGCACCCTCTTTGGCCGGCCAAACCGAGCCGAACCGATCGCGAATTAAACTCATTTAATTCGCCCAATAAGCCTTCAAAAGACTTAGCCATTTTAAGTTTCCACTGCGCCTCTGATTAACTCAGATTCGACTTATTTCTCTTTATTGGAAAATCCAATTTTCAACTCGTTTTAAATCCCTCGGATTACTCGTAGTGCGTGTGACTAAATAGGCTTTCGATTTATGTTGGCCGTCTATAATTAACCAATTATAGAACGATCATGAGTGGCACCTAGTAGTACATCATGACCCCCAATTAATCGAAAGATCAACGGTTGACCTCAGAAGTAATTTTGAAACCCTTCAGCAGCTCTAATGAGTCGTGCCCCATTCCCTTCACCATCTTATACCCACTTGGTTCAGGACATGGTCTGTTTGTGTCAGTCCCCACTAGACTGACTACGTCACACCTAGCCCAAGTAGTGTCTTTCTCGTCCTTTGGATTTCTAATTACTCTCATGTATTTAAGAGACTCATACTCTAAACATGATATGTTCTGGCCAGAGGCTTTGAGTAACAATCCGACGATAGGCCTGGGTATACATCTCCTCGCAAGGAGTGGTGAATCCTTTGTAGGCTGTTCAAACATCTTCGGGCACTTCGGCTTATACCCAACCATCCTGGGTCAACACTTCCTTGGAGATGCTTGCTTAAGATGTTAAAGTATAAGTCTCCATGACCAAGATGACTTGAACACCGCAAGTCAAAGGAACATCGCACTTAAGCTGCAGTAATAACTTCATTGACATATCTATATAGATTACCATATGAAGTTTTACAGCTAGTCACTCCAATGAACTAGTTCCCTTACTAGCATCCATGTTTATCTCCGGACATCCCAATGTCACCAGCCAGTGAGAATCAGCTGATTAGAGAATAACCCATGCTAGTCTCAACAGAATTGATAGTGTCCGTTTTTATCAATTCATCGACTAGGGATATTTTCAATACTTCACAATTGCACATGTAGAGATAATCACTAGTTGTGATCCCATCACAAATTCTCTTATGCTGTGAATTGTATTGCGGACATTCAGTAGATGAGTTTAAGATCCCAATCAAATACACTAACATGTATACTCAAATAGTGAATTATCATTTATTAAAATAAATGTTTACAATCATAAGGCTATTGCCTTAGGACACTTCTCTCATATCACTAACAGCAAGGAGGGCCACTGGCGAAGAAACTGTAAGGTTTATCTTGAGTCCTTGAAGAGGAAGGCATCCGATGCCCCATCCTCTTCAGGTATCTTCGTTATTGAATGTCACTCTATTTCCTTGTACACTTGGGTACTGGATATTGGGTGTAGCTCACATATATATAATGACATAAAGGGGCTAAGGAATAGAAGAAGACTCGTCAAGGGAAAAGCGAATTTGTGAGTTGGAAATGGAGCAAAGATTGTTGCTGTTTCCATCGGAACATATTTGCTAAAGCTCCCTGCTGGACTTGTCTTTGAATTGGATAATTGTTATTTTGATCCTTCGTTAATAAAGAACATTGTATCTATTTCATACTTGAATGAAAAGGGTTACCATTTAACTTTTAGTAACAATTGTTGTTACATAACTTTAAATGGTGTTCTTTATGGGACCGGAACATTATGCAATGGTATCTACATGTTAGATTTATCCAGTGACATTTTCAATATTGAAGTTAGCAACAAACATGCTCGAATAGATAATCAAATAGACTCCTACATGTGGCATTGTCGTCTTGGCTATATAAGCAAGAAACGCATGACCAAATTACACCGATGTGGAATTCTGGAATCATTTGAACCCGGTTCATTTGATACATGTGAATCATTCTTAAAAGGCAAGATGGCCAAATTACCCTTTTCCGAAAAAGGTAAACCAGTGGGAGAATTGCTTGGTCTAATACATACTGATGTATGTGGACCAATGTCAACTCTTGCATAAGGAGGCTATAGCTACTTCATTACCTTTATCGATGATCACTCACGATTCGGGTATGTTTTCTTAATGAAACAAAAATCTGAAGCTTTTGAGAAATTCAAAGAGTACAGAAGTGAAGTAGAGAAACAGGTTGGCAAAAGTATTAAGATACTTCGATCTAATCGGGGTGGTAAATACTTAAGTCAAGAGTTTCAAGATCATCTTAGGGACAATGGAATATTGTCTCAATGGACTCCGCCTTATACACCACAACATAATGGTGTATCTGAGAGGCGTAATCGAACCTTGATGGACATGGTTAAATCTATGATGAATCATGCAACTCTTCCAAAATCCTTTTGGGGCTATACGCTTAAGACAGCTGTTTACTTGCTAAACATAGTCCCGACCAAGGTAGTCTCTGCTACTCCATATGAGACATGGAATAGTAAGAAACCTCATTTATC
Source organism: Boesenbergia rotunda (assembly GCA_024364735.1). Lineage (NCBI taxonomy): Eukaryota > Viridiplantae > Streptophyta > Magnoliopsida > Zingiberales > Zingiberaceae > Boesenbergia > Boesenbergia rotunda. The sequence goes on along the minus strand of JAGFNQ010006890.1, from coordinate 34,800 downwards.
TCACCTAAAGATATGGGGTTGTCCTGCTTATGTAAAGCGGACTGTATCAGACAAATTGGATGCTAAGTCTGATAAATGTCAATTTATTGGATACCCTAAGGAAACGAAAGGTTACCAATTCTATCATCCCTTGGAACAAAAGGTATTTGTTTCAAGGCATGCTGTATTTCTAGAAAAAGAATTTCTTTTACAAGAAAACAGTGGGAGTAGCATTAAACTTGAAGAAGTTCAAGAAACTCCAATAGACATTACAGAGACACCTAGTCTAGACCCACAACCAATAACTCATAATGATGAGCTATCAGTTGAACCTAAAACAACACCACTTCTTCATAGGTCTGATAGGACACGCAATATTCCAGAGAGATACGGATTTCTCATAAGTGAATCGAACGACGTGTTACTCATTAACGATGACGAACCTATCAGTTATGAAGATGTTCTGAAAAATTCAGAAAGGGATAAATGGCTTGAAGCCATGAAGCCGGAAATGGATTCCATGTATAAAAATCAAGTATGGGACTTGGTTAACCCACATGAAGGGATCAAGCCCATAGGGTGCAAGTGGGTTTTCAAGAAGAAAACCGACATGGAAGGTAATGTTGTTACCTTTAAGGCTAGATTAGTGGCAAAAGGATATCGTCAGAAACAAGGAATTCATTATGACGAAACCTATTCGCCAGTAGCTATGCTTAAATCCATTCGGATGCTCCTGGCCATAGCAGCTCATTATGATTATGAGATATGGCAAATGGATGTGAAAACAACTTTCCTTAATGGAAACCTGCTTGAGGATGTATACATGATACAACCTGAAGGTTTCACATCGGTTAATAAAACCAAAGTATGCAAGCTTCGACGATCCATATATGGACTAAAGCAAGCATCCAGGAGCTGGAACATCCGTTTTGATGAGACAATCAAAGAGTTTGATTTCTCACAAAATCCTGACGAACCTTGTGTGTATAAGAAGGTTAGTGGGAGTGCAGTCGTATTCCTAGTGTTATATGTCGATGACATATTACTTATAGGAAATGATATATCAGTCTTACAGTCAGTTAAAATTTGGTTGTCCAAAACTTTCTCCATGAAAGACCTGGGAGAAGCAACCTATATCCTTGGGATTAGAATCTATAGAGATAGATCAAAATGGTTGCTTGGTCTTTCGCAGTCTACATATATAGACCAAGTGCTAAGAAGGTTTAGCATGTCGGAATCCAAGAAAGGTTACCTTCCCATCAGGCATGGGATCAACCTTTCGAAGTCTATGTGTCCGCGCACAGAAGACGAGAGGATTTGCATGAATAAGATTCCTTATGCATCCGCGATAGGATCTATCATGTATGCTGTTATATACTAGGCCCGATGTATCGTATGCACTGAGCGTCACAAGCAGATACCAGTCGGATCCAGGAATGGATCATTGGGCGGCTGTCAAGACAATCCTCAAGTACTTAAGAAGAACTAAGGATGTGTTCCTAATATATGGAGAAGGTGATATGATAATACGTGGGTATACAGATGCCAATTTCCAGACAGATAAGGATGACTCCAAATCTCAGTCTGGATACGTATTTATTTTGAATGGAGGCTCAATAAGTTGGAAGAGTTCCAAGCAAGACACCGTAGTGGATTCTACCACGGAAGGGGAATATATTGCAGCTTCGGAAGCAGCATTAGGCCAAGTGGGAGTTTGTTAGTGATATGAGAGAAGTGTCCTAAGGCAATCGCCTTATGAGTGTAATCATTTATTTTAATAAATGGATATTCACTATTTGAGTATACATGTTTATGTATTTGATTGAGATCTTAAACTCATTTACTGAATGTCCGCAATACAATTTACAGCATGAGAGAATTTGTGACGAATTCATAACTAGTGATTATCTCTACATGTGCAATTGTGAAGTATTGAAATTGTCCCTAGTCGATGAATTGATAAATACGGACACTATCAATTCTGTTGAGACTAGCATGAGTTATTCTCTAATCAGCTGATTCTCACTGGCTGGTGACATTGGGATGTCCGGAGATAAACATGAATGCTAGTTAAGGGAACTAGTTCATTGGAGTGACTGGCTGTAAGACTTCATATGGTAGTCTACATATAGACATGTCAGTGAAGTTCTTACTACAGCTTAAGTGCGATGCTCCTTTGACTTGCGGTGTTCAAGTCATCTTGGTCATAGAGACTTATACTTTGACATCTTAAGCAAGCATCTCCAAGGAGGTGTGGACCCAGGATGATTGGGTATAAGTCGAAGTGCCCGAAGATGTTTGAACAACCTACAAAGGATTCACCACTCCTTGCGAGGAGATGTATACCCAAGGCCTATCGTCGGATTTTTCTCGAAGCCTCTGGCTAGAGCATGACATGTTCAGAGTATGAATCTCTTAGATACATCAGAGTAATTAGAATCTGTAGGACGAGAAAACGTTACTTGGGCTATGTGTGACGTAGTCAGCCTAGTGGGGACTGACACACATAGACCATGTCCTAAACCAAGTGGGTATAAGATGGTGAAGGGAATGAGGCACAATTCATTATAGCTGCTGAAGAGTTTCAGAATTGTTTCTGAGGTCAACCGTTGATCTTTCGATTAATTGGGGATCATGATGTACTACTAGGAGCCACTCATGATCGTTCTATAATTGGTTAATTATAGACGGCCAACATAAATCGAAAGCCTATTTAGTCACACACACTACGAGTAATCCGAGGCATTTAAAACGAGTTGAAAGTTGGATTTTCCAATCAAGGGAGATTAGGTTTGGTTGAGCCAAACGATAAGTCGAATCTGAATTTTTCAGAGACGCATCGGAAGCGTAAAATGGCTAAGTCTTTTGAAGACTTAATAGATGAATTAAATGAGTTTAATTCATTGGGGCGTGGCCTAGATAGGCTGGCCAAAGAGGGCCCCCGCCCTCTTTGCTTGGCTGGCCACAACAAAGGGAGGGAACCAAATTGTTTGGTTCAATTTATAAAATAAATCAAGTGTTATTTGTTTTATAAAATTATGGATGATATAAATTTTTATATAAACCAAGGTTTGGTTGATTTTTTTATGGAAATTAATGTAACGACCCAGAAAATTCTCTTAATATTTTCTTAAAATATTGAGCATGTCTAGATAATTTTCCGAGGGGCCCAGAAATAATTCTGTAAAATTGGGCCTAGAAATCCATGTTTTCTCATTTAAATTGAGAAAACTAAGTACTAATGAGCTTTAAATGGGCTCCAAAAATAGGTATTAATTAGGTAAAAATTAATATAAATTAGGTAAAATTAATATAAATATAAAAGAATTTTATTTAGGAATATTGGCATAATTATGGGTGATTTTAGGGGGGATTTTCGGAATTTAAGAAATAAAAATAATAAAATAAATGAAATGAGAATAAAATAAAAATAAAGGTGCATGAGCCAAGGATTGAACCTTGGACCTCTTGTACAACCATGTAAGCCTTAACCAACTGACCTAGCAAGGAATTCTTATGAGTAATTGAAGTGGAGGATAGTTAAGAGGTAAAAGGAGGTGAAGAGTCATGGAGAGGCTCTTCATTTGCCTCCTTGATGGGTTATAATGAGAGGAGTTTTGGGAGTTACTTATTCTCTCAATCAAGTGCATTTCCTCTCCACTTCATTCCTCATCTTGCCGAGCACCAAAGGGAGGAGTGCCTTGGAGAAAACTTCACAAGAGGTCTCATCTCTCAAGATCCCAAGTTCCTACAAGGTGACAAGGATTAGTTGTGGTCAAGAGATACCAAGTCCTCTTCCTTCTCCTCTTTCAAGGTTCGAAAAATCAAGAAAACTAAGATAAGACTCCCTCACCTATGGTATAATAGTTACCTATGATTTCCATGATTTTTGGCATTATATATGGGTTAGTTTCGGATTTAATGTTGAAGGGAAACAAAATCAAGGTTCCTATGTTCAAAGGTTTCGGCCAGCATGTTTTAAAGGTCCATAATTGTGTTAAAAATCATGATAATATTATTTGATGTTCCCTGATGATGTTTAGAAGTTAAGTGAAATTTTTGAGGATTTTTGGAGTACCCTAGGACACCCTAGGGTCTCGGCCAACATGGAAGAAGCAAAAACCCAGAACCTTTAGTTCAAGGGTTTCAGCCACTATGTTTTAAATGTCTAGAAATATGTTAAAAATCATGATAATATTATTTGATATTCCCTTATGATGTTTAGAAGTTAATTGTAATTTTTGGGGATTTTTTGTGTACCCTAGGACACCCTAGGGTCTCGGCCAACATGAAGAAGCAAAAACCCAGAACCTTTAGTTCAAGGGTTTCGGCCACTATGTTTTAAATGTCTAGAAATATGTTAAAAATCATGATAATATATTTTATGTTCCCTTATGATGTTTAGAAGTTAATTGTAATTTTTGGGGATTTTTTGTGTACCCTAGGACACCCTAGGGTCTCGGCCAACATGAAGAAGCAAAAACCCAGAACCTTTAGTTCAAGGGTTTCGGCAAATATGTTTTAAATGTCTAGAAATATGTTAAAAATCATGATAATATTATTTGATGTTCCCTTATGATGTTTAGAAGTTAATTGTAATTTTTGGGGATTTTTGGAGTAACCTAGGACACCCTAGGGTCTCGGCCAACATGAAGAAGCAAAAACCCAGAACCTTTAGTTCAAGGGTTTCGGCCACTATGTTTAAATGTCTAGAAATATGTTAAAAATCATGATAATATTATTTGACGTTCCCTTATGTTGTTTAAAAGTTACGAGTAATTTTTGGGAATTTTTGGAGTACCCTAGGACACTCTAGGGTTTCGGCCAACATGAAAGGGACAAAACCAAGGTCCCTATGTTTATGGGTTTCGGCCACCATGATTTAAATATCTATAAATATGTTAAAAATCATGATAATGTTATTTAATGTTCCCTGATGATTTTTAGAAGTTAAGTATAAATTTTGGGAATTTTTGGAGCACCCTATAGGCCTCATATGGTTCGGCCAACCCCAAGGACCCAAGGGTTAGGGTTGAGTCTTTAACTTCAACTTATGTTTATGTGTTGCCATGATATAAGGATGATGGATGGTGATTGTGTGAATTTTCACATGGCCATGGACCTCCATAAGTTTCGGTCAATAAGGGTTAATAGGATAAGAGTTAAGATTTATTCCAAGTAAGGGTCCCAATGGCCCTATGGTAAGATGTGATTTATGTTTATGAATGATATGCTATGTTATGAATGATATGTCATGCTTACGAATGATATGCCATGTTTATGAATGATATGCCATGGTTATACATGATATGCTATGCTTATGAATGATATGCTATGTTATGAATGATATGCCATGCTTACGAATGATATGCCATGTTTATGAATGATATGCCATGGTTATACATGATATGCTATGCTTATGAATGATATGCCATGTTATGAATGATATGCCATGTTTACGAATGATATGCCATGTTTATGAATGATATGCCATGGTTATGCATGATAAGAATGATGTTACGATAAGTATGTTATGATCATGTTCATGATAAGAATGATGCCATGATAAGTATGCTATGAATGGCTTATGAATGATGAAGCATGAAAAGTATTTTTACTTTATGTATGGGCTTGTACCGGACCGAAGTATGGGTCCAAGGGATGGGCACCTTAAGAATGCCCCGGTTATGGACTACCGCAGCTGTCCACGGTTCTGGCACTACCGGAGCTGTGCAACAGGGATGGGCTCCTTAAGAAGCGCCTCGGTTCGGGGACTACCGATTATGCTGTCCTTACCCTAGTAGGTCGGGGCTAGCTACCTTGGATTTACTAGGGATGCGGGATATGATGTATGTATGTGGTACAAGCCGGGGACCCCAAATGATGTTATGATGATTATGTTAAGAAATGAAAAGTATGTGTGTGTTGGTGACTTGGCCCATGAAATCGAATGTGTTAACCGTTTATGCTAAGAACTTTATTTTGCTACCTATATGCTCGAATAGTGACTTATGGAACTTTATGATAAGATGTCTAGTATGATATGATATGAACCTTATGGTATGATGTTAAGCATGTTATGATATGATGATTAAGCATGATGTTCATTTGTGAAGTTCCATGTCATTATATTAGGGATGGTAGTAGGGGCATGTATATGTAACGTTTAAGTTATTCCGCTGCAGTATGATGCTACATGCCTTAAGTATGTTAGCGTAACGCCGCTTTAGGAAAAAAAAAAGCGGGCGTTACAATTAAAATGAACCATGGATTGGTTTATTTTATTTTATAAAATCAATCATGGATTGATTTACCATGATAAAGAAATTTATATAAAGAAATTTATTTTTCATGGAAATTAAAATCAACCATGGATTAGTTTATTTTATTTTATAAAATCAATCATGGATTGATTTACCATGATAAAGAAATTTATATAAAGAAATTTATATGATATATTTCTAATGAAAATTTATTCCATAAGAAAAAGGAGACTTGGTTGATTTTTATCATGAATTAAAATATGATTTTAACCATGATATAAAAATCAAGACTTGGCATGATAGAATAAGTCATAGAAAATTTATATGATAAATCTCTTATGAAAATTTATTCCATAAGAAAAAAGGAGACTTGGCGGTTGAGAGGCAACTATATAAAGGACCCAAGGCAAGGCTTGGAGAGAATTCGAAATAATCCAAGTATTCTTGCTTGGGCACTCTCCCTCTCCTCCCTTCTTTCTCTTGGCCGGCCTCTCCCTTCTTCTCCCTTCTTCATGCCGTGAGCACAAGGAGAAGCACCAAGTCGATGAAGTTCTTCCGTTGGGAAGATCTTCCTCTCCAGCCATCATCACCTTGTGATTGGGCGCAAGTCATCTTCCTCCTCCTCGCCGGAATTGTGATTTCGGCCAACCTTGGTGGTGAGTTTTTCCGATGTGATTACTTCTCTCTTGGTTTTTCTTGTCGCGTTCTCGGAGAATCTAGTAGTTCTCGAGAACACGAAACTCGTGACTTTGCGAAGTCATCCCGAAGATACTCGGCGTGGACGCGAATAGAGGCGGAGCTTCCGAGGGACGCTTACGGTTGGATCTCGTTCCTTTCTACGAGTTACGCGAGGTAACAAGTAAATTAGTTTATGTTTCTACAAAATTTTAAATATATGATCATGTCTACACAACATAAGGTTGCATGCTTAGATGTGTGGTTAAATAATTTGAGAAATTATTTATGCTAAATCTGCCGCTGCACGTAATTAATTTTAAAATTACGAACCTGCATCCATGTCAACATGCACCCGGTCCCAACAGACGTCCCTCTGCTTCGAAATACGATCCACATCGGACGTCGATAACGAAAAGTGTAATTTGTTTCATTTACTGCAATATTTCTATACTCAATTTGTAAACCTGTTTTTGCACGATTATAGTATTGCCCAAAGTAAACGGTCAAGGACCGTAGGCCTTGGAGTAGGAGCCGACCGTGACTCCTAACCAAGTAAAAACTACTTGTGTTCCTGTGTTATTGTTTTATTTCCGTTGCGCATTTTCTCTTTCCTTAATCCACAAAAGATTTTAACGATATTCACACCGCCCTATCATTTTTCTCGATCCAACAAGTGGTATCAGAGCAGGTGGCTCAAATTTGGTGCAACCACCAATTTGAGAATTTTTTAGGATTTTACGAAATTTTCAATTTCATTTTTTTCGAATTTTTTTCGTTCATCGAGGTTGGTGCAACGCCACTCGATCATTTCTTTTTTAATTATCTTATTCCCGCACTACTAATCCAAGACCAAGTCTTGGGTCATGATTTTTTTTGTTTTAGTCATTTCAGAAATCCTAATGGACATACATGAAGGTTTCAGCACAACGAGACCACCACTCTTCAGTGGAGAAGACTTCTCCTACTGAAAGAGTCGAATGGAGGTCCACCTAAAAACTAAGGTGGACATGTGGATCAAATCCAATCTGGTTTGGAAATCCCGAAGAATGCTGAAGGAGTGGCATAACCTTACACAGAATGGGATGCCTCGCTGAAGAAGAAAATCGAGGCGGACGCAAAGGCGACCCAGACACTCCAATGCGGACTAACCAAAGAAGAGCTGAACCAGGTGGGACCCTTCAACAGTGCAAAGGAACTCTGGAGTAAGTTGATCGAATTGCACGAAGGAACCTCCGACACCCGAATCAGCAAGCGAGACCTACTGCTGAACAAGTTGTACACCATCAAAATGAACGAAGGTGAGTTGGCAGCCCAGCTCCATGCCAGAATCCAGGAGTTGATGAACGGTCTACATACAATCGGTCACAAGGTAGAAAACTGTGACCTTATCAGGTATACCCTAAACACCTTCCCGAGAAATACTTTGTGGGCATCTATGGTAGATGCTTACAAGGTTTCTAGGGACCTTTCTAAAATTAAACTAGACGAATTATTTTCTGAACTTGAATTACATGAGCAGACTAACTACACCTTAGCTGAGAAAGGCATTGCTTTTGTTGCAGGCAAAACAGGAAAGGTGGTCAAGAAGAAGCCTCAACCTGCAGCCAAGTCTGACTCAGACTCAGACTCAGAAGACAGCGAATGGGATCGACCCAAGCTGGTTCGGCTAGCCCAGGACTACTACAAGGAGCTGAAGCATCAGACCAACCAAAGAAAAGCCAGCCGAAAGAAGGAAGATTCAGCTGAACCATCTAAGACCAAATCAAATGTAACCTGCTACGAGTGCAACAAGAATGGACACTACAAATCAGAGTGCCCCAATCTGAAAGAAGCCAAGAAGACAAGAAGGAAGAAGGCCCTTCAAGCAACTTAGGACGAGTGTTCCTCCGAAGATGAAGAAGAGACCCCACAATCGAACCTGCTCGCCTTGACTGCTTCGGAAGAGATCGACACCGGATCAGAATTGGAGCCAGACGACAAAAAGCTCACAATTTCGGAGGACGACAAAATCACTGTAAGTGGTTACTCTAAAGTTGAATTAGCAGAATTAATTGCTTATCTATCTAGTAACTTGGCAAAAGCCAAATTTTGAGTCGAGTCCCTCCGACAAGAAGTAAAACTCCTGAAAGAGGGAGCTGACGCTTGATCTTTGACTGAGAAGGTTCAAGAAGGAACCTCTACTCAAGTTGAAAAGCTTGAGAAAGAGAACTCCTCCTTGAAAACTCAAGTCAAGGACCTTAGAGCAACCTTAGAACGATTAACTTCGGGTTCCAAGGGTCTTGACATGATCCTTGGAAAACAGAAGTCCATTCTAAATCGATCCGGGTTAGGGTATCGAACTAAGGCTAGACAAAGGTCATACTATACTATACTGAATCAATCTAGACCCAAAGTTTAGGCATGGGTACCCAAACTTTGCCTGAGCAACCAAGATGGACCAAACCAGTATTGGATCCCCAAGGACAAGATTCATATCTTGCCTAATCACTACCGTGGCTTTAGTCCAGGGGGAGCCAACTTAAAAACTATTTTTATAGTTAAATAAATTCTTTTTCTTATTGTAAAATTGCATGATTGCTTGTTTATTTAATTTATGCAATTTACCATGCTTAGACCTAGGACTCGTTAGATTAAGGACTAAAATGATTAACTGAAATTTAAATAACCTAGTATTGGGTGGAGGTGAGATGATAGTACGTTAGGGAAGCCATGTTGGCGGAACTAGCCGAAGCTACCGATCCAAGACCCAAACTAGTTAGACCAAAATCTTTCAAGGAGTAACTTGAAAATGGATTTTCAATAAAAGTCTTTGTCAAGGAACGGGTTGATGATCCAAAAAGGCTACGACTAAAGAAGGCCTAGTGCCTCGCCAAGACCAGGAAGCCGATTATTGAAAACCAAATTCACTTTACTATTGTCAGATTTGAATCTATCACATATTTCAATTAATCCTAGATTCAACCATGTTTTTTTTAAATTTAAAACATAATAAATTATTTTTAAAATTAATTTAACATTTCAAAATTAATCATGGTTTCTCAAAATAAATTTCTTACTTCTATTAAAACTTGTCTCACAAAACCCATAAGGGTAACATGATTGATAACTCTAGATTGGGTGAGAAGGTTAGGATCTAATTAAAACTCATCTGTTTTTTTTGCAAATTAGAGGTTAATTGACCTAATTGTTAGTTAATCAAAAGAGTCAAACCGGCTCAAAATTGTCTAACTGCTGTCAGATCTGGCGCCCGTGACCTATCGGGCGCCCCCAGCTTTTCCTTCGACCGAGACAGCAAAAGCTGTCATCCCCACCCATCTGACCCGGGCGCCCGTGACCTATCGGGCGCCCAAGTCTATCTCTTCATCCAAGGCAGTCAATTCTACCAAAAGTCTGTCGTCTGACCCGGGCGCGCGTGACCTTACGGGCGCCCCAATGAACTCGAGCGCCCGTGACCTATCGGGCGCCCGTATAACACTATATAAGAAGCATGGCTCCTTCCACTTCCCTCACACTAAAATGAAAACTCTCTTTCATTCCTCTTCTTCTCATGGCGCCCGGACGCTCCTTTCTCACGCTCTACTTCAAAAATGTCACCCCGGTATCAATTTAATTATGCATTTTCATGTAATTTTCCTTATTTATGTCATTTATTAAATGCATTATTTTCCTTTTATATACTTAGAAAATGACGTGTCTCTCAACCTAAACCCGTGGCCGAACCTAGCCCCGACCCGAGGTTTCCCAACCAAGAATTGTTCAATAAATTTGCCCAAACAACTTACAAGCCTATTAAGACTAGTTTTTTGAATAGGCAATTCTTCACCCAATCCTGTCCCTTGGCAATTGACGCAATCAACTTTTACCAACTAGACCACCTAGTTTTCAGTACACATCCGGTAAACTCAACTCTATGTACAGAGTTTTATAACAACCTTGTCAAGATTGATGACCTACTCTTTACTACCTCAGTACAAGGCACTCCCCTGACCATTTCTTCGACCTTGTTCAATCGATTTCTTGGACTTCGACAGTCGCAATCTACTTTCTCTTGTTATCCTCTGGCAGACGCTCCCTTCGCACCCCCCTATTCGCACATTACTTTAGACACTCTCTACTCTTATTTCTTCGGAGATGTGCGAAACCCTTTAGCTCGACGATTTCAGTCGTTAGACCTCCAAGTTCAGGATTATGTCCTTTATCGAGTGATAATTCACTGTGTTCTCCCACTTACCACTCGAGATGTCGCGACCATGTGACCGTTTCACAACTTCTTACTCTATGCATGATTCATCAGCTTGACATCGACATAGGTCTTCACATATTCCGTACCATCATTTACGCCTCGAGCATATCCACACACGATCGAGTTTGTATGTCTTACTGCCATGTCATCACCGCTCTTCTTCACCACCACGGTCGTGACATTACTGCCGGAGAGATTATTTCGATGACCGAGTTCGATGAGATAGGGATTAGGAACTTTTCCTTAGCGGGGATAGATGTATCGGCCACGGGGGTACTAGCGTGGAAACGAGAGAGAGCCAGACGACAGGACGACTCCGACGAGGAGGTGGAGGTAGACGTAGCTAATCTCGCAGCCGAGATCAATGAGCAGTTACAGGAGCCACCCCCACCGACTACCGACCAGCGCATCACATCATTGCAGACGGAGTTATACAGTTTCAGGGAGGAGGTTGAGGCCTATCACACTGAGCAGATGGATGCCATCCGAGCCAATCAAGAAACTAGTGGCGCACGATACAACGAGATGATGTCGTTGTTTCGATCCTAGCAGCCTGACCCATCTTACCAGTCTGATCCATCTTATCATCGTGGCCCTTCCTCTTAGTTTAGATTGACATTTTTAGCCTACTCCAGTGTAGTGTGAACTGTTTGACTTGTATTTAACTCGTACTTGACTGGCACTTAACTTTAGTTTGATTTCTCTGGTCCTACTATTGACCAGATGGATTTTATGCATCTATCTCAGTGATTACTTGCCATTTTAATTAGCATGCTTAATCAATTGTGATATTATGCTTGGTAGAATAGGAATGCTCTAATTATGTTTCTTTTCAAAAACTGTTTTACTTCTTATTTCAATTTTCAAAATCATTTTTTTATTTATTTAAAATGATTTTCTGACTTTGTTTTTTTCAAAACTCACCCCTTTCAAAACTAGCACTTTTTCACAAATGAACTTGGACTAGGCACTAACCCTAGAACTGCATGCACCTATAGATCTAGAAGCCAACATCTCACAAGCACCTTAGGGTACTTTTGTTTGATAACCTAGACTGGGTTGAGATGCTTAGGTCTATGCCTCGATTCAAGATGCTTTAAGTCAATGGATCTGCAGTAATTGGGGCAATAAATATAAATTAAACAGTAATATGGTTAAGTGTCAAGCTTAGAAAATCTAACTTGATCAAATCACTTAACTTGACTAAGCCTAGCGAAAGCTACTATTTATAACAGTTAGTAAGTAGCTAACTGGGTTAGACAGGACCCGAAAGAGGAAATTCAAATTGATTTGGCTCAGTTTAAACATAGAATTGGTTCAGTACAACACCTTACCTTGATTACTTAATATTCTTGCTATATTTTTTTGCTATATGGCAAAGGGGGAGAGAGTGGAAAGGAGAGAAAAGGAGGCTTTAAAAGTTAAATTTTTTTTCAAAAATTCAAAAACTTTCATCTCCTTTTTCAAAAAGTAATGTTCTGTAAGTAATTAAGTTCTTTTTTTGAATGTCAACTGTTTTTTGTTTTCAAAAATTATTCTAAACAGTTACTCAAAATATTTTTTTTTCTGGAAAATTTTTCTAAGTTATAAACTCAAAATTTTCCTTGAAATTTTTCTAAGTATTAAAACTTCAAAATCATTGTAGAAAATTTTCTAAAGTGCAAAAACAAATTATGTTCGAAATTATTTTTAAGTACATAACTCAAAAGTGTTTTCGAAACTATTTTTAAGTACTTACTCTGAAATTTTTCTGGTAGAAAATTTTCTATGTGTGTTGAAAACTTTCTAAATGCTAAATATGTTGAAAATTTTTCTAAGTGCACAACTCAAAATATCTTGGAAATTTTTTTTGACTTTAAAATCTCGTTTTGAAAATTTTTCTAAGTATGAAAAATCTGAAAAACTTTTCAAAAAAAGACTTAGAAATTATTTGAAAAACCCCACGAATGTTTGAAAAACTTAAGGGGAGATTTCATCCAGGGGGAGGAAATTAAAACTGATACTTTACCTATCTTTCTGTTGTTTAACTTATCTTTTCGAACCGGGTTGCCATAAATAAAAAAGGCAGAGATTGTTGGTGCAGGCAGCACCTAAGTCGAACCTGGGTTTTGATAATGACAATGGGTTCAAGAGTTAAGATGTTATTATGTTCTAATGTGCTTACTAAGTGTGCACGAAGAAGCCCTAGGTACACTAGGCAAGAAGTCCTGGCAAAGGGCTTGGCAAAGAAGCCCTGGTCAAGGACTGGGCAAGAAGACCAGACCGAATGTCGGGCATAGAAGTCCTGGTCAAGGACTAGGGCACGAAGTCCTGGCAAGGGGCTGGGCACCGAAGACCTAACCGAAAGTTGGGTACGAAGACCTAGTCAGGTGGATCGGGCAAAAGTCCAACCGGAGGAGCTGGTTGGCAAAAGGTAAACTCTCCTAAGAGGAGTAGGTGAGGACGCATTCCTCGTCGAGGGAACAGTAGGCGTTGGTTCGACCTAGGGTTCCATTTGGGAGACCCGAGGTCAGAACCAAGACAGCTACGACTGTAATTACAACTTGTCATGTTTTTGGGACTAACCTTAGTTGCAGGGTCGAAGGGTACTGATCGTCTGCAAGTGAAGGTTCTTCACTGGGCCTAGGCACCCGAATGGAGTCAGGCGCCCGAGTGGGCTCAGGTGCCTGTAAGGATACGGGCACCCAAGGGTGAAGGGAAAAACCAAAAACCATCTGCGAGGCCACTGAACCAAGGCGGATCAGGCGCCCGTGCGCTCAATGGCTCCCCCATCAGCTCAGGCGCCCAAGAGGGGAGGATATGCGCTGACCGAGCCCGCGGATAAGGATTCCTGGATCGAAGGGCACGTGTCAGGCGCCCCCAACCCATCATGCGCCCGATGGAGTACTATAAAAGGGGCTCGACCCCAAGGATTCAACAACACAGTTTTCATATGCTCAAAAGCTTTTCGTTCAAACGCTACGCCCCAACAAACTCCGATTTCGAGATTCCAGCGCTGACGACGTCCCTCTGCTTCGAAATACGATCCACATCGGACGTCGGTAACGAAAAGTATAATTAGTTTCATTTACTGCAATATTTCTGTACTCAATTTGTAAACCTGTTTTTGTGCGATTATAGTATTTCCCAATGTAAACGGTCAAGGACCGTGGGCCTTGTAGTAAGAGCCGACCGTGACTCTGAACCAAGTAAAAACTACTTGTGTTCCTATGTGATTGTTTTATTTCCGCTGTGCATTTTCTCTTTCCTTAATCCGAAAATGATTTTAACGATATTCACCCCCCCCCTCTATCATTTTTCTCGATCCAACAGGATCTTGGCCCACTAATGGGTCTAAACCCGATCCATTAATTGAGATCCATTCCACTAAAGGATCTTAATTGAACATCCTCACTAACCCCCATATTTTCATATGGCCTCCACATATTACGAGTCATCGATCCCCCCATGTTTAAGATCTCGAACGCCCGTTAATTAATTTAAATTACTGACAATTCAAATTAATTAACTTCTGGATCCTTGATTACTACCACTCAACCTTATCATCGTGCCGGATCAAATCCACCTACAGGGTTTAGCACGATGAACCTTCTGAGCTCATCAAAGGGGACATCATCATCCTGACTAACCAAGACACGAATTCCATCAATAATCAACGACACATCATATTATTAATATTATCTCCCAACTTACCGGGTCTGTCGATCTAACAGAATAGATTTCGCCCATTGGTAAATCAAAAAAATAATAATTAATAATATATGCCCGTTATTATTTCAGGATTAAGGGATCGTACTCCATAATATAATTTGAGGTCCTATCCAACTATCGAGTCAGTACAAATTGGATAACCTCTGGTTTTGGTCCTGCTTAATGTACTCAAACTACACTAGTGTAATTCTATGGTCAAGACCAACCACACCAAATTACACTACAACCATCCCGATGGGTTGTCCAATTCCATCTCGGTTGTGAGCCTCTACTTATACAAGGCAGGGAACTGATAACACGATCTTTCATGTGTCAGCACACACCATGTTATCTACAATGCGTAGTATTGGACTTCATGCATGTACTAATGTAAACAGACATCTAGTGTAGTTGTGATTCCCTTTTCATAATAAAGATGTTCATATAAAAAATCATGTCTTTCAGTATATACATCTTACAGTCGTAATCCGGAAGATCGGGCAAAAGTCCAACCGGAGGAGCTGGTTGGCAAAAGGTAAATTCTCTTGAGAGGAGTAGGCGAGGATGCACTCCCCAAAGAGGAATCGTTAGGCGTCGGTTCGACCTAGGGTTCAATTTGGGAAGCCCAAAGTCAGAACCAAGATAGCGCAAGCTGTTAATTGAACCTAATTTATCTATTACTTGTACTTTAGAACTAACCCTGGTTGTAGGAACAAAGGTTGAAGATCTCTGCATCCCAGGCGCTTGAATGGAGTCAGGCGCCCGAGAATACAGGCGCCTGTATAGATACAGGCGCCCTAGAAGGTTGTTTTCTAGCAATCAGCGAAGCTAGCCTCCACGTCAGTAAAGGAGGCCTCCATGAGCATACAAGCACCCCAGTCATCCCAGGCGCCCTAGTTGAAGGTATAAGCGTTGGCCAAGTCTGCGGATGAGGATTTACGCAGAAGGGCACACGTGTCAGGCACCCCATTCAACACAGGCGCCCCAGACGACAGTATATAAAGGGGTCAAATCTACCAGCCAGACCTAAGGTTGAACCTAGTTCTAGGAGAACTAAGAAACCCAGACCGAATCATCCATCAGACCAAATCTTGGGTGATTCAACCTTAGGGGTCAAAATGAGGTCTTCCTACAGAAATCTTAGTCAAATTGCCCTCATTTCAAAAATAGAACCTAAGAATATATAAGAAGCTCTACCTAACCTAGATTGGATCATTGCAATGCAAGAAGAACTAGCCCAATTTGAGAGAATCCAAGTCTGGGACTTAGTACCTAAACCTGAGGGTAAGTCAGTTGTAGACACTAAGTGGGTATTTAGAAACAAGTTAAATAATCAAGGGGAGATTGTGAGAAACAAAGCCCACATAGTAGCTAAAGGGTTAGGTCAAGTCGAAGGGATAGATTATGATGAAACTTATGCCCCCGTAGCCAGACTTGAGTGAATTAGGATGTTACTAGCTTTTGCAGCCCAGAGAGGTTTTAAACTATACCAAATAGACGTCAAGTCTGCCATTCTTAATGGGGTTCATAAAAGAAGAAGTGTATGTAGGGCAGCCCCTAGGATTTAAAGACTTAGACAATCCTATGTATGTGTTCAAACTTAGGAAAGCCCTTTATGGGTTAAAACAAGCACTTAGGGCCTGGTACGAAAGATTGTCAACCTACTTGATTTCTAAGTAATTTAACCAAGGCCGAATTGACTCGACCTTATTTGTTAAAACCTTAGAAAAAGACATATTTATAGCTTAAATCTATGTAGATGACATAATTTTTTGGTCAACTAATTCTAACTTTTTAAAAGACTTTGTTAAAATTATGGAGAGTGAGTTTCAAATTAGCTTGGTAGGTGAACTAAACTTTTTCTTAGGTCTCCAAATAAAACAAACTAGGGATGACAACTATGTTCATCAATCCAAATATGCAAGAGAATTAATTAAGAAATTCAAAATGGAAAACTCTAAAAGTTTAGGTACTCCCATGGCCATAAATGTCAAATTAGACAATGACCCTGAAAGTAAATCAGTTGACTTAAAATTATACAGAAGCAAGATAGGTAGTTTATTATACTTAACTGCTAGTAGACCTGACATTCTGAATACAGTAGGAATGTACGCTAGATACCAAACCTGTGCTAAGGAATCTCACTTAGCAGCCCTAAAAAGAATCCTTAGGTACATTAAGGGTACCCTAAATGTAGGTATCTGGTATCCTAGAACTTCCAACATTGAATTATCAGGATACTCTGACTCAGACTATGTCGGTTGCAAACTAGATAGAAAGAGTACAAGTGAAAGTAATTAACTATTAGGACAAAGTCTAGTCAGCTGGTGCAGTAGAACACAACACTGTGTAGCCTTATCCACAACTGAAGCAGAGTATATTGCCTTAGGAGAGTGTGTAGCACAACTTTTATGGATGATACACACACTTAAGAACTCCCAGCTAGACTATGTTCAAACCAAAGTGTTCATTGACAACATAAGTTCGATCAATCTTACGAAAAATCCTATTTATCACTCCCGAACCAAACACATTGAAGTAAAACATCATTTTGTTAGGGATCACGTAGACAAGGGCGAAATCATACTGAAGCATGTGGACTCAAAATCTAATCTAGTTGACATCTTTACCAAATCCTTACATGAGTCTGTGTTTAGCTTACTAAGAAGGCAGTTAGGGTTGTGCTTAATAGAATAGGCCTGTTTCTAATTTTTCTTAATTTTTTTTTTCAAATTTTTTCAAAGAATTCTTTTCTTAATTTTGTTGAAATTAAAATTGCTTTCTGACTTAGTTTTTTCGAAAAATTACCCCCTTTAAAAACTAGAGTTTTCTATGCAATGGATTTAGCCTAGGCTTTAACCCTAGAATTGCATGCTCCTATAGACCTAGAAGCCAGCATCTCACAAGCAGCTTAGGATACTTTGATTGATAACCTAGACTGGGTTGAGATGCTTAGGTCTATGCCTTGACTCAAGATGCTTTAAGTTAGTGCATCTAGAGTAGTTGGGGCGATAAATACATTTGAATAGCAATCAAGCTAAGTGTTTAAGCTTAGAAAATTTAACTTGATCAGATCACTGAACATGACTAACCCTAGTGAAAGCTGCTATTATATAACAGTTAGTATGTAACTAACTGGGTTAGACAGGACCCGAACGAGTTCTATTTAGTTGGTTTGATTCTATTTATTGCTTGGACTCACTAGAATTGGTTCAATATGTGTTCACATTTTTTTCAAAATAAATTAGCTTTGATTTGCAATTGCTTATTTTCGAACTGTATATTGTTTTTGATATATGGTAAATGGGGAGAGTAGAAAAGAAAAAACTATTTTTTTGAAAAAGTAAAGTTAAAATTTCAAGTGCATTAAATGTTTTTAAGTGCAAAGTTTTTTTTGTTGCAAAAATATTTTTAAGTGCAAATTTTTTTTTGAAAAAGTCTTGAAATACATTTAAAAATATTTAAGTTGCAAAATATTTTTAAGTGCACAATGTTTTTAAGTACAAAATATTTTTAAGTGCATAATATTTTCTAGTATTTTTCAAAGAACTAATTTTTTTAAAGTGAAAAATGTTTTTCAAGTACAAAATAGTTTGCAAAATGATTCTAAGGGCAAAGTATGATTATTAAGAGAAGTCAAAATAGTTTGCAAGTACAAAATATTGTTTTAAATATTTTCAAAGTACAAAATATTTCTAATTTGCAAAATATTTCTAAGTCCAAAATTATTTTTGCAAAATGTTTCTAGTGACAAAGTATGTTTATTAAGTACAAACCTTTTAAGAGAATTTAAAATTCCTTTTGTAGAAAAGTAATTAATCTTTTCAAAAAGGGTATCTTAACTTTTTTCAAACTTCAAAAGTTTTGGAAAATATACTTGGTCAAAATTTACCGACCTTTATTTCACAAAAAAGGGACTTTAACTTTTTCCTCTAAAAGGGTACACTTAAATTGTTATAAAATTTTGCATATCTTTGAAAGCTTCAGGGGGAGAATCTCTAATTCAGGGGGAGCTTAGTGCATATTTTTCAAAACTTGGTTTTCTTAAAGTGAGAAAAAAATAAACTTGTTTGTTTGAAATAGCTCCTTTGAATGTTTTAACTTAACTTTTGAACTATGTTGCCATAAATCAAAATGGGGGAGATTGTTGATGCCGGAAGCATCAATATCGAACCTGGGTTTTGAAAATGACAAAGGGTTCATAAGTTAAGGTTATATTGTAATCTAATGAACTTGTTTAAGTGCGCAGGAAATGTCCTAGGTAAGCTAGGCACGAAGTCCTGGTTCGTAGAATTGGGCAATAAAGTCCTGGCCGAGGGTTGGGCACCTATGACTTGACTGAGAGTTGGGCAATAAGTCCTAGTCGTGGACTGAGCATGATGTCCTTGTTCGTGGAATCTGGGCAAGGACTGGTCACCGAAGACCTGACCGAGGGTTGGGCAATAAGTCCTGGTCATGGATTGGCCACGAAGTACTGATCCGGAAGATCGGGTAAAAGTCCAACCGGAGGAGCTAGTTGGCAAAAGGTAAATTCTCCTTAGAGGAGTAGGTGAGGATGCGTTCCCCGAAGAGGGAACGTTAGGCATCCGTTCGACCTAGGGTTCCATTTGGGAAGTCCAAAGTCAGACCAAGACAGTGCAGGCTGTTAATTGAACCTAATTTATCTATTATTTGTGCTTTGAAACTAACCCTGGTCGCAGAAACGAAGGTTGAAGTTCTCTGCATCCCAGGCGCTTGAATGGAGTCAGGCGCCTGTATGGATACAGGCACCCCAGAAGGTTGTTTTCCAGTAGTCTGCGAAGCTAGCCTCCACGTCAGCAAAGGAGGCACCCGTGAGCATACATGCACCCCAGTCGTCCCAGGCACCCTAGTTGAAGGGATAAGGACTGGCCAAGTCTGCAAATGAGGATTCGTGCAGAAGGGCACACGTGTCAGGCACCCCATTCAACACAGGCACCCCAGACAATAGTATATAAAGGGGTTCACCCCTTGCTTCCAGACAACACTTCTTTTAACGCAATACTCAAGCGCTCTGCTCTAACATCTCCGTGCTCAAGCTTCTAGCACCAATGATGACCTTCTGCTCCAATCTTCAAGTCATTTTCCGGTCATCGGTGTTTGCTTAATTTAATTTAATTTCATATATTCAATTCTATATTCGTGCCTTAAAGTATGTAACATTGTTTTCGAAATAAAGAATTGCCCAACGTAAATGGTCAAGGACCGTGGGCCTTGGAGTAGGAGCCGAACTAGACTCCGAACCATGTAAAACCTAGTGTGTTTGCATTGTGTGATATTTTTGCTGCGTAAAATTCTTTTTAATTCTGAAAAAGTTTTATCGATATGCATGCCCCCCTCTATCGATTCTAAACGATCCCACACTAATGACTTTATAGAAGACATTGCAACAAGAGATCGGTCTATAATCCGCAACACTTTCCGCATGATCCCCTTTTGGCACTAGGGATTATCAAAAAATTATTCCATTGTCTCAACAACTTTCCCTCCTCAAAGAACTCCTTTATTACTGCAATAAAGTCTCCTCCCACTATATCCCATGATGAAGTGAAGAATTTTGTACCATAACCATCTGGACCGGGAGCCTTTTCACACCCAATATCATAGAGCGCCATTTTTATCTCTTCATCACTAACCGGGCTGATTAAGGCATCACTTTGCCTTCGACTTAGGCGTATTCCTGACATGGAGTTGCTATCCATATGGGTACATTCCTCCTCTTGTCTAAGAATGCCATGGAAATAATCAACGAACTCCTCCGCAACATCACCCAAACAAATGGTTTGCTCCCCGTTCCTTTTCTTGAGTGTTATGTGTTGGATCGAGAGAACCGATAGAGGGGGGTGAATATCGGAAAATGTTCAGATTTGAGATAGAGAAATTGCACAGCAGAATATTAAAACAAAATACGCAGACACAGAGATTTTTACTTGGTTCGGAGCCTAGGTCGACTCCTACTCCAAGGCCCACGATCGTTGATCGTTTACTTTGGGCAATTCTATATGAGGCGCAAAAGCAGTTTACAAAGATTGATTACAGAATAAGTGCAGTAAATTAAAAATCAACTCTTCTTTATCGACGCCCAGAGTAGATAGTATTTTCGGAGCAGTTGGACGTCGTCGGCGCTTGAGTCTCGTGTCGGGAGGTTTCTGGAGCAGAGCGCGGGAACGGAAGAGCGTGAATGCGTTGGAAAACTTGGATCTCCTGAAGCCTTGGTTCGAGGGCCTTTTTATAGGCCCTGGGGGCTATAACGACCCGAAAAATTCTCTCAATATTTTCTTTAAAATATTGATCATGTCTAGATAATTTTCCGAGGGACCTAGAGATATTAGTACGAACCTTAGCCTAGAAATCTATGATTTTTCTCATTTAAATTGAGAAACTAAGTACTAATGGGCCTTATATAGGCTTTTCTAGTACCATGATTATTAGTAGATTTTAGGTAGAATTTAATATAAATATAAATGGATTTTAATTAGGAATATTAGTATGATTATGGGTGAGTTTTTGCATGGTTTCCTATTTAAATTGAGAAGTTAAGTACTAATGGGCCTTATATGGGCTCCAAAAATGGATTTTAAATAGGTAGAATTTAATATAAATATAAAAGAATTTTAATTAGGAATTTTAGCATAATTATGGGGGAATTTTTAAGGGATTTTCAAAATAATAGAAAATAAAATAAAAAAAATTAGTGCATGCACCAAGGATTGAACCTTGGACCTCTCGTATAACCATGCATGCTCTAACCAATTCACCTAGCAAGGGAGTGCTATGAGGAAATGAAATGGATTATGGTTAAAGCTTAAGGAAAATAAAAAGACACCATGACTCTTCACTTACCCTCCTTAATGTGTTATAAAGAGAGGGCATGGGAGTTACTTTCTTCTTCCTCCTCCCTCATTCTAGCCGAAATCCCAAGGGGGGATTCTCCCTTGGAAAAGTTTACCTAAGGCTTCATCTCCAAGATCCAAGGCTTTTACAAGGATACAAAGGCTAGGGGTGGTCAAGAGGCAACAAGATCTCCATCCTTCTCCCAAATCTAAGGTCTATAATCAAGATCAACCAAGGTAAGACTCCCTCACCTGTGGTATAATAGTTCCTTTATGATTTTTAGCATGATATAAAGTGGTTTTTGGGAGTGATATTGAAGAAACCATGATTTGTGACCCTATAACTTTCGGCCACTAGGGTTTTTTGGGTCCAAAATGATGTTAAAAATATTACTCATGCTTTCTAATGTTTTTCCATGATGAATATAAGTTAAAATGAGATTTGGAGAAATTTTGGGGTACCCTAGGATCTCCTAGGGTTTCGGCCAACACCATGAACCCATGGGTAGGGTTGGATCTAAACCTTCAAGTATGTGTTTTGTGTATTATCATGCTATAAGGGATATTGAGGATGAGTTATGTGAATTTTCACAAGGCTTTGTGACCCTATAACTTTCGGCCAAGTAGGGGTCTAGGGCAAAGAGTTAGGGCTTCCCTCAAGCAAGGGCCCTAATGGCTCCTATGGTATAGTATGGAAGGTATTAGATGTTTAGTTGGAAATTCTATGAATTTATTCATGCACCCATGGCCCCTTATATGTTTCGGCCAACCCTAGGAAATAGGGCTTGGAGTTAGGGTGAACCCTAATCATGTGCCTAAATGGCTTCTTATGACCCTATAGGTAATGCATGGTTGTTACTTTTCCTTATGCTACCTTACATGTTATTTGAATGATGGAACTCCCCCTTGTAAGTTTCGGCCAAGCAAGATAAATAGGGTATGGGAGGAGTTAGGGTTTGAAGAATGATGGTTTATGGCTTATTATGAAGTATATATATATATATATATATATATATATATATATATATAGGTTCAAGCATGTGGTAGAAATTATGTTAGCAATAACCCTAACCTTAAGTACCATGTTTCATGGGTGTATGTTTATGCCATGCTTAATAGGGTTATTCATGAATGTCTTATGTTCTATGCCATGCACTTGGATAGTAGGTAGCATGTTTATAGAAGTTCTACCTATGTATGCTTGTGAGAAATACCATGCTTATGGATGAAATGCAATGCTTACCTTATGTATCATGGCCATGCAGGCTCCATGGATTAGGAAAATAGTCTATGTAAATATATCATGTTCAATGAATATAATGCAATGCTTACCTTAGATGCCATGATCATGCAAGCACTAGGAATAGGAATGATGTTTTATGTAAGCATGCCATGTTTTATGAATGAAGATGCATGCCATATTTTATGAATGAAGATGCATGCCATGTCTGAATGAAGATGCATGCTATGTTTTATGAATAAAGATGCATGCCATGATGTATGAATGATGAATCATGTGAAGTATTTTACTTTATGAATGAGCTTGTACCGGACCGAAGTATGGGTCCAAGGGATGGGCACCTTAAGAACGTCCCAGTTCTGGACTACCGACTATGCTGTCCACCGTTCTGGCACTACCGAAGCTGTGCAACAGGGATGGGCACCTTAAGAACGCCCCGGTTCTGGGACTATCGACTATGCTGTCCTTACCCTAGTAGGTCGGGGCTCGCTACCTCGTATTTACTTAGGGATGCGCGCTTATGATATATGGATGTGGTACAAGCCGGGGACCCCAATGATGTTATGATTATGTTTAAGTATTTAAAAGTAAGATTTTTAAATGTTAAGCATCCTTATGTATATGCATTAGACGACTCATGCATTCATTCATGTTATGCATTTTTGCCATGATAGCAATGTATTATGTTTATGTTTATGCCAAGTCATATGTCATGCTACAAATGTTTATTATGTTTATGTTTACGCCAAGTCTTATGCCATGCTACGAATGTTTATTATGTTTATGTTTATGCCAAGTCTTATGCCATGCTACGAATGTTTATTATGTTTATGTTTATACCAAGTATCATGCCATGCTAAGAATGTTTATTATGTTAGGTTTATGCCATGTATCATGTCATGCTAAGAATGTTTACTTTGTTATGTTTATGCCATGTATCATGCCATGCTAAGAATGTTTACATTGTTATGTTTATGCCATGTATCATGCCATGCTAAGAATGTTTACTTTGTTATGTTTATGCCATGTATCATGCCATGCTAGGAATGTTTATTACGTTTATGTTCATGTCATGCCAAATATATGCTAAGTGATTCTAGATGCTTATGTTCTAAGTAGAGCACTAAGTATGTTAATATTTTATGTGCTCATGATTAAGTGATGAATGATTTTAGTGAGTAGGAAAGAGTCTTACTAAGCCTGTGTGCTTATAGTCTTATTTCCTTATACCGCAGATCACGCAAGGGGATAGTAAGGAAGCAGCAGGAGGGCAGGAATGCATGTGTGTGGTAGTGACTTGGCTAAGAAAACAATATGTTTACTCGTCTTATGCTAGAACTTTACCTTGACTACTTATGTGCTTGAATGGTGACTTATGTGACACTATGACATGATGCTAAGTATGACATGATGCTAAGTATGACATGATATGATGCTAAGTATGAAGTTAATATGCCAAGTTCCCATGTCATGATGTTAGGAATGGTAGTAGGTGCATGTAGGTGTAAGTTTAAAGTTTTTCCGCTGCATTATGATGTCCACCGGCCCTACTCATGTTAACGTAACGCCGCTTTATGGAAAGAAAAAAAAAAGCGGGCGTTACAGGGGCGCCCGGAACATCGGGGGCGCCCCCCACGTGTCAGCCGATCCGCCTCCGTCTCGGTCAGCTCTGATCCCTTAAAAATCGGGATCAAGCTTTGATGGGGGCGCCCTGATCGCTGGGGGCGCCCGGGTTGACCGGGTCAGCTCTCTTATCCGCTGGCTTCGAGGGGAGCTGCTTCGGTACTTGGCGCTGGGGGCGCCCGTAGTATGCGGGGCGCCCGGAGCGATAGGGGCGCCCGGGAGCACGGGGGCGCCCGGGACAGTAGCTGTCGAAGCTTGCTTTGCTTTCTTGTGTTTTGTGTTTACCTTGGGGGCGCCCGGGACACTCCGGGTGCCCTGGTCAGCTGTTGCCTCATTCCTTTGCGGCTCTCTGAGCTGCAAACACTCGTTCCTTCGGTCATGCATCCAGGGTTATTCCAAAACACAATAAAATAATAAAATATTAGTTTATACAGTCTTAGCTGTCTTGGTTCTGACTTTGGGCCTCCAAAATGGAGCCCTAGGTCGAACCGACGCCTACTATAACCTCGACGGGGAACGCGTCCTCACCTACTCCTCTCGGGAGAATTTACCTGATGCCAACCGTTCCTCTGGTTGGACTTTTGCCTCGCGGTCCTTCGCCAGGTCGTGGATGCCGAGCTGTCCTTCGCCTGGCGCCTAGCAGTCCTTCGCTAGGGCTTTTCACCTTGGCATTCCTTCGCCAGTGCCTAGCAGTCCTTCGCTAGGGCTTTTTACCCTGGCATTCCTTCGCCAGTGCCTAGCATTCCTTCGCTAGGGCTTTTTACCCGACACACTAGAGTGACATGTTAGATAACAAGTAAGACTTAACTTTTGAACCCTGTTGCCATTCTCAAAACACAGGTTTGACTTGGGTGCTTTCTGCACCAACAATCTCCCCCTTTTTGATTTATGGCAACCCTAGTTCAAAAAGTTAAGTTTAATCAAAGGATGTAAATACATTAAATTTTGTTCCCTCCCCCTGGAAGGACTCTCCCCCTAGATTTTTCAAAAATTCGTGGGGTTCTAAGTTTAAGGGAGAAATTTTTACTTAGAATTTTTCAACAGAAGTCTTTTGTATTTTCAAAAATGATTTTTGCACTTTTGAAAACTTATGTTTAGGTACTTGAAAATCTTTTGACAACTTAATTTTTAAAAGTACATAGAAGATTTTTGGAAGCATGAGTTTAGAGTACTTAGAAAAATTTTGAAGCCTTAAGTTTTAAAGTACTTAAAAGTTTTTGAAAGCTTTAACTTAAGTACTTAGTAAGATTAGAAAATCTTTAGTGAATTTTTGAGAAGCATAAGTACTTAGAAATTTTGAAAGGCTTAAGTACTTACAGAATTTTTGAAAAGTTTATGTACATAGAAAATTTTGAAAAACTTAAGTACTTAGAAAATTTTGAAAAGCTTAAGTACTTAGAAAATTTTGAAAAAGTTTAAGTACTTAGAAAATTTTGAAAAAGCTTAAGTACTTAGAAAAGCTTAAGTACTTTACAGAATTTTTGAAAAGCTCAAGTACTTAGAAAATTTTTAAAAGCTTAGTTAAGTACTTTTTGAATAAGGATAGATTTTGAAATTTTGATAGGCAAAAATAAAAAAATTTTAAATAGAAAATTTTAAATTCTCTCCTTTCTTATTTCTCCCCCATTGCCATATATCAAAAAACCAGATAAATATAGCAGAAATTAAAATTGCATAAAGGGAATAATTTTCATAAGGGAAAATATTTGCATGATTTTGCTGTACTGAACCAATTCATGATAAGACTTAAACCAAATCAGTTGATTTTCGCTTGTAGGGACCTGTCTAACCCAATTAGCTACTCACTAACTGTTATAAGTAGTAGATTTTGCTAGGGTTAGTCAAGTTAAGTGTTTCTGTTCAAGTTAGATTTTCTAAGCTTGACACTTAACTTGATTGCTATGTAAGTTGTATTTAGTGCCCCAATTACAGCAGATGCACTGACTTAAAGCATCTTAAATTAAGGCAAAGACCTAAGCATCTCAACCCTTTCTAGGTTATCAATCAAAAGTACCCTAAGGTGCTTGTGAGATGTTGGCTTCTAAATCTATAGGTGCATGCAGTTCTAGGGTTAGGGCCTAGGCTAAGTCCATTTACAAAAAAGCCCTAGTTTTGAAAGGGGATGGTTTTAAAAATAAAACTAAGTCAAGAAACAAAATTTTAAAAACTGATTTTGAAATTAAGTAAAATAGTTTTTCAAATTCTTCTAGAAACTGATTTTTAAATTAAGTAAAGAAAAAATCAATAGTAGAGTTAATCTATTCTACAGAGCACAATCCTAACTGATTAAATAAGACAGACCAAGTACTCATTTCCATAAGTTAGCTAGTCAAATAGAACAGAACAAGTACTCAAAATCCAACACAGTTATACAAGTCAGGCATAAGTCAACCCTACTGAGTAGGGGCAGTCAAATAGTTACTAGTACAATGCAGAAATGGTCTAACTATGAAGAAGGGCCAGGGTGGTCAGATGGGCCAGGCTACCATGAATCGAATCGTGCCATCATCTCAATGTATCGTGCATCAGCCACTTCTCGATCGGCTCTACGAACGTCCATCTGCTCGATGTGATAGGCCTCGACCTCCTTTCGGAGACTGTGGATCTCCGTCTGTATCTGTGTAAGGCGCTGGTCGAGGGTCAGTGGTGGAGGCTCGTCTATGTGTGCTCGGGCTGCTGCTGCCAGATCCCCGACGTCGACCTCAACCTCCTCGTCTGAGTCGATCGGGGCCCCGGCCTGTTGTCGTCTCCAACTCAGAACCCCGGTGGCCGATACCTCTAGACCCGCTAACGAGAAGTTCTTAAATCCTATTTCATCAAAGTCGGTCATAGCGGTTATTTCACCCACGGTAATGTCACGACCGTGGTGATGAAGGAGGGAGGTGATGATGTGGCAGAATGGAGTGCGCACTCGTCCCTGGGTAGTGACATTGGACGCATGCAAGATAGTATGAAACATGTGTAGTCCAATGTCAATGTCAAGGTGATGGACCAGGGCATACAGAAGGAAGGCATGAAAGGGTTTCATGGTCCCGAGATCTCTAGTGGAGTGTGGTAAGATACAGCGGACCGGGACTCTGTATAGGGCATAGTCCTGTGCCTGAAGTTCAACGGATTGGAATCGTCTATTCGCGGGGAGTCTCGCATCCCTATAGAAATGGGAGTGGATAGTGTCTAAGGTAATGTGAGAGTAGGGAGGATCAAATGGAGGATTCCTAGGTGGATAGCAGCAAAATATGGACTGGGAGGGTTGTAGTCCAAGGAATCGGTTTAGCAATGTAGGGGTGATAGACAGAGGTATCCCTTGAACAGTAGTGTGAAACATGAGATTATCTTGTCGAACTATGTTATTGTAGAATTCTGCACATAAGGATTCATTAATAGTATGAGTGCAGAAGACAAGATTATCTAATTGATAGAAGTTTATAATATTCATGGCTACGGGGCATGATTGGGTAAAGAAATGTCTATTAAGATAGCTTGTCATGATAGGCTTGTATATGGTTTGAGCAAACTTATTACATAATTCTAGGGTAGGGAACCTAGGGTCAGGACTTGGTTCGGCACCGGGGTTGGCCGGGTTTGGTCGACGTCTTCTAAGAGAAGGAATTTAAAAGAAGTATGAAGGTATTGCATTAAAATTAAAAATTAATTTAAATGCAATAAAAAAGAATTATACCTGGCAGCTCGGGGAGGCATGGTTGAGGACGAGAGCTTGCAAGGTCTCTTGATCTTCTTTGTAAGGAAGGAAGGGTGGAAGGAAGTTGGTTTTTGGTGTGGGAAGAGGAGGAGGTTCGGATGCCCTTATATAGACATTTCAATGGGGGCGCCCGGGAGCTCCCGGGCGCCCGGGTCAGTGGTCTCTGCCTTTGGCAGAGACTGCAGCTGGATGGGGGCGCCCGAAGTGATCCGGGCGCCCGGATCAGGGCGTGTTTGCAGCTTTTGCTGCATTGACTGTGAGGGGGCGCCCGTGTAACGCCCGCCCCTTACCGTTAGGCGGCGGCGTTACCATTAACCTTTTTTTCTTACTTACATATATCATTGCGTATGGATCTAACATTGCAGCGGAAATGAAACATAACTAAAAGCATATGCAACAATAAGGAAGTGATAACGTCATATAACATCTAATAGCATCCATACTTAAATAGACTCCAAAAGAACTAGCAAGTATCATGCATAAAGTAGCAACATATGTCTTATTAAAAATAAGAACTAAGTCTATAGATAGCACAAAAGTGGATCGATCAGTCAAGTCACCACCACACACATTAGCCCTTCCTGTAGCTTCCCTTTCTTTTGAAATTTCTATGTTGATCTGCAACATAAGCAACCAACTATAAGTATAAAACTTAGTTAGCTCTTTCCTACTCACTAAATCCGTACATCGCATGCATTTTAAAACATATAACATTTCATGGATAGCATAAAATTCATAAGGCACATAATATACATGAAGACATATAAACATAGAACATGTGCATTTCAAATCATTAGGATGCTCTTTGGAAAACATACTAAATAATACTTTAAAATCATATACATCATCTTCTTTGGGGTCCCCGGCTTTGTACCCATTCTTTCTTTTGCGCGCATACCCCTATGTAGGATGCGAGGTAGCTAATCCCGACCTACGGGGGTCTACATTCTAGGCTTACTATCTTTCAGCCTAGGGACAGCTTCGGTAGTCCAGAACCGTGGATCTTTTTCAAGACCCGGTACAAGTCATTCTTTAAAGTAAAATACATATATGCATTCTTTTCTTTTCTTTCTTTCTTTCATATAGAACATGCATTCCTTTCTTTCTTTCTTTCTTTCATATTGCATGTACTATAGACATTCAATCATTCATAAATATAGGCATACATTCATGGCATAATCATTAGCATAAATAGCAAGACATGAAAGGACCTTTCTTATAACACATGTAAGTGAAGTAACCATCATGCTAGTTTCATCAATACATCATACTTATAACATGCTTGTCTTAATTAAGGCAATATGATAGTTTAATCTTTTTTTCTCATCTTAATACATGCTGGCCGAAACTTCATAGCAAGGATATCATAGCATAAGGGTCATATAATCATGGAAATAAAAACATACATTACATAAGAGGTCATTTACAAGTACACTGGTAGTCTAGACTTCACTAAACACTAGTTTAGGTGCATGAATTGTACTTGAACTTATTCTTAGCCTTTATTCTAGTAATTGGCCAAAATTCACAGTATGTATAACATGGTATAAAAGTTCATATAACATGTAAACAAAAACATATTTTACCATTAAGGTCATATACAAGCATAAAGGTAGTCTAGGCTTCATTATACACTAGTTTAGGGGCATGCTTTGTACTCGAACCTATTCTTAACCCCTATTCTTGTAATTTGTTGAAACTCACATTAGGGATTTCATAGCATAATCATTCACCTAACATGGGAATAAAAGCATATTTTTCATAAGAATTCATTCACAAGTGCAAAAGTAGTTTGTACTTCACCAAACACTAGTCTAGGTGTATGATCTAGAGTTTTACTTGGATTATCATGCATATGGGTACATGTAACATTTTTCTAAACATCAATACATAGAATGAAACATGAGTTTAGGCTCAAACAACTTAGATAAGGTACTGACCCTAAGGTATAAATTATTTCCATCATGAAATAATACACCCAATCACAAGCATATCACTTGATTTAACCATAACTTCATGAAGGTCTATAAAAATCTATTTTAAGGCATAATTTAAGGTCCCTTGGACAAATGTTACAGCGGTCCCTTAGCATAGATTCCCCAAAATTTCGTGGCCTAAAACATTTATATAGCAAGGAAACAATCATTAGAACAATAGCCTACTTCATGCATCAACATTTATCCATTTCATGACTTGGCCGAATTCTTCCAAGTCCTTTACATCATGGAGGGCATTCAAACACCATGTATCCATCATATATTCATTACAAAAAGGTAGTAACAATTTCATGAACTCTTCCTTTAAGTTTTTGGACATAGAAAAGGGGGTACCCCTTTATGGCCAAAACATCCCTCAAGGATTTCTTCCATTTTCTTTCACCCAACATCACAAGCAAAATAAAAATCATAAAAACACATAAAAAGCCATTATGTTGCAGGTGAGGGAGTCTTACCACTTCTTCTTATGTTTCCAAAAGATCTCCAAATTTTGGAGAAGAAAAGACCTCTTAAACTCTAGCACTCCTCTTGTTCTTCTCTTCTTTTGGTCCGGTTTTCTCTAGGAGGTGAAGGACTTGAAAATGGTAGCAAGGGGACCAAGGATTTCAGTGAGGAAGAGGAGGAAGGAGAAGATTTTGGTGGAGAGAAAAGGAGAAGGTTTCTTGGTCGAAATGCATTAGGCATTTCCTCCTCTTCATGGCCTTTTATGATGAGTAAAGAGGCAAGCACCTCTTTAATGGTGTCTCTTCATCTTCTTTGTGTCTCTTCATCTTCTTTCCCACTTATCTACAATTCCCCATCCTCTTCTAATAGCACTCCCTTGCTAGGCGACTTGGTTACATGAATATTCTTAAGGCTTTGCTTTCCTTTAAGGTCCAAGGTTCAATCCTTGGCACCCCCTCTTCTTTTTGCTTTCTCTTCCTTTTATTATTTTTTTTCCCAAGCCCGCATAACCAAAGCCCACCTAGAGAATGCTACTTATTTAATTCATACACATGCATATTTATATCATTATTCATTCATTCATGTGCATGATGTCAGGCATAATATTAATGTAGCATATAAACATAATTATCACACATCCACTACGTGTCAAGATAATGTATAACATTTCTTTATTCGCAACTTTTCCCCCTAAATTCATAATATTATTCTTTGCCACATGTTCCATTATTACTACGCTAGAGTGGAAAATTTGGGGCGTTACAGCCCGCGTGGTTCAGGGCGCCCTTGGTCAAGGGTCAGACTCAACTTTTCGCCTCGAGAGAGGGAAAAGGCATGGTGGGGGCGCCCGCGTGGTTCCGGGCGCCCGAGATTGTATAGGAAAAGACAAGTTTTATGTCTTGTCATCGTTTGACCATGGTTTAATCGGTTTGACCATGGTTTTAATCGGTTTGACTGCTTTGGCTTGTGGTTTGACTATTTTGACCATGGTTTGACCGTGTTGACCATGGTTTGACCATGACCTTAACTATAGGATTAACTCATAATATAGGCATTTAAAGAATTTCCCATTGAGTCTTAATCTTACTGTCTCACCCAATCTAGGGTTTTCAATCACGTTAGCCTTATAGGTTTTGTAGACATATTTTGATAAATAAAATTTATTTTGAAAAATTATTATTTATTTTGAAAACCTTAAATTAATTTTTGAAAACAGTTAAGTTTATTTTGAAAGAGAATGTTTGAATCTATACTTAACTGAAAATTTGTGTTAGATTTGAATTTGACAAAAAGTAATTTGAATTTGAAATTCAAAAATTGGCTTCCAGGTCTTGGCGAGGCACTAGGCCTTCTTTGGCCGTAGCCTTATTGGATCATCAACCCTTTCCTTGACAAAGCCGTTTAATGAAATTTCATTTTCAAAATTAATCTTTGAAAAAGTTCTGGTCTAACTAGTTTGGATTTTGGATCGGTAGCTTCGGCTAGTTTCACCTATCTAAAGAGACCAAGTAAACTTGATCTTATTAGAATTGGTTTCCCTAACGTACTATCATCTCACCTCCACCCAATACTATGTTGTCAAATTTCAGTTAAGTTTGTTACTAACTATTTCTAAGCATGGTAAATTGCAGAAATTTAAATAAACAATCAAATATGCAATTTGCAATCAAGAATTAAATTTTATCTAACAAAAAATATAGTTTTCAGTTTGGCTCCCCCTGGACTAAAGCCACGATGATGGTTAGGCAAGATGTGAATCTTGTCCTTGGGGATCCAATACTGATTTGATACAGTCGGTTTGTTTAGGCACAGTTTGGGTACCCATGCCTGAACTTTACTTCTGGACTGATTCAGTACAGCAAAGTAAGATCTTTGTCTAGATTTGGTTCTATAACCAAGTCCGGATCGATTTAGAACTGATTTCTACTTTCCAAGAATCATGTCATGACCCTTGGAACCAGATGTGAATCGTTCTAAAGCTGATCTAAGATCCTTAACCTGAGTTTTCAGGGAGGAGTTCTACTTCTCAAGTTTTTCAACTTGAGTAGGAGTTCCTTCTTGATCCTTCTCCGTTAAGGGTTTAGAGTCAGCCCCCTCTTTCAGGAGTTTTACTTCCTGTCGGAGGGATTCGATTCGAAGTTTAGCTTTTGCCAAATCTCGAGAAAGATAAAATATAAGTTTATTTAATTGACTTCTATTGAAACCACTTACCTTGATTTCGCCGTCTTCTGAAAAGGTTAGTCTGCCGTCGTCCTGTTCTGATTCTGACTCGGTCTCAACTTCTTCTGAGGCGGTCAAGGCTAGTAGGTTTGACTGGGGTGCTTCTTTTTCTTCTTCTGAGGAAGATTTGTCCCAGGTTACTTGGAGTGCTTTCTTTCTTCTTGTCTTCTTGGTCTCCTTTAGGTTTGGACACTCCATCTTGTAGTGGCCCTTCTTCTAGCACTCGTAGCAAGTCACGTTGGGCTTGTTTTTGTCATTTGTGGGTTCAGCTGGTTCGTCCTTCCTTCGGTTGGCCTTCCTTCTGTTGGTTTGGTTCTTCAATTCTTTATAGTAGCTTCGGGCCAGTCGGACCATCTTAGGTCGATCTCCTTCTTCATCTTCTGAGTCTGATTCTGAGTTAGACTTGGGTTCAGGTTGAGGCTTCTTCTTGGTTGTTCTTCCAGTTTTACCTGCAATGAAGGCAATACCTTTCTCGGCCATATTGCAGTTAGTCTGTTCATGAAGTTCTAATTCGGAAAATAATTCATCTAGTTTAATTTTTGAGAGATCCCTTGAAACCTTGTATGCATCTACCATAGATGCCCACAAGGTGTTTCTAGGGAAAGCATTTAAGACATACCTTATTGGGTCACAGTTTTCGACCTTGTGACCTATAGTGTGAAGACCGTTCATCAATTCTTGGATTCGTGCGTGAAGCTAGGCTGCTGTTTCGTTGTCGGCCATCTTGATGTTATACAATTTGTTCAGGAGTGTCTGATGTTCCTTCGTACAGCTCGATCAATTTTGCCCACAGCTCTTTGGCACTGTTGAAGGGGCCCACCCGGTTCAGCTCATCTTTTGTTAAGCCACATTGAAGGGTCTGAGTCACCTTTGCATCTGCTTCGATTCTTCGTTTCAGAGCGGTGTCCCACTCTGTGTAGCTTTGAGGAACTCCTTCAGCATTTGTGGGAATCTCCAGTCCGGACTGGATGATAATCCACATGTCCACCTGAGTTTTCAGGTGGACCTCCATTCGACTTTTCCAGTAGGAAAAGTCTTCTCCACTGAAAAGTGGAGGTCTGGCGGTGCTGAATCCTTCTTGCATGACCATTTAATCTGAAAAAGATAACTAACAAAAAAATATTTCCCAAGACTTGGCCTTGGATTAGTAGTGCGGGAAAAGGAAAATAAAATAACGAGGGGTGTTGCACCAACCTTGATTAACGAAAAAAAAATTCGAACGAAGAATTTAGAAGAAATTCGAACGAGAAAAAGAAAATAAAATAAAAAAATCCGAAAAATTTTCAAACTGGTGGTTGCACCAAATTTGAACTTCCCCACTCTAATACCACTTGTTGGATCGAGAGAACCGATAGAGGGGGGTGAATATCGAAAAACGTTCGGATTTGAGATAGAGAAATTGCACAGCGGAAGATTAAAACAAAATACGCAGACACAGAGATTTTTACTTGGTTCGGAGCCTAGGTCGACTCCTACTCCAAGGCCCACGATCGTTGATCGTTTACTTTGGGCAATTCTATATGAGGCGCAAAAGCAGTTTACAAAGATTGATTACAGAATAAGTGCAGTAAATTAAAAATCAACTCTTCTTTACCGACGTCCGGAGTAGATGGTATTTTCGGAGCAGTTGGACGTCGTCGGCGCTTGAGTCTCGTGTCAGGAGGTTTCTGGAGTAGAGCGCGGGAACGGAAGAGCGTGAATGCGTTGGAAAACTTGGATCTCCTGAAGCCTTGGTTCGAGGACCTTTTTATAGGCCCTGGGGGCACCCGGAACGTCGGGGGCGCCCCCCACGTGTCAGCCGATCCGCCTCTGTCTCGGTCAGCTCTGATCCATTAAAATCGGGATCAAGCTTTGACGGGGCGCCTGATCGCT
>JAGFNQ010006889.1:0-122091 GCA_024364735.1 Boesenbergia rotunda | reverse complement strand
TTGGTAGAGTGCAACTGGACATTTTGATGTCCAATTATTAAACTTTGGGCGAGACTTAACTATGTTATCTCAATTGGATTGAGAATTTAGAGCCATATCCCAAAAGTTGGGTAAATGAACAAATAGTCTTTTCACCCAACTAACCAAGAGTTATGTATGATGTAATTGGAAAATGTTGCCTACTTAAGTTATACTAGTCTTAGGTGATTGGCCAAAGCTAACTCAAGATTAGGTATAATATGGATATTGCCCCACATGAATGTTATTGCGATTAGGTATAGAGCTAGTAGTGTGGGTAAACTATGGTTGCCCACATCCATGACTCGCTCTTACCAAGCTTTACAATTTAGTGAGAGCATCATTTAATTAAAGGCCTAATTAAATAATTTAGATATGATACTTATTTCTATAATTTTATTATTGTAGATCACCATGTCGTTAAATACACCCAATACTCTCTCTCTACGATCTGTCCTTGAGAAAGACAAGCTCAACAGAGCTAATTTCCTGAACTGCTACAGAAACATGAGAATTGTTCTCAAGAAAGAATGAAAATTGTACGTCTTAGAGCAACCCATTCCTAAAGCACCCGCCACTACTACTACTCGTGCTGAAAAGGATGCTTACAAGAAGTATCATGATGGTGCATTGGATATGTCATTCCTTATGCTTGCTACCATAAACTCTGAGCTTCAGATGCAAGATGAAAACATGGATTCTCATGATATGGTTGGACATCTAATTCCATCAGAAATTTTGTTTTGATATTTTCTTACAGAAATACAATTTCGTCAGAATTCCGTCAAAATTTTAAAAAAAATTGCATGGTTTTATTTGTATTTAGGAATACCATATATACAATTTATATATCTAAACAATCCAATCATCCACACATTTACAAACATATCCAATCATATCCAAAACATATCCAAACACATCCAAAATATATCCAAATACATTTAAAAATATCCGAACACATCCAAACATAGCCAAACACATGCAAAAATCCACACACATATCACATAAACTGATAAACTCAAATAAGAATTAAAGAAAAAGTAAACTAAAGTATCTAAATATCTAAATACATAAACTAATGTATCTGAACATAAACTAAAGTACTAAAATATCTAAATATGATTTCAACTATACAAAAAAAAACTCACAAATGAATATAGATGTCTAACACTATCCGTCTATAATAAAATTCACACAAAAAATTTGCAAAAAGTTAAAATATAATATATTATGATGAGAATGATATATAATTATATATTTTACATAGATTGTATAACTATTTTTAACAATAAAAAATACCTGAATAAAATATCAGATAAGGTTGAAGATAAACAAAATATCATAGAGGCGCCCTGAAATAAAAACCAAATCAACATATTAGTTTATGTAAATAAAATAAATATATTTTGCAAGTATTAATATATGAAAAATAAAAAATACACATCCAATGATACATTATATATAAATAAAAAAAATAATATGTAATTGAACATACCTCAAAAAAAAATTAATCAGTCGGGTTAGAGGGCCCTAGAATGTCCTGTGATGGTGGACGAGGCAAAGTAGCTAGGAGGGATCACATATGACTCATAAGTTCTCTATTTCTGCTACAAGCTTCTGATGCGCTTCATCTCTCCTTGCATTATAAGTGACCCTCGTCCCTTCATCAGTGGCCCTCCTCTCTTTCTCAATGGTCATCCATTCCGCTATCTCTCCTCGCATTGATTGAGCTTCAATGCACAGGTCTCGATTTTCTTCTAATATCCTATGCATCTCACTAGGATAAGATGAATGGTAACTAGCACAGCCCCTCAGAGTCCTCAAGCAATCATCAAATGTAATTTTGGTATGAGAGCCAGGGCCATAGAGGGTGGAATATTTCTTTGTCCGTCTACTGACAACATCATAATATATGTCATTAAGTGTGTCAGTGGATAGAGATTGTGATTCTCTCCCCTCTATGGCAGGCTGAGATGCCCGAGTGACTCTCTCTGTGATTTTCGCGTGTATTGTAAAATATAACATGATTAATAATTAATTCGATGAAAAGTACTAAAAGTAAGCAAAATAAAAACTAAGTATATTCTTATGTGGATGGCCACAGAATGAGAATCAATGAATGTGCCAATTTTTTTTTTTGTGGGTCTTCACAAAGACCTCCATACTGGTGGGTGGTTGAGCTAGCTCTCATTCCTACATACACAAATATATTAGGAAAATATCATACAAGTATGGTAATAAATAAAAATTATACTTTGTATCGACTTTAAATTAAACTCACCTAATCAAGAGCATGCTCAACCATAGATTTGGAACTAGACATATGCCGAGTAGTTTCGGTACGCGGACCACCTGGCTCGGTGTTTCTATTATCTCGAGTCTTATCAGTATTTTCTGTCCACCTCTGTTCAGCCCAGGTGGCCGTCCATGCACTCCATATCTCTTCAGAAACATATATCGATTTTATACCCTTTTGTCTGACATAATAGAGGTAGTATTTCTAATGCTTGGTATAATAAATATTCCATGTTACTTTAAAAAGCTCCTCCTGACCCTCCTCCCATGTATATCTTTTCTGTAATTATAAATTAAAAATTTAGTATAGTAATGAGTGAATATATTATAAAAACCAAATATATATTGATTTTACTTACCACAAATTCGTTATAATAAAATGTCTTCATTTTGTGATCTATATGCTTCCATGATGTAGATTCGTATGCTCATTCTTTAAATTTACTAGTGATATAATTGGAATCCCAACAACCATCTAGAATAAAACTGTATAAAAAAATAAACATGTTAATAAGATATTAACAAATAATATATGAACATTAATTAATAATAACAATAATTACTTACACTTCTCTGACAACTCGCAAAACACGATGGCCACGACTACACCTTGGACTTACACCACCAATGCAAATGTAAACAATGCATGGGACCTATCACAAGGCCCCCCCTACATCTAAACTCCCTATGACTTGGAATTTTCATCATAGTCATTTTAAGAACCTATCCAAGGCTCTCCCTGCAATTGGACTTACCAAGTGCTTTTTAAGAACCTATCACAAGACTCCCCATTTGCCAATAAATGAGCAATAATTGCTCCCCCTTCACCTAAGCTTCCCCTTGAGCTATGATTTCTTGCAAAGGTGTCTTTGGTTTCCATCTTAAACCAAACACTTCTCCCCCTTTACCATACATAAACAAAATTCCAATAATATCTCAATCATTAGATTCTTACCCTCTAATGATAATAAACATTGTGTATTAAGTTCCCATAAGATTGTATACATGTTTTCCATCATTATGACACTTTTCGACTGCAGAAAAATAATTTCAGCATGACTGAGACAGTTACTAGTCGACTAATCCCTATCAAAAAATCGTACAGTAGCTTTCTCACTCTAGAAACCACTGTTACTAGTCGACTGATCCTCTGCACTAGTCGACTGATACCCTGATATCAGTCTTTCAGTGTTTCTGAACTCAATTTCATAAATACACCAATAATTCCATAATTCTTTAAAAATTTTCAAATTTTATAGAGAGATTTGTGGTACCCGTGTCTACTTGAGAAAAATACATTTAAAAATATACATATCTCAGATCCCAAAATTGATACAAAATCGAAAACTATCTAAATGGTTCAATTAAACCTTTACCTAAAGTCTTAATTTTGACTTCCTCTTGATGTATCTACCCATACCAAACCACAATATATCCTAGAATTGGTTTATACAACATATATACATCAACAACTAAATTTTTATACAATATGACCCTAATGTCATATTTCTTGCATGAAACTCAACCCACATGTAGCAAAATCCAAAGATTGAGACTTAAATCCTTCTCCAAACCCTTTAACACACTCCATTGTCTATCTAGACTTCTAAGAGATATCCTCCTGAGATCCATTGACCATGGGTCAAAAATTGGCTCTTAGAGCTCCCCCTTGAGCTCTTAGCCTTAGCCACCTCCCTAGGTGACTCATCTACAATTACCAGGCCACACCGGTGTACCTCCGGTGACTCTTGACCTACAAATCTCACCTTCTTATCCTTAGACACCTTGTCCTTGGTTAAGTTTTTCTTGCCCTTAAATGATACTCCCTTGCCATTTTTGGACTTCCCATCCTTACTATAATCATATGTTACCCTAGCATATATCTTGTCATTGGCCTTGGATGAGTTAGATTGTCATCCCGATTTATCATTGTTGGTCTTTGACCACCCAACACCATGTCGAACCCTTTAGATCCAACATTGAATCTTTCAAGGATTTTCTCCAATTTATCAAGCTTTGCCTTCAAAGCATGATTTTATCTCTCTAGGGTTTTAACCCTAGAATCAACATGTTCATCTTGGACATTCCTAGACCTACCTATTTGCCCAGGTATATGTCTCCCTTTCTTGGGATTTATGCCTTGGTCCTTAGGTCTAATGTGTATAAATTGACGATGAATGGTTTTCCTAGGATTTTGATATGCATTTACCCTATTCTTATCATGATATTTAAAATCAAAATAATGCTTGAGTAAATAATTTATATTATTCATAGCATGCATGGGAAAATTGAAATTTGAATTACTCTTCAAATTAGGGATTACCTCCCTTACCTATAAAGCTCCCCTTTGATGTGAGTTTTTCTTCTTCTTCTTCTTCTTCTTCTTCTTCTTCTTCTTCTTCTTCTTCTTCTCCTCCCACTTCTTCAAATTCACCAATTTCTTGAGTTCTACACTCTTTGGGCACTTCGTGTGATAGTAACCCCACTCATCACATGTGAAACACCTAATGTGTTTTTTCTCCTTCTTCTCCTATAACTCAAATTAGATTTTTTTAGAAAGCTTAGGGTTTACCTCCTTTTTCTTACCCAATGGACACTTGTTCTTGTAGTGTCCCTTTTCATTGCACCCAAATAAATGATGTGGTCTTTTGATTTTGCTTTGGTGGAGGTACTAGGTAGGTTGACTTGTTCATCAACCTTTGTGGATTGATCATCTGCACTTATGAAGGTCATCTCTTCATTCTCAGATGTTGGTGATGCTTCCTCATCAACTTAAGTCACTCCATGAGCAATTAAGCTCAATTTTTTGAGCTCTTCTACTTCTTGCTCACTTAAGGTGGTGGACGCTTCCACTTCCGTTTCCTCCTCACTTAAGGTCATCTCTACTCCATGGTTGTTCGTAAGGTGGATGATCCCGATCCGTCGGTGGATGATTCCCCAGACAACCTCTGGCTATGCTCAACCCCCTTGTGGGTGAAGAAACCTCACCACAAACTCATCAAGAACACTTGTTATCACACAAGAACTCTAGCGTATAAAAAAGACTACTAATAAGCTTTAACCAAGCTTATTTCGTCAACCCTAGCTAATCATCCCGAGTTCTCTAAATATAACTCAGTTGCTGAACTAGTCGTTGCTAGTCAACTGGTGCCAACCCCAGTCGACAGCTACAGTCAAATTCGAACGTTATAGTCTAACATTCGA
This sequence comes from Boesenbergia rotunda, assembly GCA_024364735.1. Taxonomy (NCBI): domain Eukaryota; kingdom Viridiplantae; phylum Streptophyta; class Magnoliopsida; order Zingiberales; family Zingiberaceae; genus Boesenbergia; species Boesenbergia rotunda. The sequence continues at coordinate 116,574 of JAGFNQ010006889.1, read as the reverse complement.
ATTCCAGCCGATTTCAGTCAACTGTATAGAATGATCAGTCGACTGATCTTTCTGTGGCCTCAACCAATCGATTGATCCTATACTAGTCGGTTGGTAAAACCCTAAACCTAGGGTTTCCCTTCCGGAGTATATTTCACTCACACTCGGACCCCTCACGACTCACTTGACTCTTCTTTGTAGCCTTGATCTGTTGCCTTTAAGCCTTCTTCACTTTGGCTCTCATCCCTCGGATGCATACAAGCCCGTGGCTCATCCTCATGTCATCCTTCGCATATGCCTCGAAGTGTGCTTCCCTTTGCTCATTGTTGTTTCCTTGTCCACGGTCCCTCGGATGCATCATCCTTCAGCGGATTCAAAGCCATCAAGCTGAGTCATATGTGTATCCTGCAAACTTGCATAGTCAAATACGCATATCAAATATAAGGGTGAACTAACTTAAACCCTTTGCCCAAATATCAAAACACATGGTCATACCGGATCATTGCTATTGCCTCAACAGTATATGTGGTAACATCCATCACTCCTTTTCTATCAGCTGGTGAGAGGGAAGCATTGAAGCCACCCATGAGAAGCCAAGGCAAATTCATGGTTTTAACTATTTGGTGTAGGTCTAACCACATGTGCTTCTTATTAGGGTTTGTGTACTCTCCATACACAAAAGTCACTACATAATAGGTGCCTATAACTTTATCATGGATTGTGGTATGGATGAATTGCTTCTCTCATTACTTGATCTCTAGTGTTATGAGGTGAGGGTCCCATAACAATAACATTCTGCTTCTAGAGTTGGCCACTAGTTGATGTTCTGACTTCTATTGTTGAAATCTTGTTGTTCTCAATTTCTGATATCGTTGCATTAATAACATTGTTTCCAATACACATAGTACACAACATTTGTTTTAGGAGGAGGTTCACAACCTCCTTCTATTTGAGGCCTTGATTTAGGCCTATGATGTTCTATGTGCCTATCTTCATAGTTGTTTAGGTGGCAAAAGCCTCGACTTCCATGACCTCAACAATGCTAGTGATAATTGTCATTTTGACATGGATTTTAGCCTTATTTTGATATTTTTAATCTGAGCATATGTTCTTAAATGCAATTATTATGTGTTATATGAGTTGATTCATTATTTTAGGGATTGATGAATTTTTGTCTATAATGGTGTATTTATTCTCTAATACTTGTAATTGACTTTGTAGGTACTCAAGGTAGTCACAACCCCATCTTAAACCAAACCAGTTGAGTCCAAAGCAAAGGTTAAAGGATGAAGTAATTTGAACCATCATTTGAATCATGGGTTAATTTGTGTCATTAGTCAAAATCTGACTTGTCCATTTCAAGAGACTCTAGATCACAACCACTGATCGAGATTTGGAATTTTGGATCTAGATCTGGAGTGATTATAACTGTTGGATCAGATTTGAGTTAATTCCCACCATTGATCAAGATCTGAGACAGAAGGCCGGGGTTAAAAAGAGAAATGAAGCTAGAGTCCATATGTCACAATTTTGGGGATGAAGAATGCAGAGAAGGGGCAGAAGGTGATCGGCGATTTCTGAGCTGAGACTTTTCTCCATCTCCGACGATCATCTTCTAGTGGACTTCCGACCGTCAATGACCATATCTAGCTGGACTAAAGGACTTTTCCTTCCATCTCTAGCAAATCTCATAACAACGTTGTCCACTTTCAAACGCTACCAACTCATCTATGTCTCCAGATCCAACAAGTGCTTCGGGGTTAACCAACTCACCGGAACCCTAATCCCAGATTCTAGTCCTGATTCAGCATTCATTCCGATTCCACAACATTGTTGATTCCAACCAATCTTCTATTCAAAGATCCACAACGATTTTGTTCTTCCTATTAGATCTAACATAGCATGAGCTTGGGTAAACCTTAGTTCACTTTCTCTTTGTGATTGATGATCTTGTTTGTTCATTTGATGAAGATTAGAGTCTTTGATTGTGTTTAATGTAGAGGATGATTGTTGTTGGTTATTGTTTGATTGAATTTTGCTATTGTTAGTTTTCATTTGACTTGTTTCTATATTGCTTCAATGTGATAAACAGTAGTTAGACTAGGGAAGGAGACTTGTTAGAATTTGCATTAGTTAGACTATATTCATAGTTTAGGATACTTGATGCCCTACATGATGAATGCTAGATAACTTTTGTATCTTGCCTAGTTCGGTGACTACATCCTCCAAAACCTGATAAAACATAGAAAAAACATAATATGAAATTAACCACGTCATTGGAGTCTTCGTGAGACAACCCGATTCTTCCCTTTACAATGTTAGTTTAGAGGTGGTCCTAGGGATCAATTTGACGCTATGTTGCAACAACATAATTAATGCTATATCAGCCTACCCAAAGGATTGTTATGTTCTCTCTTGCATTGATCAGTTGGTAGACTCAACCTTCGGTTGTAAATTTATATGTATGCTAGATATCTACCAAGGCTAACATTAAATTCCTTTACCTCAGAAGATCAATAAAAGGTCAATTTCATTATATCTAACGGGACCTTTTGTTATACTATTATATCGTTCGAATTAAAGAATACAGGAGCAACTTATCAATGACCTATTGATCGAAAGCATTAGATTGAGAGAAATATTAAGGTGTATGTGGATAACATCCTAATCAAGACTGCTCAATCAGAGAGTCTAATCTCCGACATTGAAGAAATGTGCAGTACTCTGAAGCGGTACTAGCTAAAACTCAACCCCAATAAATGTCTATTCAAGGTCAAGAGTGAAAAATTTCTCAGATACATTGTAATCGTGTAGAGAATTGAAGTTAACCTTGAGATGATCCAGACACTCCAAAATATGTTGCCTCCCTGCTTTGCTAACCACAGTCTACCCTTCTTTAAGGTGCTAAAGAAGGCTTTCAAATTTGAGTGGGATGTGAATTGTGATGAGGCCTTCACTGAGCTGAAAGAATAACTATCCTGTTTATAGCTTCTCTCCAAACTGGTAGGAAGTGAGAGACTATAGGTGTACCTATCGGCATCCGAAGGAGCGTAGGAGGATAATCTACAACGCCCCATCTATTTATTAAGTCACTTGTTGAAGGATGCCGAGAGCAGGTGCACCACTTTGGAGAAATTGGTTCTGGGATTAGCCCTCACTGCTCGTCGACTGAGGTCGTATTTTTTGTTCGACCCAATTATGGTCCTCACCAATAGCACTGCGGGTTGAGTGTTGACAAATCCCAAAGCCTTCGGAAGATTGATCAAATGGACCACTGAACTGAGTGAATATTATATTCAGTATCAGCTGTGAACCACTATTAAAGCTCAAGCCCTAGAACATTTCCTAATCGAATTTCTCAACCAGGAAGTTGAAAAAACATGCAAAATTTTTGTGGATGGATCCTTCACTCGATAAGGCAACGGTGTTAGGATATTTTTAATATCCCCTCACCTCTCAGGAAGATATTCTCCAACTCTCTGTCCCACTCAACTTCCGAGCCTCTAATAATGAAGCTAAGTATGAGATTTTGTTGGGGTTGCAAGGTTGCAAATATAGCGCCACATCGAAAATACATGAGAATGATCATAGACTTATAAGGAAAAAAGATCTCCATTGGCATGATACCTTTTGGGAGATCCCAAGAGCAAAACCATGAAGACTTAGGTCCAAAGTGAATAATATCATACCATTGTGGAGATATCTAAATTCCTTTCAGTCCTAACAATAGAATTGGTGGCAGGGGTGAATATTGACTCAAAAATTTCTTTGGAATCTTGTCGTTTGTTCACTCGTCTTTCTATCAGAAGAGTTAGTACGTAGCGGAATAATAAATAAAGAGGAGAAAGCACAACACTAACACATCGAATTTTACTTGGTTTCCAATCCCCCAGGATCAGTACGTCCAAGGCCTAAGTACGGGTAGCGCTTGTTCACTAGTGTTCTACTTTGCAAAATTTCCGTAGCGTAGAAACTCGTCTTACAGTTTGAGTACAGACACAATAATAATAATGAAGTACAACTTATAAATAAATCCAAACCAAACAAAGGATGACGATCTCAATCAATCTGGAATTCCGAAGTGTGACGTACTTCCTCCTGGAGATTCCTTGATCGCAGAGCTTTTTCTTCGCAGAGAATGATTAAGCAGATGTGAAAGTTGATATTTCAACTGAGGGGTTGGCACCCCTATTTATACATAGTATTAGGGTGCCCTAGAGCCCATTCAGGCGCCTAATAACTGGTCCAAGCTGATCCAAATGGCGAACTCGATGCAGGGATAACTTTCTCATCCTAAGCGCCTGAATTTCTTTCAGGCACCTGAATCCATTCAGGCACTTGTGAACCTTTTTCCCAACCTTTGTTTATTTTATGTTTGTTCTCCTATCTTGCCTCCAACTCTAGGTACCTGCAAGAAAACAAAATGCACAATAAGCAAACAAACAATCTTATGCCTTAGTTGATTGACAGCCAGAGCTGCCTGGTTCTGACATTTGGAATTCAACTAAAATCCTAGGTCGAATTGATGCCTACAATTCCACTTTCCGAGGAACGCGTCATTCACCTACTCTAATCTGGAGAAGCTACCTTTTGCCAACCGGGACCTCCGGTTGAACTTTTGCTCGGCCTCCGAGAACCCGGATCTCGAGACGTCCGATCCTCGACCCATCTCTACTTCTGTCCATGATCCCCGCTTGACAAAGTCTTCTACTCAGTCCCCCGAACCAAGACTTCATGCTCGACCTCCGAGACTCCCAGATCTCAAGACGTCCGATCCTCAACCCGTCTCTACTTCTATCCATAGTCCTTGCTTGGCAAAGCCTTCATTGCCCGATCCCCAACCAGGACTTCGTGCTCAGTCCCCTGGACCAAGACTTCGGTGCCCAACCCATGGCCAGGACTTTGTCCACCTAGCTTCACTCACTAGGACCCAGCTTCACTCACCAGGATTTCGTGCCTCGATAAGGACCTCTTTGCTAGTTATCTTAATCCTGACTAGACTTCTTTCTTCTAAACTTCAGGTACTGTTGGGCTTAGTCTAGATAAGTATACTCTCTCTACCAAACATCAAGTCTTGTTTGGCTCAGTCCAGATATGTTTAATCATTCTGCCAAACATCAAGTCCTGTTTGGCTTATCCCTTGGTCAAACTGACCAACCCTGTGTACTATTCTCTCTGCCAAATATCAGAGCTTGTTTGACTTACCCTTTGATCAAACTGATCAAACTTGGATTTATCTTACCAAACATCAGATCCTGTTTAGTTTAACCCTTCACTTTGACCAAACTTGGTATATTGTCAAACATCAAAACACTAGAGGTTGACTATTCAGGTATGATGCTTTTTGCACCAATAGATTTTACTTGTGGACTCTAGGCAGCAAATCAAGTTGGGGTTTCCCTTGTTGTCATCCACTCAGACTCCCAATTGGTTGCTTATCAGCTAGAAGGAAAGCTTTAAGATTAAGAATGATTGATTGCAGTGCTATGCAAAAATTTTAGAGAAGTTTAAAGTTGACTTCCAAAAGATCACTCTAGAGAAGATTCCTCAAGCTGAGAATCAAAAGACAAATGGGGGCTAATACCGAGGGCTATAAGATCAACAACCATCACAGTCGAGGGCGAAGGTGAAGAATAGGCACTTACGGGAGATCACTCTGTAATAGTCATCTAAAGGTATGATACAAAACAAGGGAGGTTGAGACCGGAGGCTAGAAGAAAACAACTGATCATAGTGGAGGCACTTATTGAAAGGCTGGACAAGAAGCACTCGTAGACGAAGAAGACGAAAGCATCAACCAGAGAAGTAAGGTTTGAAAGCTAGTAGCAAAGCCATCTCTTTTTGACCTAATATACATTCGTTCACGCAACTTTAATCGTTGGATCTCTACAATCAAAATAGTGAGATGGATTTTCGACCGTTCAATTGGGTGTATGGATCAAACCAAGTCTCAGTATTCATTATGATTCGGATGATGCCTCATTTTAGTAGATAGTCACATTATATTAACAAACACGACCTCAAAAACGTACTGTCAATGCACACCCAACTCAAGGATCAAGACTGATTACAAATGGTATGCATTTAATATGCGTGGTCACATTTAGTGCACCATACGGTCTGAATCACGCCTCGGATACGCCACATGGCTGTTACAGTCGATGCTAAAGTAATGCCTTATTCGACCACACGTACAGTCCAGTCAGTCGGACTCCCACCTCCTTCAACTAGACTAGTAAGGGGGACTTACGGGAGGTAATCGAAGGGTACAACGTGGTTAAGGGGAAGTCAATAGTTCTGCTAAGGACCAAAGATAATAAAAGTTCTCCCCTCGACTCCAAGCCGTCCCTGACTTTGTATGGTCTCCGACTTCAAGTCATCCCCAACTCTGAACCATCATCAACTCTGTATGATCTCCCGACTCCAAATCACCCTGACTCTAAGTTTCTCAGATACTGGTTGGTATACTCAACTTTTGATAGGAAGGTGATGAGCCATTACTCATGAAAGATACAGAGAACGTAGCCATTTTTCCCCGAAAAATGTGGGAAATATGATCGTTTAGCCCAGAAGAGGTGGGCAACATAGCCATTTATTTCAGAAGATATGGGTAACATTAGCATGGATCTTTGAACGCATGGAGAACGTGAGAGTACAACTATAGTTCTATAAAAGGTCGCTGATAACCATCATTTTGTTGATTATTTTCGGCTCTAAAATCCATGTTTGATCCACATTTTATATGCTTAAGTTTGCAATTTTATTAGGTTTCATGTATTCCCTTCATTTTGGCTTTTAATTCTAATCTTTGTATATTTGGGATATTTTTGGCACTAATTTGAATATCATTTTATAGGCTTAAATTGATCATGGACCTAGATCAAATTGGGTCAGACTTGAGTCAGGATTGGATCCAGATCAAAAGGATCAAGCATCGGATTAATAGGAGTCGTCCATTCCAGAGAACGGCTAGATCTGTGCCATCGGTCAACTTCTAGTCGATCCGAACCCAAGATAAAATCAATCATGACCAGAGATCAAGATCTGAAAATTTCAGCCAAATCAGAAGTGATCTGACCATTGGATCGAGCTCAAGATGTTCTAGACCATCCATTCAAGAAAAAGGGAAGATCTGGACCATCAGCCACTGATCTGGTCAAACCGAGCTGGGGATAGGTAGATCAGGACCATTGATTGAGATCTGTGGAGTTTGGTTCAGATCGGAAGAGATCTAACCGTTGGATGAAGCCAAATCGATCTCAGCCGTTCGTTGTTAATCTCCTTCTAAGCTGACCTGGCTGACTGACCCAACTATTGGACTGAACCCATTGCTTGATTGCACCCAGAGCTGGTCTGTTGGCTGAACCAAGTCTGAACCGAACCCAGGCCCAAACACAACTGCTGAACCCAAGGCTGGGCTGAGCCAATTGCTGAGCCGAACTCAAGCTGAACCGGACTGCTGAACTGAACCTGAACTGAACCTAGACTGAACTCAACTGCCTGAGCTGGACCAGAGCTGAAGTTGGCTGAGCCAAACCACGTGCAGCCGAGACAACAAAAGCCTCAGCGACGCAAAGGCTAGGGCATCGATCGGCTTCCACCATCACACGCAGGCGACTCACCTTCCTCTTCATCCACCACCATCTCCGGCCATTGCACGAAGCTAGGGCTAGGGGGTTCCGAATCTTAGCCGGCCGGAGCTCCATCTCTTCTCTTTCGGGGTTCGGAGAGAAATCTTTCTTCCATTTTCATCATCGGCGACCACAGCTAGGCTTTGGGGGTTCCGAGCTCTAGCCGAACGTAGCCGAACGCAGCCGTCGCAGCCATCCATCTCCACCGCAGCTTTCTCTTTCGGGGTTCGGAGAGAAAACGATCATCCACTTCCACCTCACCGCCGGCGATCAAAATTATTTACAGTTTTTCTTCAGCGTTTTCTTTTCCTTCACAGTTTATTTCTTCATCAGATTGGATTTTTCTTTCTTCACTGCAATTTACCATTTCAGCAGTTCATTTCCAGTAGTTGATCTTCCTTCACAGCTTCACTTTCACAGCTCATCTTATCAGTTTTCTTACAGATTTCCAGCAGCAGTTCATTTCAAGTAATTCTTTCTTCCCAGCAGAGTTCCAATTCGTAGTTTCCAGCTTCATCAGGTTTGCCATCAGCTCTTCAGCAATTTCCAGCATTACAGCAATTCTGATCCAATTCCGGCAGCAGCAATTTCGATCCAGCAGTTGCTTCTAGCTTCAATTTTCTGTCCAGCGGGTTTACTTCCCAGCAAGCATTTCCTTTACAGCAATTCGAAGAAATTCTTTCACAGAAGTACTTCACAGCAGATTTCTTCCTCTCAGTTTCCTTCCAGCAGTTCATCACAGATCGACAGTTCCTTCCATTAGCTTTTTAATCAATGTTTGAATTGGTTGCATTTAATTGTTAAATGTTAGGAGTTTGATTTTTTTGAATGCTTGTATTGATGGATCTTCCACAATTCAAATGGCACGAACTTTTGTCATTTTAATTCATGCATATGAGGTGTTTGGTTAAATGTCTGTTAGAACAATTTCTTTCAATTGAAATGTTCTTAGTTGTTTAAGTTTTGTTCTGTGTTGCTCTTTCCATTGCTTGAAGTTTCATATCTTCATTTAAATGTAATTGAGTTAGGTCAGATTAGATTTCCTTCATGCTATAGGTTTTACTCCATGCCTAGGTTTCATTGATGCTTATTTCTTAAATGTTTCTTTCACATTGCCTTTTCTTTTCTGCAATTGTAGTTAGGTTAATTTAGATTTCATTACCTGTCTTGTCTTTTCTTAATTAGAATTAGATTTCATATTTGCTCTGTTATTCATTTCGTAGTCTTGAAGTTCAAATCCAAAACCCAATTTCACATTCAAAACCCAAAAGCAATAAGATACGATCCTGGGAATTATCATGCACCGACTACATTCGTTGGGAGACAACTCGAGTTACTCTATGCTACATTAGTTTAGAGGAAATCGGTACTTAAATTGTATTTGAAACCGTGACACGACAAAAAAACGGTTGTCAAATTTGGTACTCTTATTTTGGACTTAATTGCAAATTTGTACATATTTGGATTATTTGGCCACTAAATTTGTGATCTATCTTTGTAGGCATGAAAGGTTCATGGACCTAGGGCATATTGGGTCAAACTTGAGTCGGAAGTGATCCTGATCGAGTTATCAAAATTAGGATTAAATCTGGGTCGTCCGATTCAAAAGCGGCTAGATCTGAGCCATCCGGGACCATCTGAAGCAATCTGAGCTAGGGTTAGGGTTGATCAAGCACTCTGATCAAGATCTAAAGGTTTCATTCCAATCAGAGCTCATTCAACCGTTGGATCAAGCTCGGAGGGCTCTAGATCGTCCATTCAAAGATTAGGTTGATCTAGACCATCCGTTGCACATCTGGAGGATCCGAGCTACCACGAGGCAGATCCTGACCCCTGATCAACATCCTCAAAGTTTGGCTCAAATCAGAGCAAGATCAGCCGTTGGATTTCCTCAAATCAATCTGGGTCGTTCATTCATAATTACTTAAGAAAATTTTCCCCGCAGCTGACCCTTGTCGCGTCTTCGCCGTCTTCATCGTCTTCATTTTTGTTCTTCACAGTTCTTCAAGTTCTTCATCCAAGAAGGCGTGACAACCTCCATTCCAACCTTAGATCATCATCTGAATCCTTGTGGATAGTTTCCTTGGAGAATTCAACTCAATTTGCGCCGGAACAGGGACTGTTTGAGGGTTTCGGCAATTCTTCAGTCCGATCACTCGCTTCTCATCCACCAGCCATTTTCGGCCATCTGAGCTGCTTGTAGGGGTTCTCAGGTGAGCTCAGATTATTCTCAAATCATCATCGCAGTTCCATCAGTTGAGATAGAGTGTATCGGATTGCAAATTCCAGCTAAGCGCAGATTTGAGCAGAGTCGACTTCAGAGATGATTTCCCACTGATTTGCTGAGCTTAGGGGTTCGAGGCCAGCTCTTGCTTGACGACCAAGAAGATTTTGAGCTCGGGAAGGGAGCGAGGAGTAGTTTCTTTAGTTTAAATTCTGTTTTAGCTGTAGATTTCATTTCTACCGCAATCTGTCCTGTTTCTGCAATTTCCTTCAGTTATATCAGCTGTTTAGTTTGTTTTCTGAATTGTGTAGCTTAATTAGGTTTTAATCTTCAAGTTAAGTAACTTAGGAACATGTTTAGTGATCAATTGAGTTAAATTTTAGTTTAGTTCTTGTTTGTTGCTTGCGTATCAGTTTCCCCTGTTGCGTGCCAGTTTTTCTGATTTTTTTTCAGTGCGTATCAACTGTAGTTTCTGCAATTCCATTTTGCAACTGAATTTCTTAGTTTGTTTCACATGTAGTGTGTTAATTTAGTTGATCTAAGGGTGTTTAGACTTTAGTTACATTTCTGAATCTTGTTTAGCTTGGTAACTACGAAATTTGGTTTGTTTCCTACTTGAAACCTGCGTATCAGCTTGTCTCATGCTTTGTTGCATTTCAGTCTTCAGTTCTAAAATACCAATTTCAGTTTCTAGCACTTAGCTGCAGTGTTGCAAGGTTTCCATCTCAGTTTCTGATTCTGCATCAAGTAGATTTTAGTTTAGCTTGGAGAAATCGATTTTTGAAATTTGTTAGATAAAAATCTGCAATTTCCTTATGTGTAGCAATCTGTTAGTTGTAGTTTCTGCCATTTCTTCATTTGTAGCCGTGATTTCATATTAAGTTGCATTCAGTGTTAATTTTGATGTGTACCTACAGATTTGGTATTTAATTTCCACTTTTGGCACATAGATTTCTACATCCTTTCTTTGGTATCAAATTGGTTTCAACTTTCATCTTTGTATCAAGAGAAACTTTGGCATCAATTGGTACCAAGTCAATTGAAATTTCTAGTGTGTTTTGTAGCTTGAAATCATCTAGCATTGCATTTGGCCAATTCTGAACGGTCCCTTGCATTTGCTAGTTTCCATCGAAATTGCATTTAGTTTGTGTTGAGTTGTGTGCAGTTTAATTTCTGAATTTCATAGTTAGCAAATGTATTAAATTGTTTGTTTCCGAAAATTGCCAACACTGCCTTCATTCCTTTACTAGACTTTGTTTCGCATTTGAGATTAGATTGGTGTCCAAAATTTATTAAGTGCTTTAATGGATTAAGTGGTCCCTTGGTTGAGCTATAACTTTGTAACGACCCGGCCCGTCCCGTTTGACGACCCATTTACCGGCCCATTTACCGGTCCTCATGACCGTCGTACCGTCGTACCGTCGGCCGTGCCGTTACTCATACTAGGTCTTCCCACCCCTGGGTATGGATTTTTGCCTTCCCAGGATTCGAACCCTAGACCCAGGCTTAAATCTAGTTCTTTATGAATCCTGAATACCAATTGAGCTATACCAGGATTCAGGAACTTTACTACTTAGCCTGGAGGTCTAGAGTTCGAATCCTGGGAAAGGCAAAAACCCACTGCCAGGGGTGGGAAGACCGTAGGGTCGCCGGCCTAGAGGGTTGCCTGCGGGGACCATAGAGGCGGGGCCGCTACAAACTTGCTATCACTTGTTAAGTCCCATTGTTAATTTTCCTTCAATTTTCATTGAGATTTCATTTCTAATTAAAGCCAAAACCCAAATCGTGACAGTCTATTTTGGGTCCATCAAATTTTTGACGCCGTTGCCGGGGAGCTACTAGTTCATTTGTTTGATTTTTTGCTAGTGCATTTATTTCATATATTTCTTGATTTATTTTTTTTGTGCTTATTGCTATATCTTTTGATTTGATTTAATTTGTTTTATCTCTCTATCTACTTTTACTGCGATTTGTTTTGTTTTATGACCAGGTCTACAGGTGGTGATCTAGAAGAATTCGACCCTGTGATTGAGAGGACTTTCAGAGCCAGGAGGAGCCAGGACATTCTTTCTGAGACTACGGATATCCCTCCTATTCAGACTATTTTCACTCACTCAGGCAGTATCATGGCAGACCACCAGAGAACTATGAAGGAGCTCGCAGCACCAGATGCTTCATTTCAGTACTCCAGCATTGCTTATCCAGAGCTGGCGGGAGATTTCGAGCTCAGATCTGGACTCATCAATTTGCTGCCCAAGTTTCAGGGTTTATCTAGAGAAGATCCCAATAGACACCTGCACGAATTCCATGTTGTATGCTCTACTATGAAGCCTCAGGGCATTTCTGAAGAAGATATCAAGCTGAGAGCTTTTCCCTTCACACTGACAGGAGCAGCAAAAGACTGGTTTTACTATCTACCCACGGGGCACGTGTCTAGTTGGATCTCCATGAAGAAAGCATTTTTGGAAAAATATTTCCCAGCCTCCAGAACAGCAATAATTAGGAAAATCATCTGTGGAATTCAGCAAGTGGTGGGTGAGACACTCTATGATTACTGGGAGAGATTCAACAAGTTGTGTTCAAGTTGCCCCCAGCATCAGATCAGCGAGCAACTTTTGATTCAGTACTTTTATGAGGGATTGCTGCAGATGGACAGAATTATGATAGATGCTGTAGCTGGAGGGGTCATAGTGAACAAAACGCCAATGCAAGCTAGGGAGCTCATTTCTAATATGGCTGAGAATTCCCAACAATTTGGAAGCAGAGCCTTGACCACCAGAGGAGTTGGTGAAGTTCAGGTAGTTCCTACTGATCAGAAGGAGGTTAAGAATGCATTGATGGAGCTCACGTCAGCTGTTAAGCAAATTGAACTAACCGTTGCAAGGTAAAATTCAGCTCCTTCAGTACCTTCACAGTCAAGTCAAGGGATGAGTGTGTGTGGCATTTGCTCTAGTCAAGAGCACACTTCAGATTCATGTCCCACCCTCCAACAAGACGAGACTGTAGCTGCATTGGTAAGAGGACAATTTCAAGCGAGAAACAATCCTTACTCCTCTACTTACAACCCCGGTTGGAGGGACCACCCAAATCTCAAATATGGGAACTCTTTTTGCCAACAAAACCCTCAAACGCAGCATTTGCAGCAGCCTCACCATAATTTCCAGCAAGCACAGCCACTATTGCAGCAGCCACAGCAATTTCAGCCTTTGGATTCGAATTTTCAGCCTTCATTTCAGCAACCGCATCCCCTATTTCAGCAATTCCAGCCTCAATTACAGCCATATCATCAAGGGCAGCAAGGTTTTCAATCATTTCCAGCTTTCCAAACTCAAAACCAACAGAATTTCCAGCCTTCCCAGATAATCAGGTTTCACAGCCCTACAATCAAGGGTTTCAAAATCAGAATTTTCAGTCCTCATCATCGAATTTTCCACTTCAAAATCAGAACTTTCAAGGCTACAACTCCCAGCAAGGTTTCCAAGCCTGTCAGCCCACTAATCAACCCTACCAACAGCAATTTCCATCCTCCTATCAGCCCCAACAGCCATGTTTTCAAGGATCACAGCAAGCTCAACCATTTCAGCCGACTACTTCACCATTTCAAGGTCAGTCAAGGAGCTATGCTAACCAAGGAGGGTATGGGAGTTCTAGTAGAGGAAATGCTCAGCAACAATAAATGATGGAAATGTTTCAACAAATGTTCCAACAACAACAAGCTTGGCAACAACAACAACAACAACAACACAATCAAAACGTTGAGAGGCAAATAGGGCAATTAGCTAGCGGGATTAATCAAAATCAAGCTCAAGGATCAAGTCAACTCCCTTCCCAAACTGTTTCTAATCCTAAAGGAAACGTGAGTGCTATTTATTTGAGGAGTGGGAAGGTTGCATCAACTCAAAACTGTCCAAGAGCTGAATTTTCTGAAAACATAGCAGCATCTTCATCTCCAGCCTAAAACAGCCCCGAAACCTCTTCAAATTCAGCTGATCCCACCCCTAGCCCGTGCCCAACTCCTTCATCAAGCAATCCCCCAATTTTGGTGGAAACGGAGAAGAAATCAGTGGCGAAGCAGATTTTACAGCAGCTCCAAAAAACAGGGCTGCAGCTCACAACTCAGCCCTTCCATCTTCGATTCAAGAGGAAGAATTTAGGGTACCTTTGCCTTTTCCACAGGGGAGAACTCCAACAAAAAGACAAGTGGAGGAGGAGAAAACCAAAGAGTACAATGAGCTGGTAAAACTTTTTAGCAAAGTAGAAATTAATGTTCCCTTGCTAACAATGATTAAACATGTTCCTAAGTATGCAAAATTTCTGAAGGATCTTTGTGTTCACAAGAAGAGACTTAAGAAAAATGAATTGGTCAGCATTGGGAAAAATGTTTTATCACTCATCCATGTCATACCTCAGAAATGTGAAGACCCTGGCATATTTACTGTATCTTGTGAGATAGGAAGCACCACGCTACATGATGCCATGTTGGATTTAGGAGCTTCCATTAATGTCATGCCTAGGACGGTCTTCCAGATGCTTGGCATTGGCCCTCTATAGCCCACTGGAGTTGTGATTCAGCTAGCAGACAGAAGCCAGACCCACCCGGCAGGGGTTATTGAAGATGTGTTGGTTAAAGTGAAGGAGTTGATTTTCCCTGCGGACTTCTACATTCTAGACATGGAAGGAGAATATCTTGCACGTAGATCCCCACTCAACCTTGGGAGGCCTTTTCTAAAGACGGCCAAAACAAAGATTGATGTTTATGCTGGCACACTTTCGATGGAGGTGGGAGACACAGTAGTCCAGTTTAGCATTTTCGAGGCCATGAAGCACCCTAGGGGAGATCACTCTATTCTGAGCTTAGATACCGCAGATGAGACTGTTGAGGCACAGTTTATTGATGATGATGGTGCATCTGATATAGTGGGAGGAGCTTTGATTTCAGAGGAAGCTGAGGAGATAGATGGAAAAGCATGTGACAGCCTTAATTTCAAAACTGAAGCGTTACAGGATTTTTCTTGTTTTCAATTTTGTGATGATATTGCTATTGATAGTCCTAATCTTTTTCATAAGGTTGTTGCAGGTATTACTAAGGAGGCATGAACAGAAGAGGATTCTACAGGTGTAGGGGATTGCACAGAGCCCCAGGGACCACCACCATTTCCACAAAGTGTAGGGGATTGCACAAAGCCCCAAGGATCACTTATTCCAGTTGAGGGTCTACTAGAACTTGAACCTGATATGGAACCTATACTTGACCAGGAGGAAGCTATGGACACATCTATCATTGTGGAACCTCCAGGCATTTTTCAGCATGATCAGGTAAGTATTTCTTTTATTTTTTTGGAAACATCAAGAGAGGTACCAAAAGTTGATTTTATTGGCTGCGATAGAATTCTTGATATATCTTGTGTGGGAAATAACTATGAAAATCTCATTGAGGTATCCAAAATAGATTTCATTGATAATGATAAGTGTCTTGATGCATCTTGGGTAGATATTCATTGTGAAAAATTCTTTGAGTTGCCTAAAATTGATTTTATTGGATGTGATGCATTTTTGGATACATTTTATGCAAAGACTGATATTATTTCATTTCTTTCTTACCCTGCACGCTTGAGAGGGGTATTACATGGTTTTGCAGGGTCCAGAAGACTTCTGGAGTGGGAGCTTCATCTGAACAGGCTCAAACCTCCTGGAGGGTGTTCCAAAAAGAATAAAGAGGGAGGAGATGATTTTACTTTAATTCAAAACACTCTACCTCTTAAATGGGTCTTGTATTTAAATAACCTTCGTCCACCTGAACAGGTTGCTGTAAAGTCCAAGTGTGGGGGAGTGATGCACCGTAAAGTTAAACAAATAAAAGAAGCTCTTTCGCACGCCCCGACTCCTCCACTACCACGATGGAGGCTATTTCTTAACAGACTCCGACCACCAGAGATAAAAGGGAGTTTGATCTTTTTTGCCTTTTCCTTTATTGCATGTTTTCACTTTTAAAATGAGTTCTTGCTAATAAATACGTGAGTAGAGTAACATGAATAAAAGTCATTGTAAATACCATGTCTTTTCTTTTAGCACTTTTTCTTGCATGACTAGGAATAAATCTATCCTTTAGGTTATCTCCATAGCATTTTAGAGTCTTTTGAAAAAAAATTAAATTTGGTTATCAAAACTTAGGGTTTAAGTTCATGGATGAAATCTTGGATGTTTGAATACTACTTGGTTTTAGATTCTTGATTGAGGACTTGAGATGAATTATTTTTACCTAGTGAGAATTAGCCTTATATTTTTGACACACATATGTTATTGTACTCTAGAACTTGCTTAGGTTCTTTCAAAACCATATTTCAATGATTGGATCAAATCTATGGAGGCTAATCAATTTGTTTTCCTTTTTCCATATTATTCTTAGCAATGATCATACTTGATACATACTCTTTTCAATTTTCCTTTCTATTTTCCTACTCTTAACCCCATTTTTCTATGGATTTATTTGCTTGGGATGTTTTCTTGATGCTACTTTGCCCGAGACGGACAAAGATTTAAGTGTGGGGGAGTGATTAGTGTTTTGGAAAAAGTTTTGTATCAAGAAGGCATTTTGATCCAAAAAGATTTTTTTTTTTTTTGCAATGGAGGGATGGAAACAATTACATTTTGAGTGAAAGAGAGGTGGAAGCAATTGGAGACTTAGATTCTTTACTACATTTTGAAGATTCAAGTGGCAAGCAATGGAAAATTTTGAAAAAAAAAATCTGCCACTTGGAGCATGTTTCAGCCAGCTTACTAATTGCTGAGAAATCTAAAACAGAAATCAGGGAAGAAAGGAGTTTTTGTGTGCAATTTAGCAATGGAAGGGCAGCTGAACTTGATTTGAGATCACAAGCTGAGTTGAGATGCAAGCATTTATGCATTTGAAGAAAAGCATTGCTGAATTCTCAAGATTTTCATTGCTGAGCAGAAGTTGAATTGCAGCTAGGCAGACCTGAAACTTAAGCAGAAATTCTGTGTCAAGGTGGACAGGAAATGGCCAAGCAAGGTGTCAAGAATGAAATCTAAAACAGAAATCAGTGAGGGAAGTAAGCTATCAAGCAAATGTAATGGAAGAGGAGCTTCCATTACCTGAATATTATGGATCGTGGGTGTTGACAGTTGTTTGGAACTGAGCACTTCTTGAAGCTGTGAGATCTGGCACAAATGGTTCTCGACACAGAACAGGGAAATTCAGTTGGAATGCTAGGATTAATGTTATGCCTTCATAGAAGCAGTCTTGGCACAATTTTGTATCAATCCAAAACTGAATTTGGTTTTCTTAAATCAGTAATACATTGCTGGGTTTCAACAGAACTGGCAGGATGGATTTCAGCTGAGTTCAACCTCTTGGTGAGCAGATTTCAAGTAAAGGCAATTGGATGAAATCAGAGCAGGAAAGGAAAAGCAGTGAAAGGTGTGATTGAAATCAAATCTGCTGATCAGGAATTTTCGAATGGAACAACTGAGATTCTCCACTGATAGTTGGTATTAATTGCTGTAAGGAAATCAGGGAAGTGCAAGGATGAAGAACTTAAGGATTTTGGATTCTGAAATTAATTCCAGTGAGCTGGAAATTAAAGGCACAGCAGCTAGAATTCATGTGGAAGCTCACAACAAAATTGGATGGAAGCTAGTTCTGATAAGAAACTGGAGCTGGGCACAACACGACCGAACAAGCTGAAGAAAAACCTGAGTAAAGACTCAGCTGCAACTTAAATCAAGAAATTCAGCAGCTGATCACAGTTTGAAAAAAAAAGCGAGGGAAAAAATAAAGAGTCAAAATGGCACACCATTGAGTTTCGGCACGATGCAATTAGTAAAGATAATCTCATCCAATTGAAGAATTGTTCCACCATCATTCTGGTTTCACTAGAGAAGGAGAAAGAAAGAAAAAAAATCAGAAAAGAGAAGAGGAAAGAAATCAAGGTTGGCATGCAAAATGGAAAATTGGCACAAAGGAATTAATGAGGTATTTTCATCCAATTTAAGAAGGGCATTGCAAGGACTCACTCCATCACACTTTGGATTTCATTATGTGGACTGAAAGATGGGGCAAAGCACATTGGAAACATACTTGAACACTCAAGTCTTCCACTTTATCAATTTTTCCATTTCCATGATTTTTACTCCATTTCTTAGCATTTTTTATGTTTTTATTTGTTTTTGTAGATGTTGATCCTAATCATGAATAATGGTGGAGATTAGATAACAAGCAAGCCTATGGTAGTGCAAGAAGCATGTGTGTTTGAGTGAGCTCCACTTCCATCATCAAGTTAGAACTTAAGGAGAGAGCCACCAAAAAAAAATTCCTTGAAAGGCTAGTGAGTTAAATTCATCTCAATGACTCATAATGGATGAAAAGGATAAGTTGTTGATTTAAGGATGAGATACTAATCCATAGAGCTTAGATTTATGAGAATTGACAACCTTAGGTAATTTCTTTTCATTTGCTTCTAATTATGTTTAAGAAAGCCGAAGAAATACATACTTAGTAGTTTCGTGAGACGCTCAAGCTCAAGTGTGGGGGAGTTGATAAGTACCATTTTATTGATTATTTGAGTTGCTAAAATCCATGTTTGACCTATGTTTTTATTGCTTAATTGTGAAATTACCCTAGGATTTAGAACTTACTCTTATTTTGGACTTAATTGTAAATTTATACATATTTGGATTATTTGGCCACTAAATTTGTGATCTATCTTTGTAGGCATGAAAGGTTCATGGACCTAGGGTATATTGGGTCAAACTTGAGTCAGAAGTGATCCGGATCGAGTTATCAAGATTAGGATTAAATTTGGGTCGTCCGATTCACAAGCGGCTAGATCTGAGCCATCCGGGACCATCTGAAGCAATCTGAGCTAGGGTTAGGGTTGATCAAGCACTCTGATCAAGATCTGAAGGTTTCATTCCAATCAGAGCTCATTCAACCGTTGGATCAAGCTCGGAGGGCTCTAGATCGTCCATTCAAAGATTAGGTTGATCTGGACCATCCGTTGCACATCTGGAGGATCCGAGCTACCATGAGGCAGATCCTGACCCCTGATCAACATCCTCAAAGTTTGGCACAAATCAGAGCAAGATCAGCCGTTGGATTTCCTCAAATCAATCTGGGTAGTTCATTCATAATTACTTAAGAAAATTTTCCCCGCAGCTGACCCTTGTCGCGTCTTCGCCGTCTTCATCATCTTCATTTTTGTTCTTCGCGGTTCTTCAAGTTCTTCATCCAAGAAGGCGTGACCACCTCCATTCCAACCTTAGATCATCATCTGAATCCTTGGGGTTAGTTTCCTTGGAGAATTCAGCTCAATTTGCGCCGGAACAAGGACTGTTTGAGGGTTTCGGCAGTTCTTCAGCCCGATCACTCGCTTCTCATCCACCAGCCATTTCTGACTATCTGAGCTGCTTGTAGGGGTTCTCAGGTGAGCTCAGATGATTCTCAAATCATCATCACAGTTCCATCAGTTGAGATAGAGTGTATCGGATTGCAAATTCCAGCTAAGCGCAGATTTGAGCAGAGTCGACTTCAGAGATGATTTCCCACTGATTTGCTGAGCTTAGGGGTTCGAGGCCAGCTCTTGCTTGACGACCAAGAAGATTTTGAGCTCGGGAAGGGATCGAGGAGTAGTTTCTTTAGTTTAAATTCTGTTTTAGCTGTAGATTTCATTTCTGCCGCAATCTGTCCTGTTTCTGCAATTTTCATCAGTTATATCAGCTGTTTAGTTTGTTTTCTGAATTGTGTAGCTTAATTAGGTTTTAATCTTCAAGTTAAGTAACTTAGGAACTTGTTTAGTGATCAATTGAGTTAAATTTCAGTTTAGTTCTTGTTTGTTGCTTGCGTATCAGTTTCCCCTGTTGCGTGCCAGTTTTTCTGATTTTTTTCAGTGCGTATCAGCTGTAGTTTCTGCAATTCCATTTTGCATCTGAATTTCTTAGTTTGTTCACTACAAGAATTTTTGCAATCAACAACGCCCAATCGACAACGTTTTTTAAAAAAAACGTTGTCTTTTTTTGTTTTACAACGTTTTTAGTGAAAAGCGTTGTCTATGTGTTTTACTTTTTAATAACGACAACGTTTTATAATGATGCGATGTGCTTAGTGTTGTGGTTTCGGATGAAAGACAACGCTGTTACAAAAGCGTTTTTTTAAAGCGTTGTCGTATTTCCCGCTAAAATAAAAAACACATCCCCTCCCTCCACCTCGCTCATTGCCAACCCTCGGCGGCTCGCGAAAAATCTCTCCGCGCTTCTTTTCTCCGCAAAATATCTCCCTCCACCTCCCTCCACCTCCCTCCACCTCCCTCATTGCCACCTCCCTCGTCCTCTCCTCTCCACGAAATCGACATTGTGTACGATCTGGTGAACATACATCTTCTCCTAGCTCACCACCAAGAAGTATCCTCCACGAGCTCTTCGTCCGTCGAGTGGAAACTGAACCCCAGTGGCAGCATCACAACGCTCGCCACTACCCTCTCCATCTCTCTCTCTCGCAGTCGCCGGCGTTCTGAATCTGTGGCGGTCAGATTTCAAGCTTCTGCTGGTGACGCTCGGGGAGAAGGGGGTTGCAAATTACTACACCAAGGTACATCCTCCTCGAATCACACTTCTCTCTTACCGCTTTGGGAGTAAGATTGATAGATTCTAAAACCCTAGGCATTTTCCAGTTTAGGGTTTCCGAAATCCTTAAGGGTTTCTGAAATGGAATGTATGCTACTTCCAGATTCCCAATGTCTGTTGCAACCCAAACCTGGAAGTACAACAGTATGCTATTAGGTGTACTAGATCAGGTGTTCTAAGAATCTACGAATGAAATAAAAGAAATAAGATGATCACAAGAATAAACTACAAAATGCAACAAGAAGATAACTTTGATTGTATTTACCTCATGAAGATTACTAATCACAAAACAAAATGATCATGTAAAACAAAAAGACAGCGGATTGAAATTTTGAAGGATGACATCTTTTTTTTTATTACATTTACATTTTAGTAAAGAATTACAACTTTGATGAATTCATAGTGAACTTGGAGAACAGAGAATCTACCCATTGTTTTAATTTTTTAAAAAAATTGTTAGCCTATATTGGGTTACATAATTGCTGTAGGTTGTGTGTGCCTAGATCACCCATATCTAAAATCAAGAAACCATTTTGTCAGTATTCTATGAAGGTGGAACTAGCTTTTAACTTACATCAACTTAATGTAGGAGATATTGTCACATAGATTTACAGTTGAAACTGGAAGCGCACACATTACATGAAGGGCTTTGACAATTCTGTCAAGAGCGAACCTGATCCATAGTATGAATTCCAACTTTACTTATCAAAGAAAACAATCATCCTTTTTCTTTTCAGAGTGACTAAAAGTGAATTTTTTTTATCATGTAAAATACTGAGGTCAGTGGATCTGGGAGTTGGCTATCTCAATTAAAAGGGCTTTGTATTTTGTGTAATAACTGTACATAGATGGAGTCTTTCATTAATAGAAATGTATCTATTTTAGATCTGATATATACCAAAATTTTCTGAATTCAATGTTAGATATTGAAGCATAGCTTCTATTAAAAGACCTTTTAGTTGATATATTAAGAATTATCATCCTCTACTATCATCTTCTACGTGGAGATGGAATCAACCTAGTAATACATAAGGGACTATTATACCGTCGAATCCATATTTAAAGCAACTAAGCATACATTGAGCCTCAATAAAATCTCTATCTTGTATATATATATTTTTTGAAGATAATCCCAAGATCTGCATTTTAAAGAAAGAATAATCTGTATTATTAGTCTGAATGAGATAGTAAAAGTAACATGGCCTATTATACAGTGTTCTACTTGCTTTTCTCTTGAGGAAATAAGCTAACACAATATCCAATTGCGTATTACTACATTATTTACTTCCTATGTTTTGCTAATCATATAGCTACATATAATTTTGATTAATTGTTTGAATATTTTGTTACTATTTCACACTATTGTTTGTGTTAATATTTTAGATTTATTAATTACAGTTCCTTTTTAGGTATTAGCTCATCGTTGATTTATTAGTTAAAACAAGAATGGGCAAAGAATGGATGTCAAAGGATAGACTATCTCGTGAATATGAGAATGGAGTTGAGGCTTTCTTGATATTTGCATTGGAAAACAGTAATGATCCGAATATGGGAATATCTTGCCCATGTGCAAAATGTGGTAATCTAAAGAAGAAAAATATACAAACTATAAGGGCACATCTGTATTATAACGGTATAGATATGACATATCATACATGGATATGGCACGGCGAAAGATCTATGATAGGGATTTCACAAAATGAAATTGATCCAGTAGGGCCTAGAGAATATGTTCGTGATGAACCAATAAATATGGTTCATGATACATATGATAGTTATGCTGAAAATCCAACCCAATTCAATAAGTTACTTGAAGACGCCGAGAAACCTTTATATCCTGGATGTACTAAATTTACAAGGTTATCTGCAATTGTGAAATTATTCAACTTGAAGGCCAAATATAGTTGGAGTGATAAAAGTTTCACTGATCTACTCAGTTTGTTAGGAGAAATACTTCAAGATGACAATGAATTGCCTTTATCTTTGTATGATGCAAAGAAAAGCTTATCTGCATTAGGGATGGATTATGTAAAAATTCATGCTTGCCCTAATGATTGTATCTTATACCGGAAGGAGTATGAGAATTTAACCAATTGCCCTACTTGCGGGATGTCGAGGTGGAAGTTGGGCCAAAAAAGTACGATAAAGGAAGGAGTTCATGCAAAGGTTTTGTGTTACTTCCCTTCTATTCCAAGATTTCAAAGAATGTTTCAGAATAAAGATATATCTAAGTAGTTGACTTGGCATGCGGAAGACAGACTTTGTGATGGATATTTGCGCCATCCAGCTGATACACCTTCTTGGAAAACAGTTGATTGCAAGTGGCCAGATTTTGGTATTGAGTCAAGAAATCTCAGATTAGCTATATCAGCTGATGGGATGAATCCCCATGGTTTAATGAGTTCTGCATATAGTTGTTGGCCAGTTTTAATGATTACTTACAATCTTCCTCCATGGTTGTGTATGAAGAGGAAATTTATGATGCTCACATTGTTAATTTCTGGTCCCAAACAGCCGGGAAATGATATTGATATTTACTTAGCACCTCTAATTGATGACTTAAAAATCTTATGGGATATAGGTGTCGAAGCATATGATGCATATCAGCAAGAAAAATTCCTGCTTAGGGCTATCTTGTTATGGACAATCAATGATTTTCCTGCATATGGGAACATGTCTGGATGTATTGTTAAAGGATATCATGCATGCCCGATTTGTGGTGAAGAAACCTATTCAACAAGGTTGAAGCATAGTAGGAAAATGTCTTATACAGGTCATAGAAGGTTTCTACCAGCAACTCATCCTTATCGAAGGCAACGGAAGGCATTTAATGGGAAGCAAGAGTTGAACCCGGCACCTAAACCATTAAGTGGCGATGAGGTTTTTGAAAGAGTTGAAAGAATTAATTGTCATTGGGGAAAAATGAGTAGAAAGTCTCAATCGAATGATGATGTAAAATCATGTTGGAAAAAAAATCAATATTCTTTGAACTTGAGTATTGGAAACATCTACACATTCGACATGTTCTTGATGTGATGCACATTGAAAAGAATGTATGTGAAAGTCTTATCGGAACGTTACTTGATATTCCAGGAAGTGGTTACAAGAAGTGGTTACAAGATGAGCATAATCGAACGTTTATTACTTGGTTGCGTGATCGTGTAAGTTACTTTAGTATTACATATTGGTATACAATCATTATCATATTTATGCATAACTCAAAGTTTTTTACATTAAAAATATAGGTTATTGATGTAGTTGACCATTCTATTGGGACCGGGTGCATGTCGACAAGGATACGAGTTCGTAAAATTTTAACTTTTTACGTGCAGCGGAAGAATTTGCATAAAATAATTTCCTAAATTATTTTAACTTCGTATCTAGCATGCAACCTTATAGTATATCGACATAATCATAAAATAAAAGTTTGCGGAAAAGTAAACTAATTTACTTTTATACCTCGCGTAACTCGAAGAAAGGGACGAGATCCAACCGTAGCGTCCCTTGGAAGCTTCGCCTCTATTCGCGTCCACGCCGAGTTCTCTTTGGGATGACTTCGCAAAATCACGAGTTTTGTGCCGACGAGAACTACTAGATTCTCTATAGGCACAACAAAGAAGATCAAGAGATGAAAAGGAAACTAACCAACGAAGTAACGGAATCGAATTCCGAGAGAGAGGGAGATGTGATCCGCTTCTTCTTCTTCTTGGTTGGTTTCTTCTTCTCCTTGAAGCTCACGGCAACACCTTGCCTTGGTGTAGTTTGGGCGCCGGCCCTAATGAAGCTAGGGTGGGCGCCGGCCCTAATGGAAGGGAGGGGGAAGGAGGAGAGAAGAGAAGAGAGAGAGAGGGAGAGCTCTTCACCACTTGATTAGTTGATTAGGAATAAGGGCTAGCCTTTGGTTCCTTTATATAGTAGCAACTCCTTTGCTAAGTCTCCCTCTAAACCGAATTAACGGAATTAACGGAATTAGTTATAAGAAATTTATCTTATAAATTTTCTTATTAATTATTCCGTTTAAGCCTAGTCTTATTATAACTAATTTATAATAAAATAAATTAGTTATCATAAGAAATTTATCCTATAAATTCTCTTATGAATTTTATTATAACTAACTTTATAATAAAACTAATTAATCATCATAAGAAATTTATCCTATAAATTCTCTTATGAATTATTCCGTTTAAACCAAGTTTTATTATAACTAATTTATAATAAAACAAATTCTTCTTCTCTTTAAATTATAGAATAAATTTTATAAGAAATTTATAAACTTTCTTATTATGGAAAAATCAATTCATAATTGATTTTATAAAATTAAAATAAACCAATTCATGGATTATTTTAATCTTCCATAAAAAGAATAAATTTCTATAAATTTATTTCTATAAATTTATTTATACAAATTTATTTATCCAAAATAAATCGCGTTGTATTTATCTTATTAATTAAACCAAAATTAATTGGTTTTCTCCTCTTATTGTGGCCGGCCACCAAAGGGGGTTTTGGCACCCTCTTTGGCCGGCCAAACCAACCCGAACCGCCGCGAATTAAACTCATTTAATTCGCCCAAAAAACCTTCAAAAGACTTAGCCATTTTTAGCTTCCATTGCGCCTCTGACTAACTCAGATTCGACTTATTTCTCTTGATCGAAAAATCTAATTTTCAACTCATTTTAAATCCCTCGGATTACTTGTAGTGCGTGTGACTAAATAGGCTTTCGATTTATGTTGGTCGTCTATAATTAACTAATTATAGAACGATTATGAGTGGCACCTAGTAGTACATCATGATCTCCAATTAATCGAAAGATCAACGGTTTGACCTCAGAAGAAATTATTCTGAAACCCTTCAGCAGCTCTAATGAATCGTGCCCCATTCCCTTCACCACCTTATACCCACTTGGTTCAGGACACGGTCAATGGTGTCAGTCCCCACTAGGCTGACTACGTCACACCTAGCCCAAGTAATGTCTTACTCGTCCTTTGGATTTCTAATTACTCTCATGTATTTTAGAGACTCCCACTCTAAACATGATATGCTCTGGCCAAAGGCTTTGAGTAACAATCCGACGATAGGCCTGGGTATACATCTCCTCGCAAGGAGTGGTGAATCCTTTGTAAGCTGTTCAAACATCTTCGGGCACTTCGGCTTATACCCGATCATCCTGGGTCCACACCTCCTTGGAGATGCTTGCTTAAGATGTCAAAGTATAAGTCTCTATGATCAAGATGACTTGAACACCGCAAGTCAAAGGAACATCGCACTTAAGCCGCAGTAAGATCTTCATTGGCATATCTACATGTAGATTCCCATATGAAGTCTTACAGCTAGTCACTCCAATGAACTAGTTCCCTTAACTAGCATCCATGTTTATCTCCGGACATCCAATGTCACCAGCCAGTGAGAATCAGCTGAATAGAGAATAACCCATGCTAGTCTCAACAGAACTGATAATGTCCGTATTTATCAATTCATCGACTAGGGATATTTCCAACACTTCACATTTGCACATTTAGAGATAATCACTAGTTGTGATCCCATCACAAATTCTCTTATACTGTGAACTGTATGGCGGACATTCAGTAGATGAGTTTAAGATCCCAATCAAATACACAAATATGTATACTCAAATAGTGAATTATCATTTATTGAAATAAATGTTTACAATCATAAGGCGATTGCCTTAGGACACTTCTCTCATATCACTAACACATTCGACTCATCAAGTTTCAGAAAGATTGAAGTGGTTAGCTTGCGGACCCAACAAGCAAGTCCTAAAGTACTCTAGCTATTTGATTGATGGGGTTACTTATGCTACACAAGAGCGGGATGCTATACGAGTTGTTCAAAACTCCGGAGTCAGCTTAGTTGCAAAGACAATGCAAGTTGCAAGTGCAAAAGATAAAAAACCTATTGTGTCAGATATTGTTTTTTATGGAGTTATAGAAGAAATATGGGTAGTTGATTACCATAAATTTCAAATTCCAATGTTTAAATGTAATTGGGTGGAGCATAATAATGGTATTAAAGTAGATGATCTTGGTTTCACATTAGTAAACCTCAATAGACTTGGATTCAAATCTGATGCTTTTATCCTGGCTAGCCAAGCAAAGCAAGTATTTTATATTGAAGATCCTTTATGGAGTGTTGTACTTGCAACACCAAACAGAGAGTACTTTGAATACCTACAACGCGAAGAGTTAGAGGACACTGCTATCCACTATCAATGTTTTAGTTGGGGGTTAGCATCAATGGATATTGACGGAGAAGATGATAATGAACCGCCATGTATTCGTGAAGACTGTGATGGAAGTTGGATTGACAATATTTAGTTACACAATTTCTACTTTTGAATATAAGTTTGTAAACATTTAACCTGTGGGGATAATTATGTGGACAATATAAGTTTCTGCTATTATCTTTCAATTTTTATCATACTGCTGTGAGTTTGTTGTTGTAAATTAATCTTGTTGCTGTAAATTTATCATATTGCTGTGCTTTTATCGTTTAATTTATCATGTTGCTGTGAGTTTATGCATGTCGCTAACTACAACTTATGTTGCTCAGTATAAGTTGTTACAGATCAATGGCATCTACTAAAGCAAGTTGTGAAGGTGGTCAGTCAGTTCGGAAGAGTAAAAGAATAAGCCAAATTACTAAGTTGGAGAATAAGGGCAAAGAAGTCAGAATAGATGACATTGAACAAAGTTTCGAGGTTGATAGAGTGGCGGATTCCAAAGAAACCACCACCTCAAGAACTTCTAGAGGTCGAACACAGTTAGATACGCTTTCGAAGCAAAGAATGCAAGGTATTCGAAAGGATGTGTCATTCAATCAATTAGGACAACCGATAGGACCAGCTGCTGTAGCGATGCAAAGTTACATTGGTGTGCTGGCTCGGCAAAAAATTAATATTAAATACAAGACATGGAAGCATGTCCCAGCTGCTAGTAAAGAATTAATATGGGAATCAGTGAATGTAAGTTAGCAATTTTTAACAATTATAATCTTTACCTTCTAATTATATATATTTAATGTCGTTTGTGTTAATCTTATTAATGTTTTCCACTTATGTGATGTACAGTTGATGTATAATGTGGATTCAAGGTGGAAAAAGGGATGTTTGAGATCTGCAAACAGTGAGTGGAGGCAATACAAAACCCATCTCACCCAAAAATTCATTATGAGCAGGCGTGACAAACCTGAGGAGCTGAATGAGCCACCTGTTAGCTTTGAAATTACAAGAGAAGATTGGCGTGCGTTTGTCATTAGTCGGATTTCAGAAGAATTCATTGTAAGTTTCTTAATATATTTTCTTTTGAAACTGTTCGACCAAAAGTCACTATGTATTATTCAAATTTGATATATCCCATGCTTGAAATAACTAGAAACTCAGTGATGATAATAAAGAGCGAAGGAAAAAAGAATAGATATCCTCATCGACTCTCACGCAAAGGATATGCACGCTTTGCTGAAGAAATTGTAAGTATTTGTAAAATATATTTCCTTTAAGAACCATTCCAAATGATTCACATAAAATTATTTCACATTTGTCATTTGATTTTTCTTTGTTGTAGGCGAATGAATTATGTGATGATAAAGACATCAACAGAGCTATTATGTGGAAGAAAGGACGCGCCAACAAAGGAGGAGAGTTTCAAGGAGAAGATTTGGTGAACACAGTCCACAAGATTGTAAGCAAATTAACAATACATAAAACCTGTAAATTTAATAAAATGATACCTTGTATAATAATAATTTCTTTTAATGTTGCATAACAGGATGAATATATACAACAAAAGAGGGAGGGTAAGCTGCAAATTGAAGGACCAAAAGAGGATATTCTGACCAAGGCACTTGATACTCAAGAAATTGCTGGCCGCGTGCGGGGTATAGGAGGTCATATCAACCCAACAATCTATTTCAATGTTCCTAGAACAAGGAAGAAATTTGATGTTGCCCTAGAAATAATCGCTGAGCATAAAAGGGAGATGCAGGAGGCGAAGATGCAAATTTCACAACAAGATATACGCATCCAAAAACTTGAAGCTATGATGCATAAAAGGGGTGCATGGGAAAATTCAATTGATGACAAAGGTAGTTGCTCGGTGAAGTTTCATTAGATGAATATTGACGAAGTTGATGTACAGATTATCCGTAAAGATGATGTGTTACAGGTATAATAAAAGCAAAGTTATAGTTATATTCATTTTTAGTATAGCGTTATAAACTGAAAATAATCGAAATGCCTTTTTATATTTTAGGGTCAATCAGTTGCGCTGACATTGGAATCTGCCACAAATATTGCTGCATATGGTATAATTGTTGGTTTCAATGGACAGGATAAAATGCTTCATGGTGTTCCATTTCCCATTAATTGCATTCGAGTCTCCATTGATCAAGCAGTGGACAAATCAGCTCGTTTGCCATATCCAATTCCAAGTGAATGTGAAGTCATTGGTGATGCCATAGGATCTGTTGTGGCTTGGCCTGAACAGCAAATTGTGAAGCAAGAGAAGGTATATGAGTTATTATAGTTCAAGTTAAATTGTGACTGTATTATTATTCAACCTAGCTATCTAACTTGTTTACATTTGATATTATTAGAAGCCTGGAAGGAAGAAGTTTGAACAACCACAAAAGAAACCTAGTTTGTCAACAAGTGTCCCAAGATCATTACATATGTTATATTGTTACAGTAAGCATGCTCTAGATGGAGGAAGGTGTATATCACTGCGTTTAGATAATGAAGTTTTTGATGAAGATTGTGAACTTTTTCTAGACCTTGAGGATATAAATTCTTTATATCATTTGGAGCCAATTTCAGTAAATTTGATCGTTGCCTACATATGGTAAGTGAAATTATTTAAGCAATTTCAGAAACATTTTCTTCACAGATGATGTTTTATATTCATCAATGAAACATTATGAGTGATCCTTATGTTTGCTTTACATTATTGTTTTGTATCTTAATTTTATTTTCTTTGCATTGATAGGTGTCTGTATAAAAAGAAGCTGAAAGATAACACTACAAAGAAATTCAGATTTATGAATCCACACAAAATCTCATTTCTAGCAAAAATGGCACAAGACAAAACAGCTAAGCTTGAAACGCTGAACCAAAGGGCAACTCTTTTAGCTGATAGGCTAACCGGTGCATCATCAGATGAAATTGTTTTGGTGCCATGTAATGTAGCGACCCGCCTTCTCTACCTTAGACGGATCGTTACTTTTTCTACTTCTTGACTCTAATGCACGACTAAGGATGCGGAACTTTTTTTTTCTTTTAAATCCCTCTAGGGATGATATTCTAACTCTACTAGTCATGCATGATACAATGGCACACTTCTTTTCATCTGTAGAACTTCTCGGCAATGGTACCAGTCGACTGCGATCTAACCAGTCGACTGGTATCGGCCACAGAAAGTTTCTGGGCGCGGCACTAGTCGACTGGTCTCTTGCCAGTCGACTGATGCATCGAACAGAAGCTACTGTTCGATAGGCCAGTCGACTGATACTGAACCAGTCAACTGGCACGCCTGAAAGTTTGAAATTCAGATTCGAAGCCGTGTTTCAAAACTCCACCAAACATATAGTTTCAAGCCATACAAAGACACAACATCATTTCTATACTCTATGCTAGTTTCCTAAACATTTTAGCCAATCAAAACAACTTCATAAACTCGAAATTAGAACTTTTGCGGAAGAAATTAAGTTATGAAAATCTATATGAACTTTAAACTAGAGTTTTGTACCAAACTTAACTCCTATGCATTCATAACACCAAAACACATGTTCTAAACATTTCTAAAGCATTGTGGAATGTGTATGCAACTTTTCTAAGCATATTTAAGCAATAACAACTTGATTCAAAGGAAAACTGACAATATCCTGGCACATGCATCAAATAGCTCATCAAAGTATCAATATTCAAAACTATTCACACTCCTGCTCATCCAATGCAATCATAAGGATATGTATGCTAAATGAAATGACATGGAATCTTTACTTGTGGTTTTAAGACATGCAAAATATCTAAAACGCAAATACTTGAATAAATGCTATATGATCCAACTTAAACTAAGACTCTATAACAAATGTATTTTGAGTCTTTTATTCATCTTGTCCCAAGGACCTCTCCAAGGTCAGCCACCACACACACGTCACTCAGCACCGCCTTATCGCCTTCCTTCAGAATTGCTTGCCCTTACCTTTACCTGCAGCAAGAGGAAATGCAACTAATAAGCAAAAAGTTTAGTAAGTACTATCTAGCTCACAAAATCTCGAAAATGTGCAAACATGTTTTTTAAACAATGTGAAATCACATGAGATACTTTTATGCTTAAAAGAAAACTAAACCATGTATACTCAAGCATTAATAAGTCTCAACTTACTTGTTCTTGGCTTAACTTGAACTTTAGCAATTCTTTAACTTTAAATCTTCCTTTAACTTTTAGAAAACTTCTTTAAACTTTAGAAAAACTTTGCTAAAGCATATACTTGAAAATAATAATCACTTGGATCCACTTAAGACGTAAGTACCATCTTATGCGCGTTCCCTAAAAGGTTGGGGTAGCGAGCCACCAATCCTAATAGAGCAGACCTTGGTCTACCAGGGCCAAGACCTTGGAATTGGGCACCTGGATTTCTTTAACTACGCCCTTGGACGCCGGGTACTGGCCTTAGAAAATAAAATAGCTTTTCTTTCTTTTCTTTCTTATCTTTAAATGCCTTGGCATTTTAACGAGCACCTTGTGTGCCCAAATCCCTAAGTCTTGACTTTTGGGGATTTCTTAAGGCCTTGGCCTTCTCTTTTCTTATCTTTATCTTCTCTTTTCTTTTCTCATAACTTTTCTTAGCCCCTAACCTCATATAGGGTGCTTAAACTAATTTATACAAGCATGGATTAAACTAGAGTTACATGCAAAGTCATAAACTCAAGGAAAATTGCACTTTTAACTTTCTAACGGGAAAAACTTGCGGAAAAACCGCCTCTTACTGCAGGTGAGCAGTACTTACATTGATATCATGGACTTACAACCAAAATTGACGTCTAGGGCTCGGGAGAAACTTGAGATCTCGATGAACCGTTCGCGCCTACGCGTTCCTCTCGTCGAGACAAACGAAACGCTCCGCCCTCCTTGCTTCTTCCTTGGCCGGCGCCCCCTTAGAAGAGGAGAGGGGGTCTTGGTGTGGTTGGCGTGCGCACAAGAGGGGGGAGGGGGGTCGGCGGATGGTGAGGAAGGGTTTTGCCGAAAACCAAAAAGAAATAAAAGAATCACTTAAGTTCCTCTATTTATACCAAGGGGTATTTCGGCCCAACTTATAATCTAACTTAATATTTCTCTATTTTCTTTCAGCACACCCCTGCTGGGGCTCCTGGTTAACCCGACCAACTTAAGTAGTTGATCCCAC
Organism: Boesenbergia rotunda; assembly: GCA_024364735.1. NCBI lineage: Eukaryota > Viridiplantae > Streptophyta > Magnoliopsida > Zingiberales > Zingiberaceae > Boesenbergia > Boesenbergia rotunda. Next base: position 84,683 of record JAGFNQ010006889.1, on the reverse strand, counting down.
GGGAGGTCTCGGGTTCAAAACTCATCCAGGCAACTTTTTACCGAAAACTCTATTTCTTTTAATAAAAATACTAAACGGACTCGGAAAATTCCCTAAAAATATTCTAAAAATTCCTAAAAATATCTAGAATATTTCTAAAACATTTCTAACTAATTTCAAGGACTTTAAGGGCTAAAAATGGAAATTTTAGGGTGTTATAATCCCCCATACCTTATGAAAAGTTCGTCCTCGAACTTAGAATAATTCTGGATATCTTTCTCTCATGCTGTCCTCACGTTCCCAAGTAGCCTCCTCATGCTGTTGATTCTGCCAGATGACCTTCACTAGTGACACTTCTTTGTTTCTTAATCTTTTAACTGCTTTGTCCACTATCTGTGTCGGTCTGCTCTCATAGATAAGATCTTCTTGGATCTGTACTGACTGAGGCTGAATCACTTGGCTAGGGTCGTGAATACACTTCTTTAGCATAGAGACATGAAAGGTACTGTGGATAGCTGACATATCCTCTGGCAAGTCCAGCTCATAGGCTACCTTCCCAACTCTCTTTATAATCTTGTAGGGTCCTATGTAGCGAGGACTCAGCTTGCCCTTTTTGCCAAATCTCATCACTCCCTTCATAGGAGCGACCTTGAGAAATACTGAATCTCCAACTTGGAATTCAAGTGGCCTACGGCGTGTGTCAGCATAACTTTTCTATCTACTCTGGGCAGTCTCAATCCTCTGGCGGATCGTCTAGATAGCCTGAGTAGTCTCATCTATAAGCTCAGTCTGGCTGCCTAGTCCTGACTCCATCTCTTTCTTCTCACTAGCTTCTTGCCAACATATGGGTGATCTGCATTTCCTGTCATACAATGCCTCATAAGGTGCCATCCTGATGGTGGCCTGATAGCTATTCTTGTAGGCAAACTCAGCTAAGCACAGAAATTTGCACCAACTGCCTTTAAAGTCCAACGCACAAGCCCTGAGCATGTCTTCTAAAATCTGATTTACTCTCTCTGTTTGTCCATCTGTCTGGGGATGGAAAGCTGTGCTGAACTGAAGTCTGGTGCCTAGGGCATCCTGAACACACCTCCAAAAATGGGAGATGAACCGCCCATCTCTGTCAGAAACGATCGACTTCGGAACTCCATGAAGCCTGATTACTTCTTTCACGTACAGCTGTGCTAACTGCTCTACCGAATGCGATAACCTGATGGCTAGGAAGTGGGCAGACTTGGTCAATTTATCCACTATCACCCATATTGCATCGTGTCCATGGGTGGTCCTTGGGAGACCTGTGATAAAATCCATGGATATCTCTTCCCACTTCCACTCTGGAATGGGAAGTGGCTGTAGAACTCCTCCTGGTCTCTGGTGCTCTGCCTTGACTCTCTGGCAGGTCAAGCAGGTACTGATATATCTGGCCACGTCTCGCTTGAGTCCAGACCACCAGAATCTTTTCTTTAAATCTTGGTACATCTTGGTAGAACCAGGATGCATAGAGTACGGGGTACTGTGGGCTTCCTCTAAAATATTCTTTCTTAGTTCCTCATCATTGGGGACGCTAAGGCGGTCTCCAAGATAGAGGGTGCCGCTGTCTGATACTCGAAACTCTGAATTTTCTGCCTCTTGGATCTCCTGCTTGATTTTCTGGATCTCTGGGTCTTGACTTTGCTTTCTTTGTATATCCACAAGCAGGGTTGACTCTAGAGTCAATGCAGAAAGTTGCCCAATTATTACCTCGACTCCAAAATCCTTCATTTCTTTCTGAAGTGGTAGAGACAGTGATGATAGGGACATCAGTGCTGCACAGGATTTTCTGCTCAGTGCATCTGCCACTTTATTAGCTTTACCTGGGTGGTAGAGGATTTCACAGTCATAATCTTTGACCAACTCTAGCCACCTGCGCTGCCTCATATTCAGGTCCTTCTGAGTGAAGAAGTACTTCAAACTCTGATGGTCTGTGAAGATTCTGCACTGCACTCCATACAGGTAGTGTCTCCAGAGCTTCAGTGCAAAAACCACAGCTGCTAGCTCAAGGTCGTGGGTAGGGTAATTCTTCTCATAGTCCTTGAGCTGTCTGGAGGCATATGCTATTACTTTACCGTCTTGCATGTGGACAGCTCCAAGGCCCATCTTGGATGCATCACTGTAGATGTCAAAGGCCTTGTCACTCTCTGGAACAGTCAGGATGGGAGCACTAGTCAATCTTTTCTTCAGTTCTAGGAAACTGTGCTCGCATTTATCTGACCATTCAAACTTCTGGTTCTTTCTGGTCAGGGCTGTGAGTGGAGAGGCTATTCTGGAAAAGTCCTCCACAAATTTTCTGTAATATCCTGCCAGGCCTAAGAAGCTTCTGATTTCACTGGCATTCTTGGGTCTACACCAGTTGCTGACTGCTTCTATCTTGGCTGGATCAACTTGAATGCCTTCTTTGGATACAATGTGACCTAGGAAGGTCACCTGATCTAGCCAAAACTCACACTTTGAGAATTTTGCATAGAGCTTCTCCTGCTGAAGGATCTGCAGCACTATCCTCAAGTGTGTAGCATGGTCCTCTGGAGTCTGTGAGTATATGAGAATATCATCAATAAATACAATGACGAATTTATCGAGATACTCCCTGAAGATGTGGTTCATCAGCTCCATGAAGACTGCTGGAGCATTGGTTACTCCAAAAGGCATCACTACAAATTCGTAGTGGCCGTATCTTGTCCTGAAGGCCGTCCTGGGGATGTCACTTTCTTTAACCTTTAGCTGATGATACCCAGAACGCAGATCTATCTTCGAGAACACTGTAGCCCCTTTGAGTTGATCAAATAAATCATCTATTCTAGGAAGGGGGTACTTGTTCTTGATGGTTACCTTGTTCAGAGCTCTGTAGTCTATGCACAGACGCATAGACCCATCCTTCTTCTTGACGAAAAGTACAGGAGCTCCCCAGGGTGAATGACTCGGGCGGATGAAGCCCTTGTCTAGTAGCTCCTGGAGTTGCTCTTGTAATTCTTTCAGCTCTGCAGGAGACATACGATATGGGGCTTTTGAGACCGGACCGGTACCTGGCACCAGCTCAATCTCAATTCCACTTCTCTGTTGGGGTAGTCCAGGTAGTTCTTCTGGGAATACTTCTGGATATTCGCAGACTACCCGTACATCCTCCTGCTTGAGTTCTTTCTTTGCTTCTGAGTCCACTACGTGTGCAAGAAAACCAGCACACCCTTGCTCTAGCATCTGGTGGGCTGCCAAGGCTGAGAGGAATTTCTGAGTCTTCCTCTTGGGGCTCCTTGAAACTCGAATGGTGGTTCTCCTTCTGGGCTGAAAACCACCTTCCTTCTACGGCAGTCCACTGAAGCGCTGTACTTACTGAGGAAATCCATGCCCAGTATGATGTCGAAGTCTTGCATCGCAAGGACTATCAGATCGACATATAGCTCTCGGTCTGAAATCTTGATTGGCACAGCCCGGAGCCGCTGGGTGGATTCCATGATTTCCCTTGAAGGGAGAGTTGTCAGGAATCTGGACTCCCAACTCTCTGCAGGCACCTGTAAACTTACTAGCAAAAGGTACTGATACGAAAGAATGGGTCGCCCTAGTGTCAAACAGTGTAGTAGCTAAATGCTGAAAAATAACTATTTGACCTGTTACGACCGTGGAGGTGCTGGCAGCTTCTTCCTTCGTGAGGGAAAAGACTCTGGCATTGGTTGGAACTGGTGCTGCTTCCAACCCTCCTTGACTGATCTGAGGTCCCTCAAGTATAGTAGGCATGTAATGTAACTGAGGCTTGCCTCCATACTGTACGGACTGCTGAGGAAGTACCTTAAACTTGTTTGGGCAGTCTCTGGATTTGTGTCCCTCTTGTCTACATGAGTAGCATCCAGTTACACCCAAAAGGCATGCTCCTGGATGGGTCCTCCCACACTTAGGACAAGGTGGATACCTAGCTTGCTTGTTCTCTGGGTTTCCTTTTTGGCTGCCAGGCCACTGCTTCCTTTTGTGGTTTTTGCTCTTCCAGTTCTGGCTATTTGGCTGAGGCTTCTGGCCTCCAGTTGTCTTGCTCTCAATTAGGACTGGCTTCTGCTGTGTTTGTTGTGCCTTGATGCTATTCAGATAGTGCTCTGAGATTAGTGCACTACTGACCAACTCCTCGCTGGTCTGGGGTCGGTGCGTCCCGCTGTTCACGTTGAGTGCTATTTCAGGGTTCAGCATGCGGAGCATCAGTCTGACTCACTCCTTCTCTGTGCTGACTAGCTCTGGGCAGAGGCGAGCTAGTCTGTTGAACTTCGCGACTGCTTCTCCCACTGGTAGGCTACCTTGTCTGAACTCCATGAAGTCCTCGTAGTGCTTGTTGGTAACCCGCATGTGGAAGAACTCCTCATAGAACTCTTGCTCGAAATTTGCCCAGCTCATCTGGTTGACTATCCTCTTACTCTTGACTCACTCCCACCACATACGAGCGTCTCCAGTTAGGCAGAAGGAGGCACATTTGACCTTCTCGACTTCTGGCCAGCCAAGAAGCTCCATTGTGCTCTCTAAAGTCTTGAACCAAGCCTGGGCATCCCAGGGCTCAGTCGTGCCTGAGAAGCTTTCGGGTTTCAGCCTCTGCCACTGGACGAGGTATGCTTCTTGTCTTCGGTTCACGGCAGGGGTCTCCTGTGTGACTGGTGGAACTTCAGCCACCACTGGAGTTTCCACTCCTGCTGTGGGTGGTGTAGGGGGCTTTGGGTGCTGATTTGCCATCAGTGTGGCGATGGTCTTCTGTTGCTCTGAAATCTGAGCTTGCATTTGAGCAATGACCGCCATCAGGTTTGGCTGTTCTGTGTCAGGCTCATTGTTATCTTGAACTGGGGTTCCGTTCCTTGCATTAGGAGCTCGGCCTCTTCTTGTCATCTAATAATGCATAAAGGAACAAGAAAATCACTACTATCTCTCTAGGTATAAACTTGTCTTCTTACTTAGTAACCTAATATCCATTCTAGGGATTAAACATGATTCCGTGATACTAAGGTATTAAACATGCTTCCTTGTTCTATGCACATGTGATTAAGTACTTAAGCATTTCTCTATACTGAAGTTAAGTAAAGGAGCAATAGAAAAACTGAAACTTAAAGCTTTCTTACTTGAAGACGGCAAGGTTGATGCTGATGTGTGTGTGATGCTGGAGAATGGGAACTGCTCTGATACCACCTGTAGCGACCCGCCTTCTCTACCTTAGACGGATCGTTACTTTTTCTACTTCTTGACTCTAATGCACGACTAAGGATGCGGAACTTCTTTTTTTTTCTTTTAAATCCCTCTAGGGATGATATTCTAACTCTACTAGTCATGCATGATACAATGGCACACTTCTTTTCATCTGTAGAACTTCTCGGCAATGGTACCAGACGACTGCGATCTAACCAATCGACTGGTATCGGCCACAGAAAGTTTCTGGCGCGGCACCAGTCGACTGGCCTCTTGGCAGTCGACTGATGCATCGAACAGAAGCTACTGTTCGATAGGCCAGTCGACTGATACTGAACCAGTCGACTGGCACGCCTGAAAGTCTGAAATTCAGATTCGAAGCCGTGTTTCAAAACTCCACCAAACATATAGTTTCAAGACATACAAAGATACAACACCATTTCTATACTCTATGCTAGTTTCCTAAACATTTTAGCCAATCAAAACAACTTCATAAACTCGAAATTAGAACTTTTGCGGAAGAAATTAAGTTATGAAAATCTATATGAACTTTAAACTAGAGTTTTGTACCAAACTTAACTCCTATGCATTCATAACACCAAAACACATGTTCTAAACATTTCTAAAGCATTGTGGAATGTGTATGCAACTTTTCTAAGCATATTTAAGCAATAACAACTTGATTCAAAGGAAAATTGACAATATCCTGGCACATGCATCAAATAGCTCATCAAAGTATCAATATTCAAAACTATTCACACTCCTGCTCATCCAATGCAATCATAAGGATATGTATGCTAAATGAAATGACATGGAATCTTTACTTGTGGTTTTAAGACATGCAAAATATCTAAAACGCAAATACTTGAATAAATGCTATATGATCCAACTTAAACTAAGACTCTATAACAAATGTATTTTGAGTCTTTTATTCATCTTGTCCCAAGGACCTCTCCAAGGTCAGCCACCACACACACGTCACTCAGCACCGCCTTATCGCCTTCCTTCAGAATTGCTTGCCCTTACCTTTACCTGCAGCAAGAGGAAATGCAACTAATAAGCAAAAAGTTTAGTAAGTACTATCTAGCTCACAAAATCTCGAAAATGTGCAAATATGTTTTTTAAACAATGTGAAATCACATGAGATACTTTTATGCTTAAAAGAAAACTAAACCATGTATACTCAAGCATTAATAAGTCTCAACTTACTTGTTCTTGGCTTAACTTGAACTTTAGCAATTCTTTAACTTTAAATCTTCCTTTAACTTTTAGAAAACTTCTTTAAACTTTAGAAAACTTTGCTAAAGCATATACTTGAAAATAATAATCACTTGGATCCACTTAAGACGTAAGTACCATCTTATGCGCGTTCCCTAAAAGGTTGGGGTAGCGAGCCACCAATCCTAATAGAGCAGACCTTGGTCTACCAGGGCCAAGACCTTGGAATTGGACACCTGGATTTCTTTAACGACGCCCTTGGACGCCGGGTACTGGCCTTAGAAAATAAAATAGCTTTTCTTTCTTTTCTTTCTTATCTTTAAATGCCTTGGCATTTTAACGAGCACCTTGTGTGCCCAAATCCCTAAGTCTTGACTTTTGGGGATTTCTTAAGGCCTTGGCCTTCTCTTTTCTTATCTTTATCGTCTCTTTTCTTTTCTCATAACTTTTCTTAGCCCCTAACCTCATATAGGGTGCTTAAACTAACTTATACAAGCATGGATTAAACTAGAGTTACATGCAAAGTCATAAACTCAAGGAAAATTGCACTTTTAACTTTCTAACGGGAAAAACTTACGGAAAAACCGCCTCTTACTGCAGGTGAGCAGTACTTACATTGATATCTTGGACTTACAACCAAAATTGACGTCTAGGGCTCGGGAGAAACTTGAGATCTCGATGAACCGTTCGCGCCTACGCGTTCCTCTCGTCGAGACGAACGAAACGCTCCGCCCTCCTTGCTTCTTCCTTGGCCGGCGCCCCCTTAGAAGAGGAGAGGGGGTCTTGGTGTGGTTGGCGTGTGCACAAGAGGGGGGAGGGGGGTCGGCGGATGGTGAGGAAGGGTTTTGCCGAAAACCAAAAAGAAATAAAAGAATCACTTAAGTTCCTCAATTTATACCAAGGGGTATTTCGGCCCAACTTATAATCTAACTTAATATTTCTCTATTTTCTTTCAGCACACCCCTGCTGGGGCTCCTAGTTAATCCGACCAACTTAAGTAGTTGATCCCACGGGAGGTCTCGGGTTCAAAACTCATCCAGGCAACTTTTTGCCGAAAACTCTATTTCATTTAATAAAAATACTAAACGCACTCGGAAAATTCCCTAAAAATATTCTAAAAATTCCTAAAAATATCTAGAATATTTCTAAAACATTTCTAACTAATTTCAAGGACTTTAAGGGCTAAAAATGGAAATTTTGGGGCGTTACATGTAATGTCGGGTAAGTGCAAAATAAAACTTCATTTTAAAATGCTTCCATTCGCTAATTTATTAAATTTTATGATCTAACCATATGTCTTTGCCTAGTTTCCATTGGATTCTCAGTGTAATTGAACCTTACAAGGATACTATTTATGTGTTGGATTCCCTTAGTTCCCGCATTCGAGATGATGATTGTAAATACGTAATGGAAATGTGAGTTCAGATTTCTGTCAGTAAATTTATATTTTAATATAAATTTTATATAACAAATATTCATAACGTATGAAGGGCATTACGCTTGTTTAATTCTACCAAGGGAAGGAAAGGGAGAAAAAATGCTAAGTGGGAAGTAGTTAAGGTATGTATACTTTTGTTTAACATATATTGGAATGTGTATAATTTTCGTTAACTATTTGACAATAATTACCATATATAGGCTCCTCAACAACCGGATGCGAAACAAAGCGGTTTTTTTGTGATGAGATACATGAAACAAATTATTGAAGAAGTTGAGACTATCGAGAGAGATTCACTGAGATCAATAGTAACTATATTAAGCTTATCTCAAATTCTTTGACATTAACTATTTAGAATTGCAAAGTGATCAGTGTTGATTGTTTTTCCCATTAACCACTCGCCAATTTAATTTGTCTGTGTTCACAGTTCACAAAAACAGATTACTCTCATGATCAAATTGATGAGGTTCGGGCCGAGTTGACGGATTGCATTCAAGATCATATTTCTGAATAGGTTTGGAATTATACAAGATCATTATTCTATTTAGATTTAAGTTCATGGAATGATGTTTTTTTTAAAAGTAGCTTACATTATATTGTATTTTCTATAATTTCTAATTCCATTTTTTTAGGCAGTGTTAAAGGATAGTTATGAGATCGAGCTTCAGAAGTTGGCCCCAATCGCGGATTGATTATGAAACTTGTGAATTGAAAAACTTGTGAAACTCTTAAGTGATTGATGATGTGTTGTAAAACTTGTGAGTTTGGAAAACTTGTCACATGCAGTGAAAGGATGTTTGCTTGCATTAATATGCAAGTACAAGATATCTGTATAATAGTTATCAGTGTAAATTTTCTAGCTTTTGTAATCTTCTGTCAGTGTAATATATAGGAGGAAGATGTTGACTTGTTAGTTGAGCATGTAGATGCTACAAACTGCAAACGAGCATGTCTCTACCTCACAAGTCCATCTAGGTATGCTTTATATTCTTTTGTAGTTGTAACATATGGAGGTATGTGAAGCAGTCTTTCTTGATAACACCCAAGTATGCTCACCCCAGTCATAATGTTTTGTTCTAATTTTTTATTATTTTTCCTAATAATATTCTCTGTTGCCAGTATGTGAAGTTGAGCTACATGTGGAGGTATACACTATTTTATTCTAATTTAAATTTTGTATACAACCTGATTACCACTGCAACCACCTTCTGGTTCGTTCAAATCTTCCAGGTATGATGATGACCTTGAGCAATTTCTAAAAGGATACTGACAAAGTGTAATAAGCTTTTGCCATTTCAGTCAAAAAAGAGAAACTATCACACTCGATTATCCCAATTTTTATACTGATATAGCCTTTATTCTTCATTTTAATCTGATTGAATTGCATGTTGATCTGTGCAGGTTTTTCAGATTTGCGAAGCTACAGACAATCAAATGTTCTCTGGCCGGCTAATCAAGTTCTTCACTGTGAGTTATGGGCTAATCAAGTTCTATACGCGTAGGTGAGGTAAGTTACTATTAGTTTTGACTTGAGAATTTTGTGCCAGCTATTTGCCTATCCATTTAATTTTTATCTGTTAATTATTCTTAGTTTTTTCTTATTTCGATTGCATCTGCAAAAGCATTGAACTTTAAAAATATTATCTATCCTCCACTTGTTCCATTCTATTAAAGGCAATATCTTCTCTCTCAACATTTTCCTTAAGCTTATATATCTTTCTTATCTACTTTTGCAGCACACAAGGTAAATGGTGTGAGCTCACTATGGGGCCACAAACTTAGAGGTAAGTAATTGAAAAGGATAATTGGTTTGTTACTTGTTAGTTATATTACCTTTGCTTTCCATAGTAATTGAAAAGGATAATTGGTTTGCTACTATTTAGTATGAATAGTTTCAATCTACATTCTAACAGTACCATGTTTACATAACATAATCTATAATCTTATTTAAGTAACTTGCTACTTTACTGAGAGCCATGTTGCAACTTGATGATGATGAGGTGCGAGTTTCTGCAACAAAAGTCATGGGAATCATGTCTCAGGTACAACATCTTTTATGTGATTGATTTTTGGGATTTGTGTCTATTGCAAGACAGTGGTCTGAAGTTGATTACCATATTTGGTCTAGCTGTGAAATGACAGATGAATCTACTATTAGAGAAATACTTACAACAACTTGCTACAAATGCTTCTGCTTCGTTTTAGTTTCTTTAAGATGCTTTATGAGATTTTTTGTATACTTTTGTTTTATTTTGCATTGAGGCACTGATGTACAATCTTATTTATTCTCAGTACATGGAAGATAATGAGTTCCAGGATCTGCTACAAGTACTTATGGATATGACTGAATCTGCAACCTAGTTCATTAAACATAGATCTTTTCAGTTAAAGAATGGGAGTGGCCCAGTAAGACTTGCCGTTGAGCGTTGTGCTCTGCATATTTTTCAGTTAACAAAAGGTTAGTGTTACATTGATTCTGTTTATCAGTAATCTCTAATAGTTCATCTAGGTATGCTTTATATTCTTTTTAGTTGTCACATATGGAAGCAGTCTTATTTGTGTGTATATAATCTCTTATCCCAATTTATTATTTTTATACAGTGTTAAAGCAGATCGAGTTAACAAGCAGCCCCAAAGAACAACTTGTGAATGATGAAGTTTTATAGAACTTGTGAATTGAGATATTTTTTGTATTTAATATGGAATACAAATACTTTTGTAAATAATGCACTGTATTATAAGTGAATTTTGTAAACTATTATCAGTGTAAATTGTGAATATTATCAATTGTGAATAAAAATGCTTGTAAATTATGAATATTGTAAATTGTGAATATTATCAATTGTGAATAAAAATATTTATAAATTATGAATATTATAAATTGAGAAAAACACTGCCTATTAAAATGATAACGTTTTTTAAGTAACAATACACAACACGATTTTTGCGTTGTCTTTGTGCCAAACCACAACGCTTTTTCCGCGTTGTCTTTGATACCCGACTTTTAACAACAGCGTCAATAACAATGCTTTTTAAAAACCAATAGACAACGCGAAAAAAGCGTTGTCTTTGCTCCAAACCACAACGCGGAAAAAGCGTTGTCGTAGATATACTTTCTACAACGGCTTCATCAACATCGCTTTTTAAGCATTAACGACAACGCGGAAAAAGCGTTGTTGTTTAACATTTTTCTTGTAGTGGTTTCACATGTAGTGTGCTAATTTAGTTGATCTAAGGGTTTTTAGACTTTAGTTTCATTTCTGAATCTTGTTTAGCTTGGTAACTACGAAATTTGGTTTGTTTCCTACTTGAAACCTGCGTATCAACTTGTCTCATGCTTTGTTGCATTTCAGTCTTCAGTTCTAAAATACCAATTTCAGTTTCTAGCACTTAGCTGCAGTGTTGCAAGGTTTCCATCTCAGTTTCTGATTCTGCATCAAGTAGATTTTAGTTTAGCTTGGAGAAATCGATTTTTGAAATTTGTTAGCTGAAAATCTGCAATTTCCTTATGTGTAGCAATCTGTTAGTTGTAGTTTCTGTCATTTCTTCATTTGTAGCCGTGATTTCATATTAAGTTGCATTCAGTGTTAATTTTGATGTGTACCCACAGATTTGGTATTTAATTTCCACTTTTGGCACATAGATTTCTACATCCTTTCTTTGGTATCAAATTGGTTTCAACTTTCATCTTTGTATCAAGAGAAACTTTGGCATCAATTGGTACCAAGTTAATTGAAATTTCTAGTGTGTTTTGTAGCTTGAAATCATCTAGCATTGCATTTGGCCAATTCTGAACAGCCCCTTGCATTTGCTAGTTTCCATCGAAATTGCATTTAGTTTGTGTTGAGTTGTGTGTAGTTTAATTTCTGAATTTCATAGTTAGCAAATGTATTAAATTGTTTGTTTCCAAAAATTGCCAACACTGCCTTCATTCCTTTACTAGCCTTTGTTTCGCATTTGAGATTAGATTGGTGTCCAAAATTTATTAAGTGCTTTAATGGATTAAGTGGTCCCTTGGTTAAGCTATAACTTGCTATCACTTGTTAAGTCCCATTGTTAATTTTCCTTCAATTTTCATTGAGATTTCATTTCTAATTAAAGCCAAAACCCAAATCACATTCGAAACCCAAAATTCACAAACGACATATAAACACTAGCTCGAATCAAACAAACTCTCAACTAGTCCCCAAGAAAAATACGACCTGTGGCCCCTTTACTACATTTTCATATTTTGATTGCAAAAAGGGTTTCCAGCATTTTTTATTCATATTCTAAATTTGGAGGGCCCACATTCTTGACAGTCTATTTTGGGTCCATCAAATTTTTGGCGCCGTTGCCGGGGAGCTACTAGTTGATTTGTTTGATTTTTGCCTGTGCATTTATTTCATATCTTTCTTGATTTTTTTTTGCTTATTGCTATATCTTTTGATTTGATTTAATTTGTTTTATCTCTCTATCTACTTTTACTGCGATTTGTTTTGTTTTATGACCAGGTCTACAGGTGGTGATCTAGAAGAATTCGATCCTGAGATTGAGAGGACTTTCAGAGCCAGGAGGAGCCAGGGCATTCTTTCTGAGACTACGGATATCCCTCCTATTCAGACTATTTTCACTCACTCAGGCAGTATCATGGCAGACCACCAGAGAACTATGAAGGAGCTCGCAGCACCAGATGCTTCATTTCAGTACTCCAGCATTGCTTATACATTGTTTTGCATGGTCCAGAAGACTTCAGGAGTGGGTGCTCCAATTGAACAGACTTCAACCTCCTGGAAGGACTTCTAAAAGGCATAAAGAAGGAGGAGATGATTTTACTTTAATTGAGAATCATAAAAGATAGTTAAGTCTGATTATCGAGTTTTGGTTTCCTTGGTATGCTTGGGGATATTAATTGCATTTAGTCATTTGTTGTGGTGATAGACTCTATCTTATTGGATTAAGCATGACATTTTATTGATCACCTAGTGAGGATATTGCCATGCCTATCCTTAATCCTCTTATGTGTGATAGCTTTTGTGATACTTGACACTCTAGAACTTGCTTTGATTCTTTTTGAAATTACATTAACATAAGCTTACATGAATATGATAGAGGCAACCTTTCTTGTTGAACTCTTAATTTTCCCTCTACCTTGCTATTGTTACTAGAGAGCGTTTCACCTATTACTTTCCTGTCTTATTGTCTTTCAGATCCTCTCATTGTCACTATATTCTCACTGTCATATCTTTGTTAGCTTATTCTTCCCTTGAGCATGCGATGAGAGCATGGGGTGATTACATGATGAGTTACATTGTTATTTCTCTATTATCAGCCTCTATTATTGTGAGTTTTAGGTGATTATCATGCTTTGCTACATTGCCCGAGACGGACAAGTTTTAAGTGTGGGGGGGAGACAAGTGTATATGGACGAATGCTTGTGTGAAAAAAAAATCTCTCTATGTGAAAAAAAAAAAGATAGAAAAAAATAATAAAGATGCAAAAAAAAGTGAAAAAAAAAGAGAGAGAGAAAAGAATGAAAAAAAATCTCTCTATGTGAAAAAAAAATTCTTCAAGCATTCGAGATTTTGTTAGTGATGAACAAAAAGGAATATTTTCTTGATGTGTACTCATTTGATATCTTTATTAGAGAATCTCAAGAGTGAAGTTGTTGATCCCTACATGCACTTTGAGAGATGTTGTAAATGGTTGATGTGTAGTGCATTGAGAATGTGAAAGGAGAATTATGAGTGCTGGAGGTTTGATTGAGTTATTTACTTTGGACTATTGTTTGATTGTATACATCATGTTAATTACCCCAATGCTCTCATATTCTTTTTGATCTTCTTTCATGCTCTTTATGATCTTCTTTGTTATCTACCATTCTTGTTTTCTTGTAGCACTTGGTTTCATTATTATTCATTGAAAATCCCTCTTGATTTGTGTACTTATGTTATAGTAGTGGAGAAGTAGAAGATAAGCAAGCATATGGTAGTGCAATGTCATGAATGTTTTGAGAGAACTCCACTTCCATATTTATTATATTTGTGAGCATCAGTGCATATATCCATCTTGTGAGGTTTTTGTCATGCTTAGTTTATGCAAGTTGATGAAATTACCATGCTTTTGACTTATGTAAAATTTGGAACCATAAATACATGGATTCTTGAGACTTGATGATCCTAAGTAACTTTCTTTTATTATTTCTTAAGGTATTGATAGGGATGTAATGTTTGGGAGATATGTTGTTTTCTTTTAGTTTTGTTTACTTGCCCGAGACATGCAAGAATAAGTGTGGGGGAGTTGATAACCATCATTTTGTTGATTATTTTCGACTCTAAAATCCATGTTTGATCCACATTTTATATGCTTAAGTTTGCAATTTTATTAAGTTTCATGTATTCCCTTCATTTTGGCTTTTAATTCTAATCTTTATATATTTGGGATATTTTTGGCACTAATTTGAATATCATTTTGTAGGCTTAAATTGATCATGGACCTAGATCAAATTGGGTCAGACTTGAGTCAGGATTGGATCCAGATCAAAAGGATCAAGCATCGGATTAATAGGAGCCGTCCATTCCAGAGAACGGCTAGATCTGTGCCATCGGTCAACTTCTGGTCGATCCGAACCCAAGATAGAATCAATCATGACCAGAGATCAAGATCTGAAAATTTCAGCCAAATCAGAAGTGATCTGACCGTTGGATCGAGCTCAAGATGTTCTAGACCATCCATTCAAGAAAAAGGGAAGATCTGGACCATCAGCCACTGATCTGGTCAATCCGAGCTGGGGATAGGTAAATCAGGACCATTGATTGAGATCTGTGGAGTTTGGTTCAGATCGGAAGAGATCTAACCGTTGGATGAAGCCAAATCAATCTCAGTCGTTCGTTGTTAATCTCCTTCTAAGCTGACATGGCTGACTGACCCAACTATTGGACTGAACCCATTGCTTGATTGCACCCAGAGCTGGTCTATTGGGCTGAACCAAGTCTGAACCGAACCCAAGCCCAAACACAACTGCTGAACCCAAGGCTGGGCTGAGCCAATTGCTGAGCCGAACTCAAGCTGAACCGGACTGCTGAACTGAACCTGAACTGAACCTAGACTGAACTCAACTGCCTGAGCTGGACCAGAGCTAAAGTTGGCTGAGCCAAACCACGTGCAGCCGAGACAACAAAAGCCTCAACGACGCGAAGGCTAGGGCATCGATCGGCTTCCACCATCACACGCAGGCGACTCACCTTCCTCTTCATCCACCACCATCTCCGGCCATTGCACGAAGCTAGGGCTAGGGGGTTCTGAATCTTAGCCGGCCGGAGCTCCATCTCTTCTCTTTCGGGATTCGGAGAGAAAACTTTCTTCCATTTTCATCACCGGCGACCACAGCTAGGCTTTGGGGGTTCCGAGCTCTAGCCGAACGTAGCCGAACGCAGCCGTCGCAGCCATCCATCTCCACCGCAGCTTTCTCTTTCGGGGTTCGGAGAGAAAACGATCATCCACTTCCACCTCACTGCCGGCGATCAAAATTATTTACAGTTTTTCTTCAGCGTTTTCTTTTCCTTCACAGTTTATTTCTTCATCAGATTGGATTTTTCTTTCTTCACTGCAATTTACCATTTCAGCAGTTCATTTCCAGTAGTCGATCTTCCTTCACAGCTTCACTTTCACAGCTCTTCTTATCAGTTTTTTTTACCGATTTCCAGCAGCAGTTCATTTCAAGTAATTCTTTCTTCCCAGCAGAGTTCCAATTCGTAGTTTCCAGCTTCATCAGGTTTGCCATCAGCTCTTCAGCAATTTCCAGCATTACAGCAATTCTGATCCAATTCCGGCAGCAGCAATTTCGATCCAGCAGTTGCTTCCAGCTTCAATTTTCTGTCCAGCGGGTTTACTTCCCAGCAAGCATTTCCTTTACAGCAATTCGAAGAAATTCTTTCACAGAAGTACTTCACAGCAGATTTCTTCCTCTCAGTTTCCTTCCAGCAGTTCATCACAGATCGACAGTTCCTTCCATTAGCTTTTTAATCAATGTTTGAATTGGTTGCGTTTGATTGTTAAATGTTAGGAGTTTGATTTTTTTGAATGCTTGTATTGATGGATCTTCCACAATTCAAATGGCACGAACTTTTGTCATTTTAATTCATGCATATGAGGTGTTTGGTTAAATGTCTGTTAGAACAATTTCTTTCAATTGAAATGTTCTTAGTTGTTTAAGTTTTGTTCTGTGTTGCTCTTTCCATTGCTTGAAGTTTCATATCTTCATTTAAATGTAATTGAGTTAGGTCAGATTAGATTTCCTTCATGCTATAGGTTTTACTCCATGCCTAGGTTTCATTGATGCTTATTTCTTAAATGTTTCTTTCACATTGCCTTTTCTTTTCTGCAATTGTAGTTAGGTTAATTTAGATTTCATTACCTGTCTTGTCTTTTCTTAATTAGAATTAGATTTCATATTTGCTCTGTTATTCATTTCGTAGTCTTGAAGTTCAAATCCAAAACCCAATTTCATATTCAAAACCCAAAAGCAATAAGATACGATCCTGGGAATTATCATGCACCGGCTACATTCGTTAGGAGATGACTCGAGTTACTCTATGCTACATTAGTTTAGAGGAATTCGGTACTTAAATTGTATTTGAAACTGTGATACGACAAAAAAAACGGTTGTCAGTCGCCTACCCTTGCAAGCGCGAGGAGGGGTGGAATGTATCTTGACCTAGAACCTTTATTGTTCTTCTTTCCCATTCTCCCTAGTCGTAAACTTACTTCAGCGTCGGAATGATCGTGCTAGAACACTCTCGTCATCATTCTAACTCTCTCTTTTCTTGACTCTTCTTTTTGGACTCTAGTAGATTTCTCCACAAGTCCCTGTTGTCTCTGGAAGATTGACAACTTGGTCCACCTAAATGTCAACTCATTAGTGGCTCGATCATCAATGATCTCAGACAAGATGATGTTATTTTTTTAAAGTAAATTAATTTTATATATTTAAGTTGTTATATATTAGATATGAATAAAGTAGAAAAATTGGTTCAAAATTAAATGGATTGAACTAAATAAATTATAATCAAATAAATTAAATATTTTTAGATAAATCAAACGGACCAAATATTGCCATTAAAAACTAAGTAAATCGAATTGATATAAATTTGATTAATTTAATCAATTACAGAATTAATCTAATTTTTTATCCATCAATTATTATAATATATCAATCGATTAATATTGGACATTTGAGTCCATCAATTGTCAATCGAGAGTCATCATGATTTAAAAAATTTTGTTTTAAAGATAAATTTAGTGTTGGATATTGGTCTTAAAAGATTAATACGATTTACGATTTTATAAGAGAAAATTGAAGTGTCATCAATCGATGAAAGTTTAAATTTACTTCAAAATCAAAATCTATGTTTTGAGTAGATGAATCTAGATTATTAATTTGCTCAAAACTGATTACCTTAAATTTTACATTTTACACGAAAAAAAAATCTTGCTTCAATTATCCTATTCATTCTCTAAATTTGGATTATATGAAAAATACCTCTCTAAATTTAGAGAATAAATTTCATTCCATTTATTCCCTATTCATTTCATTCTCTAAATATTAAAATATTTATTATTATTCACGTTTTCCATTTCTTTAATAGATTTAATTAGATAATAATAAAACATAAAGGAGAGAAAAATAATAATTAAAAAAATTAAATTATATTAATTATAGAAAAACTGATGTAATGTATAGTGACAATAGATATTCAAATTTAAATAAAGTATTTATTTTACCCTAAATTTTAAATTGTTGATAGAGAATTTGAAATGGATGCTAGATATATTACTATTTAAATATTTTTAAGAAGATTAAGTTCTTACCCGGGATATCATTAATTTTTTTTATTTCTTGTTAATTTAGATATTCAGTTCTTGAAAATCGATTAATTTTGAAGATGATCATTCGATCCTATATAAATTTTCCATCAGTTAATCCAGAAAGCTAGCACAAATGGATCATGACGGATAATTCAACATCATAGGTAATTTGAACATCATAAATATATAATATATTCTATGAGAAAATCGAATCCTCTCATTGTATTCGTTCAGTCAGTTAGACAATCTAATCAATTCGATAATCGAATCAATTAGAGGTTCTGCCCGCAACAAAAATATTCTATTTTAACTTCAGCCAACTAGAGCGATTTGAATCAATTGGATATATAGTTGATTGTTGGACATAACTCGCTCCTTATTTAAATTCTGGACTAAAGAAGTCTTGAGTTGACTAATGAAAGTACTCGTTAAAGGATAAAAATGGCAACAATAGTGACCTAAGTCAATTAATAGGTCTTAAGTCAATTAGATTAAATTTGAGTTGATTGAATATGTTTTAAACTGATTAAAATCATAATTAACTAAGATATGAATTTATGATTTATTTAATTGAGTTGATTGATTTAAGTTTACTAGAATGCATTGTTAATGAGGTGTATAGTATATAAATACTAAAATAGCTAAAATATTAGGAATAAATATTCTCTAATAATGAGAATATTTAAATATTAGGAATCAAATCAATGAGAAAATTAAAAAAAAATATTCTCTAATAAAGAGAATATAATAATATTCGCTAATATGTCTCCTATGTGCCAAAGATGACATCAATCTTGTACAAATAGTTAACAGTTGAAGTCGAGAAAGTGACATGGTGAGTGCATTGACTAACTGATTACCAGTAAGAATAAGAGGGATTCGTATTTCGGAGGACTGTATTAGATCACGAACAAAGGGATAATCAATAGTCAAATGCTTCATCCGAGAGTGAAAAATAAGATTAGCCGAAAGATAGATAGCACCCAAAATATTGATGAAGAGCACGACAAGCTTGATAATCAGAAGAAGTAGCTCTATTATAAGTGACTTAATCTATTGAAGCTCTGACGCTGCAGAGGCAATGGCGTGATATTCGAGCTCAGTCTAAGAGCGTGCAACTGTGCACTGCTTGGTAGAACTATTTCTAGGAAATCGGATTAGCAACCAAAAAACTAATGAACGCACATGGAGAATACCAATCATCTGGATCTTTTACCCAGTCTATATCGAAGAAGCCATGATGGGTGAGAGGTGTATCCGCACGAAGACAAATGCCAAGATCCCTAATACCATTGAGATAGCGAAGCAGATGCTTCACAATGCCCCATTTCATCTCTAAAGGGGCATGCATAAACTGTTAGAGCTTGTTGACCACAAAGAAAATATTAGGACGGGTCACACTGTAACACCCCAAATTTTCAATGTAATATCATGACGATGTATGAAAAATGGTTATAATGAAATGATGTAAATTTCATGCAATCATATTCTATGAAATGTCATGAATGCATGAAATATCATATTCATGAATATGAAATATTAAAAATATTATGAAATAATATTTTTGGAATATTATGAAATATTATGAATTCATAAAATATTATTAATATTATGAAATTTCATGATGGGCTTGGCTTAATGGGCTTTGATATGGATTAGTGCAAATTGTGATAAAAAGAAGAGATAGAAAGGAGGAGGCAAGGATTGAACCTTGAACCTCCTAATTGCACTCACCATGTCATAACCAATTAACCAAGCAATATTTCTTGTAAAGAGAATAAGAAACATTCTCGTTAAATCGAGGGAAGCGAAGAGACATGTCTTTTCATGAGAAGAGTATAAATAAGAGAGGGGGAAAGGAAGTTACACTTCCTCTTCTTCTTCCCCCCTTCACTTTTCGAAAATCAAGAACCCTCTTTCTCCCTTTCCATTTTCGAAAACACCACCCTAGGGTTCTAACCCTAGGGAATTTGAAAGGAAGAGGACCCATTGAAGGTTCTTGCCTCTACTAAGTCTAAGGAGCCCTAGAGAAGATTTGAAAAGGATTTTCACTTGCCCTCCAAGTCTAGGGTACCCTACGGTTTAAAGAGAAGGTGAAATTCCAGCGCAAGGATGTAAGTGTCCTCTCGCCTGCAACATAATTGCTATTGAATGTTTGTTGTCTCATTCTTTTGAAAAATCACAAGGGCTTCCCTTGATGAAGGTTTCGGCCACCCCTTGTAAGGGGTCCAAGAGAGGGGTTTTTGATCAAACCTTGATGCATGCTAGTACCCCTAGAGATTTTATATACATATGTGTTGTTTCCAAATTTTTGGAGGACAAAAATTAGGGTTTAGCCACCCTACAACTTTCGGCCAAAAGGAGAAAGGCTAGGGCTTTTGGGTTGTTTGCTATCCTATTATGTTCCCATGATTAGTAGTGTAGATGAAGTGTTTGTGTAAATGTTTGTGTGAAGTTTGGATGTCAAAAACCTAGCCTAGCCATTCTACAAGTTTCGGCCACCCTTTGTAAATTAGGGTTAGTGGAAGCTAACCTCACTTTGAGGTATAAACCATGTTTCAATTGTTAACATGAAGTGCACTTGAGGTGTTTGTAGAAATGCATGAATGAATGCTTGATTGAAAAACCAAAAGAATTCCCTACCCTTGACTTTCGGCCAACCATGGTTCTAGGGTTGGGAAGTTCTTAATGAAACCATGAAGCATGCTATCACTTATATGATGTGTGTATAATTTATGTGACCTATCTTGTTAGGTATAAAAGCATGCCCTATAGCCCATGGGGCACCCTTATGATATGAACATGATGTGTTTGATAATATGCTTGAAAAAGGATACTCTACAGAAATTGGGATCAAGAGCACCCCTAAATGTGTGGTGTGTCCCTAGGGGATCATGAGCACCCTTGATGAGTGGTGTGTCCCTTTAAGATGTTATTAGGAGTACCTTTAAGCATATACATATATGTGTAATTGCATGTTAAGATACTTTACTTTGAAAGTTGTGTACCCGACTCGGAAGGGGGTCGTTAAACAAAATCCAATGTACATGTTAACTGAAGGTCATGGCATTGGTAGGACGGAAGGGTCCTGCCCTAAATGGATTGGTGGCTCGCTACCCCAACTCATTAGGGAACGCGCTTGATGTGGTACTACAACTGGGCCCTGGATGATACTATATTTTTAAGTACTTACCTTTATTGAACCTTTTGAAAAGCATTTTCTCATTATGTGATGATCTTGTTCTGTAAAGCACTTAGAAATATTTGATGTGATGCTTATGATGCTTATAGTTCTATCTTGATTACTGTGTACATGATATGATGTATCGATATGGAATTTTTGCGAGTAAGCCCGGATTCTTACTAAGCATGTTTTGCTTACTAGTTTCATGTTGTTTTCTTATGCTGCAGATAGCGGTAAGAAATACTTGAACTAAAGGAAGAGGCAGAGGGAAAGCTAAAGATGTGTGTGGTGATGGTTCGGGAAAGAAAGAAGGATTTTATCTACCCTTTTTGTCTAAAATCTAAATTGCTTCCACTAAAGGATTATAAGTTGTATTACTATACTCTGGTTGGGTGATGACTATAACTACTCTACTATTGTTAAAGTTAGGGATATGGAACCTATGTCATGTTAGATAACTCTATGCTTGGTTGAGTTTAGAATTTAACTGATACATGTGAACTTTATATAGAGGAAGACCCTATCATTAGATGTCATATTCTTGTTGTATGCATGCTAAGTGAAATGCTATAGAGTTCCTATTTCCTGTTGCTTATGAATACTTCTTATGCATGTGTCTAAGGCTAGATAACTCATGCTACGTTTCTACTTGATATACATGCTTAATATGATAAATGATATGAATGTATGGACCCGTAACCCCGCCTTTAGGATAGATATAAGGGCGGGCGTTACAAGTTGGTATCAGAGCAAGTTTCCCCTCCACCACACACACATCAAGCTTCCTCCTGCCGCTTCCAAGTAAGAAATCCTAACTCGCCTTACTTTATTTATTTCATGTACAGTAATGATATAAATAGAGATGATTTATGCTTGCACAATATGGAGATGAGTAATACTTGCATAACAAGTGAAGGTAGAATTAATGCTTATGTAGTCAATTATCACCTGTATGAAAGTCAATGACTAGAAATTGTAAAATATGTGAACGCATATGCACGGGTAAGAGGGTGGTTACATATAGTAATCACTAGGGTAAACTACACCGATTAGGTGTGTGTTTTCCTCGGTGTATATTTGCGAATTGAAAAAGGAATGGTTTAGTACTTACCATGTCATTTTTTTTCAATTCCAGATGTTGCATGAGGACTACCCTGAGAGATGCCGCGAGCTGCTGGAGCAGATAGAGGCAGTTAGGTATTGGCCGACTAGGGGAATTCAAGGCACCATAGGATTCTTGGATCGGCTCTTCTGGAAACTGGAGCGGGAAGGGTTTCCAGCCACAGACGATCATAGGATCGGAGCTTTACTTCGTTCTTTGCCCAACCGGGCAAGAGAGGTGGCACATCAGATCTGGGGACAGCACAGATGCCGTATTTCCTATACGGAGTTGGGCAGGCAGCTCCTCCGCCATGAGTTCCCAGCAGATCTGGGAGACTCAGAGGAGGACCCCGAGCCGTCCGAGGAGGACTCCGAGCCGTCCGAGGAGGACCCTGAGCCGGTTGAGGAGGATCCTGAGCCCTTCGAGGAGGATCCTGAGCCCTTCGAGGAGGATCCCGAGCCCGTCGAGGAGGATCCCGAGCCCGTCGAGGAGGATCCCGAGCCCTTCGAGGAAGTCCCCGAGCCGTTCGAGGAGGACCCCGAGCTCTTCGGGGAGGACCCCGAACTCTTCGAGGAGAATCCAGAGCTACTGGAGATGTTTGAAGAAGACCTTGAAGCGGACGAGGAAATTCTCGAGATTGAAGAAGAGGACCCGATGGGGACAGTTGAGGATCCTGAGGCGGGCCAGAGGGTGATGAGCGAGGAGATAGTAGGTGTCGCTATGTTATTCTTTATGTTGGGCATCACGGCAGCCCATCTTGCTCACTGAGTGGACTAGTTTGTATGTAGACTTATAAGAAGGAATAAAATAAATTTTGGTTGGTATAATAAATAAAATCTCATTTATCCAATATTGATCATGCGACACATAAGGACGAATATTACAGGAAACCTAATGTGAGTTGATTACCCATGATCATGATCAAGTATCATTCTGGGGACATGTTATCTCCAAGGAAGGAGTAATGGTGGACCCGACTAAAATTGAAGCTGTGAGTAACTGGTCCAGACCCAAGAATACCAGCGAGATCAGAAGTTTCTGGGGCTAGCAGGCTATTACAGAAAATTCGTAGAGAACTTCTCTCGGATTGCAGCTCCTATGACAGCTCTGACTAAGAAAGACAGGAAATATATCTGGACCGACGAATGTGAGAAGAGCTTCTCTGAACTGAAAAGGAGGCTGACTAGCGCCCCTATATTGACTCTTCCCGAAAGTGATACGGGTTTCGATATGTACAGCGACGCATCCAAACTGGGACTAGGAGCTGTGCTTATGCAAAACGGGAAGGTAATTGCCTATGCCTCTAGGCAACTAAAGGAGCATGAAAGAAACTACCCTACCCATGATTTGGAATTAGCAGCGGTGGTCTTTGCGCTAAAATTTTGGAGGCATTATTTATATGGCACTCAGTGCAAGGTCTTTACTGATCACCAGAGTCTGCGGAATTTTTTCACCCAGAAAGACCTGAATATGCGACAACGCCGATGGCTCGAGTTGGTCAAGGACTACGACTGTGAGATCTTGTACCATCCGGGAAAAGCCAACAAGGTAGTCGATGCTCTCAGTAGAAAATCATGTGCTGCTTTAATGTCCTTGTCGGCGTTGTCACAACCCTTAGGGGAAGAAATTATGAATTTCAGGATTGAAATGATATCAGGACAGTTGTCCACCCTGATGATTGCGCCGACATTGTTCGGTGATATTCTGGAAAAGCAGAATCAAGATCCGAGTCTTCAGAGAATCAAGCAAGAGGTTCTTGAAGGCAAGGACGAGGGATTCCGGATTTCCGATAGCGGAGTCTTATATCTCCGGGATCGATTATGCGTTCCCGACGACTCCGACTTACGGACGAGGATACTCGAGGAAGCTCACGGCACACTGTATGCGATGCATCCTGGGTCTACCAAGATGTATCAAGATCTGAAGGGAAAATTTTGGTGGTCCGGCATGAAGAAAGATGTAGCCCATTATATCAGCATGTGTTTGACCTGCCAGAGGGTCAAAGCAGAACACCAGAGACCTGGGGGAGTTCTGCAGCCTCTACCTATTCCCGAGTGGAAATGGGAGGACATATCTATGGATTTCATATCAGGGCTGCCTCGGACTACGAATGGATATGATAGTATATGGGTTATTGTGGACCGACTGACCAAGTCCGCCCATTTTCTGGCTATCAAGATGACCTATTCAGTAGAGCAGTTGGCTCAACTGTATGTCAAGGAAATTATCCGACTGCACGGGGTTCCCAAGACCATCATCTCTGATAGGGATGGTCGATTCACCTCAGATTTTTGGGGACAC
Organism: Boesenbergia rotunda; assembly: GCA_024364735.1. NCBI lineage: Eukaryota > Viridiplantae > Streptophyta > Magnoliopsida > Zingiberales > Zingiberaceae > Boesenbergia > Boesenbergia rotunda. The sequence goes on along the minus strand of JAGFNQ010006889.1, from coordinate 60,434 downwards.
GTACAGAAGACTCTCGGTACGAAACTGAAATTCAGCACTGCCTTTCACCCCCAGACTGACAGGCAGACTGAACGAGTAAACCAGATACTAGAAGATATGTTACGAGCTTGTGCCTTGGATTTCAAGGGAAGCTGGTGTCGATACCTGAGCCTGGCAGAGTTTGCTTATAACAACAGTTATCAGGCTACTATCGGGATGGCACCGTATGAAGCTCTGTACGGCAGAAAATGCAGGTCTCCTTTATGCTGGCATGAGAGTGGTGAAAAGAGGGAGATGGGACTCCAGACCGATATTATTGATGAGACCACTCAGGCTATAAGGAATATCCGCCAGAGGATAGAGACTGCTCAGAGTCGGCAAAAGAGCTACGCTGACAAACGACGTCGACCACTCGAGTTCGAGGTTGGGGATTCGGTATTCCTGAAGGTAGCCCCTATGAAAGGGGTGATGAGATTCGGAAAGAAGGGGAAGCTGAGTCCGCGATACGTGGGACCCTATCAGATTTTGAGACGAGTAGGCAAGGTGGCCTACGAGCTGGAGCTACCGCCAGAAATGGCGGCTATCCACAACGTCTTCCATGTGTCGATGCTCAAGAAGTGTACCCCTGATGCGAGTCAAATGATGGAACCCCCACCAGTGCAAGAACGGAAGAGTCTTAGTTCCGAACGCCGCTCGATCCAGATCCTCGATCGGGAAGTCAAAAGGCTAAGGAACAAGGAAGTACCCTTAGTGAAGGTTCTATGGCGGAACAAGCAGTTCGAAGAAGCCACCTGGGAACAGGAAGATACGATGCGATCAAAGTACCCGGAACTGTTTTAAGTTCGGGACGAACTTTCTATAAGGGGAGGAGGATTGTAACACCCCAAATTTTCAATGTAATGTCATGACGATATATGAAAAATGGTTATAATGAAATGATATAAATTTCATGCAATCACATTCTATGAAATGTCATGAATGCATGAAATATCATATTCATGAATATGAAATATTAAAAATATTATGAAATAATATTTTTGGAATATTATGAAATATTATGAATTCATAAAATATTATTAATATTATGAAATTTCATGATGGGCTTGGCTTAATGGGCTTTGATATGGATTAGTGTAAATTGTGATAAAAAGAAGAGATAGAAAGGAGGAGGCAAGGATTGAACCTTGAACCTCCTAATTGCACTCACCATGTCATAACCAATTAACCAAGCAATATTTCTTGTAAAGAGAATAAGAAACATTCTCGTTAAATCGAGGGAAGCGAAGAGACATGTCTTTTCATGAGAAGAGTATAAATAAGAGAGGGGGAAAGGAAGTTACACTTCCTCTTCTTCTTCCCCCCTTCACTTTTCGAAAATCAAGAACCCTCTTTCTCCCTTTCCATTTTCGAAAACACCACCCTAGGGTTCTAACCCTAGGGAATTTGAAAGGAAGAGGACCCATTGAAGGTTCTTGCCTCTACTAAGTCTAAGGAGCCCTAGAGAAGATTTGAAAAGGATTTTCACTTGCCCTCCAAGTCTAGGGTACCCTACGGTTTAAAGAGAAGGTGAAATTCCAGCGCAAGGATGTAAGTGTCCTCTCGCCTGCAACATAATTGCTATTGAATGTTTGTTGTCTCATTCTTTTGAAAAATCACAAGGGCTTCCCTTGATGAAGGTTTCGGCCACCCCTTGTAAGGGGTCCAAGAGAGGGGTTTTTGATCAAACCTTGATGCATGCTAGTACCCCTAGAGATTTTATATACATATGTGTTGTTTCCAAATTTTTGGAGGACAAAAATTAGGGTTTAGCCACCCTACAACTTTCGGCCAAGAGGAGAAAGGCTAGGGCTTTTGGGTTGTTTGCTATCCTATTATGTTCCCATGATTAGTAGTGTAGATGAAGTGTTTGTGTAAATGTTTGTGTGAAGTTTGGATGTCAAAAACCTAGCCTAGCCATTCTACAAGTTTCGGCCACCCTTTGTAAATTAGGGTTAGTGGAAGCTAACTTCACTTTGAGGTATAAACCATGTTTCAATTGTTAACATGAAGTGCACTTGAGGTGTTTGTAGAAATGCATGAATGAATGCTTGATTGAAAAACCAAAAGAATTCCCTACCCTTGACTTTCGGCCAACCATGGTTCTAGGGTTGGGAAGTTCTTAATGAAACCATGAAGCATGCTATCACTTATATGATGTGTGTATAATTTATGTGACCTATCTTGTTAGGTATAAAAGCATGCCCTATAGCCCATGGGGCACCCTTATGATATGAACATGATGTGTTTGATAATATGCTTGAAAAAGGATACTCTACAGAAATTGGGATCAAGAGCACCCCTAAATGTGTGGTGTGTCCCTAGGGGATCATGAGCACCCTTGATGAGTGGTGTGTCCCTTTAAGATGTTATTAGGAGTACCTTTAAGCATATACATATATGTGTAATTGCATGTTAAGATACTTTACTTTGAAAGTTGTGTACCCGACTCGGAAGGGGGTCGTTAAACAAAATCCAATGTACATGTTAACTGAAGGTCATGGCATTGGTAGGACGGAAGGGTCCTGCCCTAAATGGATTGGTGGCTCGCTACCCCAACTCATTAGGGAACGCGCTTGATGTGGTACTACAACTGGGCCCTGGATGATACTATATTTTTAAGTACTTACCTTTATTGAACCTTTTGAAAAGCATTTTCTCATTATGTGATGATCTTGTTCTGTAAAGCACTTAGAAATATTTGATGTGATGCTTATGATGCTTATAGTTCTATCTTGATTACTGTGTACATGATATGATGTATCGATATGGAATTTTTGCGAGTAAGCCCGGATTCTTACTAAGCATGTTTTGCTTACTAGTTTCATGTTGTTTTCTTATGCTGCAGATAGCGGTAAGAAATACTTGAACTAAAGGAAGAGGCAGAGGGAAAGCTAAAGATGTGTGTGGTGATGGTTCGAAAAAGAAAGAAGGATTCTATCTACCCTTTTTGTCTAGAATCTAAATTGCTTCCACTAAAGGATTATAAGTTGTATTACTATACTCTGGTTGGGTGATGACTATAACTACTCTACTATTGTTAAAGTTAGGGATATGGAACCTATGTCATGTTAGATAACTCTATGTTTGGTTGAGTTTAGAATTTAACTGATACATGTGAACTTTATATAGAGGAAGACCCTATCATTAGATGTCATATTCTTGTTGTATGCATGCTAAGTGAAATGCTATAGAGTTCCTATTTCCTGTTGCTTATGAATGCTTCTTATGCATGTGTCTAAGGCTAGATAACTCATGCTACGTTTCTACTTGATATACATGCTTAATATGATAAATGATATGAATGTATGGACCCGTAACCCCGCCTTTAGGGTAGATATAAGGGCGGGCGTTACACATACAAAGATGTTATACAACCCCAACGACCTTTTGAAACTTAGTCACATCAAAGGGCGGAGACACATCATGTAGAGTAAGACAAAAACTAACAGCAATAGGAGTGGAGACTGGCTTGGAGTCAAGCATGTTGTGTTTGGAGTGAAGATCAATAATATACTTCTACTGGACAAAAAAAGACCATTTGTGATTGGGCAAACCCTCAACCCTACAGAAGAAGGAAAGAGCCTCAAGATCCTTAGTTATAAATTATATGGTAAGTTGACATACTATGACGTCAACAAAAGAAGCATCACTACCTATAATGATTAGATCATCAACATATATAAGAAAATAGATAACAATACTATCCCGATGATAAACAAATAAGGTGTCAGCCCGAGAGGCGATAATGCAAAGAGAGACTAAGAATGTGCGAAGCTCCAAATATCAAGCGCGTGGAGCCTGCTTTAGACCATAAAGCGCCTTGTGAAGATAACACACATGATTCAGAAATTCAGCACTGTGCATACCCGAAGGTTGCATCATATAAACCTCCGCTGTAAGACGACCATTGAGAAATGCATTGTTAACATCAAGTTGGTGATGACATCACCCCCGATTCACAACTAGACTAAGAATAATGAGAATAGTTATTGGAATAATGACAGGGCTGAATGTATCATGAAAGTCAACATTAGGACTCTGATGAAAACCCTTAGCAACAAGGCGAGCCTTATACCGATCAATAGAGCCATCAGGTATGCACTTAATATGAAACACCCACAGGTTACCCACAAGATTCTGGTTTGGCAAAGGTGCGACAAAAGTCCAGGTCTGATTGTAGAGAAGAGCATTATACTCGTCATGCATGGCCTTAACCAGTTTGGATGTTTAACCGCCTGTGTAACAGAGGATGATTCACGTGGCTATGAAAGGCTAGTACGAAAGATATACTTTGTGTTGGATTTGTAGATGGCAATTTTTAAGCGAGTTTGAATGAGATGTTGGTTTAGAGAAGCGAGAGGGGAATAAAGAGGTGATGGGCTAGAAGATCGGTCACCACTGGGCAGTAGGGATGCCCCAATAGCAGGTGTCGGTGAAGGCGACGACGAAGGAGTCACCAGTGTGTAGCGATGGCTAGTGACAAGTTACACCACCGATGTCAGAGAGTCCTACGAGAGGACAGCTGCCACAAAGAGCTCAAATTTAGTGTCTCTTTCTATGGAACCCAGAGAGGATGTGACGACAAATGAAAAAACATGCTCCATAAACTTAACATGACGAGATACAAAGACTTTTTTGAGAGCGAGATCATAACACAGGAAAACACTCTTGAGTGAGAGAATAGCCAAGAAAGACACAAGAGGTTAACTTAAGATCATACATGTGGCAAGAGTATGGGCGCAATCACGGAAAGCACAAACATCCGAAGACATGAAGCTTTGAAAGATCAGGGATAATGGTGAATAATTTTTCAAAAGATGACACGTTGGAAAGACTGGCCTTAGACATGTGGTTAACCAAAAAGACTATCGCGGCAAAGGCATAAAGCCAAAAAGTAAGTGGAATAGACACTCTTTACAATAGAGTGAGACCAATGATGATGATGACATTTAGAGTATCCATTGTGTTCAAGAGTGTGTGGAGGGGTGGTAAGATGATTGATACCGTGAGTAGTAAGTGTAAGTACCCTGAGTTAGTTTTGATATGGTCGACTGAGTTATGTTAGGTCTTGTTATGTTTAATCCTTGTGTCTAAGTGTGTAGAAGATTAGGAGCACATGAAGATGAGCGAAAGACATAGTAAGCGAGAAGGATAGCATGGAAAGAGAGCCGACGGGCTTGGTGCATCTGAGGGATGAGAAGCTACAGAAGAGTACACTAATGGATGAAAAAGGTGTGTACAATGTCCGAGGGATGAGAAGCCAAGAAGGTAGCCCATTCGAGAAGAAGGTCGTGTTGGTGCCGGAAGCACCAGATGTAACCTTGTTTTGATAAGTGGCAAAGGGTACAAGTTAAGCTGGTATGTTGTACTAATGGTTTTGTGGAGATTACAGGAAAGTCCTAGGTAAGCTAGGCAAGAAGTCTTGACCTGCAGGGTTGTGCATGAAGTCTTGGTCGTGGATCGGGCAACGAAGACTTGGCAAGTGAAGCCGAGCACAAAGATATGGTCCGGGGGACCGAGCAGAAGACCTTGCCGAGCAGGGATCGCAGATAGGAGTCAAGACGAGTCGAGGTCGAACGTCGTCGAGTTTCGGATTCTCGGAGGCCGAGCAAAAGTCCAGTCGAAGGTTCCGGGTGGCAACAGGTAAACTCTCCTGAGAGGAGTAAGTGAGGACATGTTTCGTGTAGAGGGAGCAGTAGACGTCGGTCCGACCTAGAGTTTCGGATGAAACCTGAAAGTCAGGACCAAGACAACACTAGCTGTGATTCATACATATTTTCATTATATATTATTGGATGTATGCAGCTAACCCATGTTGCAGCTAAAAGGAGAAAGTAGCTTAACTGGGGCACCTGAATGGGACACAGGCACCTGAGAGTTGGTAGACGGCGGCTGAGATAGCGTAATGGTCAGAATCCTGGCTGTCGTAGCGAGTGCTGAGTGGAGGATCTACGTTAGCACTCAGGCGCCTGACCAGGATAGAATTTGATCGGCCAGCAAATAGAGTTTCTGCCTATACGCTGCAACGGGGGCGCCTGAATGGTCATTCAGGCACCTGAGTAAGTACTATAAAAAGGGGTGGTCAAGTACAACATTCCAAGATATAGAATTCAAACACAGTGATCACTTTCTTCTTCTATGTGCTACAGGACCAAAGTTCCAATAACGCTGAAACGTCGTCCGACTCTCCGAATGATGATCTGTCCTCTCATTTCAGGAGTCGGTATAATTGTTCATTTTTTTATTGTACACTTCATGGAGTATAGGATCGATAAATGTAAATTAAATTTTGTTGCGGCTTGTATCCTTGCTTGCATGGCGTTATTTGATGACCAGAGGCGCGGCTAAGAAGGAGGCGAGATGGCATGATCGACTGGAGGCGTATTGGGGAACAGCGGAACCTACAAAGTCATAATAGTTAGAAATTTTATATTTTCATATTTATTGCTATGATGTTTGATATGCTTGTTGTGACTGCATGCTTGAAAATTCCTCGTTTTAAATAACTAAGTGGGAGAGAGGATCTTTGAGTCCTGTGACCTCCATTACTGGTTTGAAAGTGAAGCATTCAAACTTGCGCGTTGGCTTTGAGTGTCTCACTAGATCAAACTTCCTTATGGATGATTTTAGGAAATTATTTAGGAGCATGTGATCTTTGTTAGATCGATGCCGGTTGCTAGAGGGGGGGTGAATAGCAATTTTTGAATCTTCTTCTTCCTACGTTGTTAGTTGCGCAAGCGGAAATACAAAAGAATAAAACTAACAACAAGAAAGCAATGCTAACAATACCGATTTACTTGGTATCCACCCCTAAGGGTGACTAATCCAAGAATCCTTCGGTGGATCACTCCTCGGATAACCTCCGGCTAGCCCTTGTTGCTCCTTGTGGGTGGAGAAACCTCGCCACAACACCTCGACAATATATGAGCACCAAGACTACTATTTGGCCGTTGACCAAGACCAAATTTGTCAAACCTTTCAGCCACCACAAAGTCCCTTTAAATAGAACTCAGGCTAAAACCCTCGCCACCAGTCGACTACCCATTTACCAGTCGACTGGTGCCAGCCAAACAGTAGTCCAACGGCTCGCTGCAACGGCTAGTTTTTGACTTTACCAGTCGACTGGTCCCAGGGCAGTCGACTGGTCCCCAGCCAAAACCTTTCTGTGAGTTTCATCAGTCGACTGCCTCCCAGGGCAGTCGACTGGTCTACTCACACACCTAAGGTTACCCTTCCCGAGTACATTTCACTCCGCACTCGAACCCTAGGATTTTCCGAGTACAATCACACAATACTCGTACCCTCACAACTCAACTGTCTCCTCACCAGCAGCCTCGACTATTGCCTTCGCGCCCTCTTCATCTTCGGCTCCCATCCCTCGGATGCACGTAAGCCTCCAGCTTGCCTCCATGCCACCCTTCACGCATACCTCGAAGTCTGCACCCCTCGGCTCATCGTCCCTACTCTACCAAGGTCCCTCGAGTGCACACAAGCCTCCAGCTTGTATCCATGCCACCCTTCACCATACCGAGGTCGTCCAGCTAAGCCAATATGTGTAACCTTCACATCCTACACACTCTCATACACATATCAAATACACAAGGGTAAACCTAACTTAAACCCTTTGCCTAAACATCAAAACTCATGGTCACTCCGGACCACAGATTGCCTCAACAATCTCCCCCTTTTTGATGTTTGGCAATACGTTTAAGTTAGGGAAAACAAATAATATAGAATAGCAATAACAATGCTAAAACAAACAACTGGACTTACGTTGCCAAGACTCCATCTTGGACTTACACCACCAATGCATATGCAAAGCATACATAGATCATATCCCAAAGCATCCCACACCTAACCCTCCAAGTTAGGAATTTTCCGAAACGGGTTTTTTAAAACCTATCCCAAGGCTCCCCACACCTAACCCTCCAAGTTAGGACATTTTCACCAAAACGGGCTCCTATCCCAAGGCTTCACTTTCTTCCTTACTTGATGATGTGGACACTTCTTCCTCCTCGGATGATAACAATTCCATTTCTTTTTCTTTTTTCTTCATTTTCCCTTGAGGAAGTTGATGATCTCCCACTCTCTTCTTCCTCTTCTTGAGCTATTGAGTTCATTTCCTTGGGCTCTTCCACTAATTGACCTCGTGTAGGGTTTTTATGGATTTCTTCTATCTTTTCCATAGTTCATGTGCATTTTCATATTTACCTACATCACTCAAAATATTGTTAGGCAAAATATTAACTAATATATCGATTACCTTCTTATTTGCCCTTGATTGATTTTGTTGCTCTTGATTCCAATATCTAGGCCTAAGCTTCTTCCCATGCTTATCCTTTGGAATTTCAAATGGTTCTTCAAGAGCAATCTGAAGGTTCCACTCCATTCTGAACCATGTCTCCATCCTTGTCTTCCAATACTCAAAGTCTTCATGATCGTAGGATGGTGGAGTGTAGATGTCATCTCCAAATTTGTCTTCTATTGTTCTTCCCTCTAGCTTTTGATCTTCTTGGCGGTTATTCCAATCACGAGCGGATCTCGCTCTAATACAACTTGTTAGATCGATGTCGGTTGCTAGAGGGGGTGAATACCAATTTTTGAATCTTCTTCTTCCTACGTTGTTAGTTGCGCAAGCGGAAATACAAAAGAATAAAACTAACAACAAGAAAGCAATGCTAACAATACCAATTTACTTGGTATCCACCCCTAAGGGTGACTAATCCAAGAATCCTTCGGTGGATCACTCCCCGGATAACTTCCGACTAGCCTTTGTCACTCCTTGTGGGTGGAGAAACCTCGCCATAGCACCTCGACAATATCTGAGCGCCAAGACTACTATTTGGCCTTTGACCAAGACCAAATTTGTCAAACCTTTCAGCCACCACAAAGTCCCTTTAAATAGAACTCAGGCTGAAACCCTCGCCACCAGTCGACTGCCCATTTACCAGTCAACTGGTGCCATCCAAACAGTAGTCCAACGGCTCGCTGCAACGGCTAGTTTTTGAGTTTACCAGTCAACTGCTCCCAGGGTAGTCGACTGGTCCCCAGCCAAAACTTTTATGTGAGTTTCATCAGTTGACTGCCTCCCAAGGCAGTCGACTTGTCTATTCACACACCTAAGGTTACCCTTCCCGAGTACATTTCACTCCGCTCTCGAACCCTAGGATTTCTCGAGTACAATCACACAGCACTCGTACCCTCACGACTCAACTGACTCCTCACCAGCAGCCTCGACTATTGCCTTCGCACCTTCTTCATCTTCGGCTCCTGTCCCTCGAATGCACGTAAGCCTCCAGCTTGCCTCCATGCCATCATTCACGCATGCCTCGAAGTCCGCTCCCCTCGGCTCATCGTCCCTGCTCTACCAAGGTCCCTCGAGTACACACAAGCCTCCAGCTTGTATCCATGCCACCCTTCACCATACCAAGGCCGTCCAGCTAAGCCAATATGTGTAACCTGCACATCCTGCACAATCACATACACATATCAAATACATAAGGGTAAACCTAACTTAATGTAACGCCCCAAAATTTCCATTTTTAGTACTTAAAGTCCTTAGAATTATTTAGAAATGGTTTAAAAATATTCTAGATATTTTTAGGAATTTTTAGAGTATTTTTATGGAATTTTCCGAGTCCGTTTGGTGTTTTTGGAAAAAGAAAAAGAAAAATAAAAAGAAAAATAATAAAAACGTTTAAGGGCAGCCGGTGGATTGAACCGGCGACCACCACGAAACAGCCCGCGCGCGCAACCAGCCGGGCTAGGGTATCAAGCACAGAAAAAGAAGGAGAGACCTATATTTAAGGAGTAGTTAGGTCGATTTGCCCCCATAAGTATAAATGGAAAAACAAATTAGTGCAGCTGGTGGATCGAACCCGCGACCAGCTAAACCAGAAACGCGCGCGACCAGCTGGGCTAGGGTATCAAGCACAGAAAAAAATGGAGAGACCTATATTTAAGGTGTAGTTAGGTTAATCCGCCCCATAAGTATAAATAGGTAATTAAAGAGAGAAGTTTTATTTTCTCTCCTCTCCAAACCCTCACGCCGACCCCTCCTCTTCTGGGCGAAACTACACCAAGCTCTAGGGGGCCGGTTAAGGCTCTTCTCCAAGAGATAATTCTATATTCGGGATCCCCGCGGCGAGAGGAACGCGTAGACGTGAAGAATTCTCCGAGATCTCAAGTTTCTCTCGAGTCCTAGACGTTAATCTTGGTTGTAAGTCCAAGATATCAATGTAAGTACTGCTCACCTGTAGTAAGAGGCGGTTTTTCCGCAAGAATTTCTCTTAAAAGTTTTTAAAAGAAATATTTTCTTTTTGTTTGAGTTTTTGCATGTGATCTTAGTTTATTATATGCTTATATATGTTTGATTAAGTACCCTATGTGAGTTTAGGGTCCAAGAAAAGCTATGAGAAAAGAAAAGAGAAGATAAAGATAAGAAAAGAAAAGGCCAAGGCCTTAAGAAATCCCCAAAAGTCAAGACTTAGGGATTTTAGCACGCAAGGTGCTCGAGAAAATGCCAAGGCATTTACAGATAAGAAAGAAAAGAAAGAAAAGCTATTTTATTTTCTAAGGCCAGTACCCGGCGTCCAAGGGCGTCGTTAAAGAAATCCAGGTGTCCAATTCCAAGGTCTTGGCCCTGGTAGACCAAGGTCTGCTCTATTAGGATTGGTGGCTCGCTACCCCAACCTTTTAGGGAACGCGCATCAGATGGTACTTACGTCTTCAGTGGATCCAAGTGATTATTATTTTCAAGTATATGCTTTAGCAAAGTTTCTAAAGTTTAAAGAGTTTTCAACAAGTTAAAGAATAGCTAAAGTTTCAAGTTGAGCCAAGAAAAGTAAATCGAGATTTATTAATGCTTGAGTATGCATGTTTTGAGTTATACATGTTCTTAGTTTTCTTTCAAGCATATAAGTATCTCATATGATTTTCATATTGTTCAAGAAGCATGTTTGCACATTTCGAGATTTTGTGAGCTAGATAGTACTTACTAAGCTTTTTGCTTACTAGTTGCATTTCCTCTTACTGCAGATAAAGGTAAAGGCAAGCAATTCTGAAGGAAGGCGACGAGGCGGTGCTGAGTAAAGTGTGTGTGGTGGCTGATTTTGGAGAGATCTTTGAGACGAGACAATTTAGTTATTGAATTACAATGTTATAGTTTATTCAAATTTCAAGTTCTAGCTTTATGGAGTTTAGCGAACGTTTAAGCTTTGAATAGTTTTACATGCTCAATTTCTTAGGGTGAAGATTCCATGTCATTTCATTTAGCATATATATCCTTATGATGGCATTAGATGAGTAGAAGTGTGAGTAGTTGGAAATATTGATACTTTGTTAGAAATATAGATGCATGTGCCAAGATAGTATTAATTTCTCTTTGAATCAAGTTTTATTGCTTAAATATGTTTAGAAGAGTTGCATTCACATTTCATAATGCTTTAGCAAGGTTATAGAACATGTATTTGGTGTTATGAATGCATAGGAGTCAAGATTGGTACACACTCTATTGTTAAAGTTCCTATAACCTTGAATAGCTTATTTCCTTCCGCAAAAGTCCTAATTACAAGTTTATGGATTCATTTTGATTGGCTAAATTGATTGGAAAACTGGCCTAGAGTATAGAAATGGTGTCATGATTCTATTTGGCTCGAAAGTATAGGTTTGGTGGAGTTTTGAAGCAAGTGCCGAAATCTGAAAATTCTGTTTTCAGGCCTATCAGTCGACTGATACAGTATCAGTCGACTGATACCCGAAAGTGGAGTTGGGCAAGGCAAGTTTCAATAAGTTTCATCTTAGGAGTTTTTGAGGAAGAAAGTGTGACATGGTACCATGCATGACTATTAGAGTTAGTATATCATAGATAGATTTAAATTGAGAAGAAAAAAAAAGATTTCCGCATTCTTTAGTCGTGCATTAGAGTCGAGAAGTAGACAGAAGTAACGATCCGTCTAAGGCAGGAGAAGGCGGGTCGCTACACTTAAATCCTTTGCGCAAACATCAAAACTCATGGTCACTCCTGACCACAGATTGCCTCAACAATCTTCTCCATCTGAAGGGATATAATCCTAGATAATGGACTTAGTATCAAGTAATGGTGTACACTTAAATGCAATTAATAGTATCCTCCCCATCGGAGTCACTGCTATTATTTGTATGGCTGAAGATAAACCAACTATTAATTTTACTTGTCAAAAAGTAAGGTTGACAAGATTATAAAATTAATGGGTAAAATCTCCTCTTACAAATCTTTGAATTAGTATACGTCCACACTATCGTGGCATATGAAATTCACGGTGTTTGAGGTGTTAGTAAATTTAAAATTTTATTGTTTGAGGAATCAATATTATTTTAAATTCTAATGTTTTGACCAATGTGATTCTTTGGATTTCATTATGGCTTTCAATCCTCTTGCTGTGATTTTAAAAGAAAATAAACTTACTAGTCCGAACTACATTGATTGAAAACAAAATCTGGATATTGTCTTGACTGCTGAGGAGTAGAAATTTGTACTTTTTGAGATCTGTCCTGATAGGCCCAGTGATGATTCTTAGCTTTTGAACCCTTTGTCATTATCAAAACCCAGGTTTGACTTAGGTGCTACCTGCACCAACAATCTCCCCCTTTTTGATTTATGGCAATCTGGTTCAAAAAGTTAAGTAAAAGACAGGTGAAATACCAGTTTAGTTTCCTCCCCCTGGAAGGAATCTCCCCCTAGATTTTTCAAAGGATCGTTGGGTTTGAAAAATTTCTAAGTCCAACAAAAATGGAATTGATTTTTCAACACTTAGAACATTTTTCAAAAGTAGTTTTTAGAAACCATTTTCAAAAAATTTGGTTGGGCACTTGGAAAATTTATACTTAGAAATTTTACACTTTAGAGAAATTTTCAAGTAAATAACTTAGTAGAAAATTTTCTAAGCATCTTCTAAAAAATTTTTATTACTAAAGAAATTTTTGAGTTGTGAAAATTTTCCAATCTCTTTACTATTTTAGAAAATTTTTACTTAGAAGCTTTTTATTTAAGATAAGTGCTTGGAAAAAGTTTTGAGCATAACTTAAGTTTAAGTAATTAGAAACACTTTTGGAAACAACTTAGGTCAAGTACTTAAAACCTGTTTTGAAAAAAAAAACATTTTGAAAGTAACTTAACTTAGGTACTTGAAGACAGGTTTTTGAAAGTACTAGGATTATTTGACTTTTTGAAGAAAGGATAAAGTCTTAAAATTTTTAATTTCTTAAATTTAATTTTACTCCTTTCCATTCTCTCCCCCTTTGCCATATATCAAAAAAAGCAGTATAGTAAAAAAAAAGTTGCATAAGAATATAGAAAAAGAATAATGTGTTGTACTGAACCAATTCAAGATTTAAACTTGGACCAAATCAATTTGAATTATTTCGCTCGTGTTCTGTCTAACCCAATTAGCTACTTACTAACTGTTATAGACAGTAGTTTTTGTTGGGATTAGTCAAGTTAAGTGTTATGTTGATGTTAGATTTTTTAAGCTTGACATTTAACCTGATTATTATTCAATTTGTATTTAGTGCCCCAATTACTGCAAATGCACTGACTTAAAGCATCTTGAATTAAGGCAAAGTGTTGGTGCAGAAGGCACCCAAGTCAAACCTGTGTTTTGATAATGGCAACAGGGTTCAAAAGTTAAGTCTTACTTGTTATTTAATATGTTACTCTAGTGTGCAGGATAAAAAGCCCTAGCGAAGGACTGCTAGGCACTGACGAAGGAATGGCAGGATAAAAAGCCCTAGCGAAGGACTGCTAGGCACTGGCGAAGGAATGCCAGGGTAAGAAGCCCTAGCGAAGGACTGCTAGGCTCCAGGCGAAGGACAGCCTGGGACTGAAGCCCTAGCGAAGGAATGCTAGGCACCGGGCGAAGGACAGCTCGGCATCCAAGACCTGGCAAAGGACCGTCAGGCAAAAGTCCAACCAAAGGAACGGTTGGCATCAGGTAAATTCTCCCGAGAGGAGTAGGTGAGGACGCGTTCCCCGTCGAGGGAACAGTAGGCGTCGGTTCGACCTAGGGTTCCATTTTGGAAGCCCAAAGTCAGAACCAAGACAGCTAAGGCTGTATAAACTAATATTTTATTGTGTTTTGGACTAACCCTGGATGCAGGACCGAAGGAACGAGTGTCTGCAGCTCAAAGAGCCTCAAAGGAATGAGGCAACAGCTGACCAGGGCGCCCGGAGTGTCCCCGGCGCCCCCAAGGCAAACACAAAACACAAGAAAGCAAAGCAAGCTTCAACAGCTCAACTGTCGGGCGCCCCCAGCGCTCCGGGCGCCCCCAGCGTCCCGGGCACCCCCAGCGCCAAGTACCGAAGCAGCTCCCCTCGAAGCCAACGGATGGAAGTTTGACCCGGTCAATACGGGCGCCCTGAGCGCTCCGGGCGCCCCGGTCAAAGCGGATCCCGAAGGTAAAGGGATTAGATGCTGACCAAGACCGAGGCGGATCGGATGACACGTGGGGGGGGGGGGGGCGCCCCCGACGTTCCGGGCACCCCCAGGGCTATATAAAGGGCCCTCGACCCCAAGCTTCAAAGCATCAATTCATTCAACGCTTCGACGCTCTTCTGCTCCCGCACTCTGCTTCGAAAACTTCCCAACTCGAGCCGACGATGTCCCTCCGCTCCGAAAAGTCGATCTACCTCGGATGTCGGTAACAAAAGAGCAATATTTTAATTTTGTGCTTATTACACTATTATTGTAATCCATTTGTGTAAACTGTTTTTGCGCCTCATATAGAATTGCCCAAAGTAAACGGTCAACGACCGTGGGCCTTGGAGTAGGAGTCGACCTAGGCTCCGAACCAAGTAAAAATAATTGTGTTTGCGTGTGTTGTGTTTTAATTTCCGCTGTGCAATTTCTCTTAAATTTAAATCCAAACGTTTTCCGATATTCACCCCCCCCCCTCTATCGGTTCTCTCGATCCAACACAAAGACCTAAGCATCTCAACCCATTCTAGGTTATCAATCAAAAGTACCCTAAGGTGCTTGTGAGATGCTGGCTTCTAGATCTATAGGTGCATGCAGTTTCTAGGGTTAGGGCCTAGGCTAAGTCCATTTGTGAAAAAGCCCTAGTTTTGAAGGGGGTAGTTTTAAATAAAACTAAGTTGAAAAATTGATTTTTAAAATGCCAAAAAAAATTTCCAAACTAAGTAAAAACTGATTTTAAAATCAAGTAAAGCAGTTAAAACCAAGAAAAGTAGAGTTAACCTATTCTACCAAGCATACCCTAACTGCCTTCTTAGTGAGCTGAACTCAAACTCAGGTAGGGGTTTGGTGAATATGTCAGCTAAGTTAGATTTAGAGTCTACATGCTTAAGGACTATCTCACCCCTGGCTACATGATCTCTTACAAAGTGGTGTTTGACTTCTATGTGTTTAGTTCTGGAGTGTTGTATTAGATTTTTAGTTAGGTTAATTGAGCTTATATTATCAATGTAGACCTGAGTTTGAGAATAGTTAAGTTGAAGTCTTTGAGAGTGTGCATCATCCATAAGAGTTGTGCTACACACTCTCCTAAAGCTACATACTCAGCTTCAGTTGTGGATAGAGCTACACAATGTTGTTTGTTAATTACTACCCTATTTTGGATATAGCAAGCCGTACTAATTGCTTCTGCCCAATATTGGTTAGCTAGGTTAAATTCATTGAGCATAGCCCTAGCGGCTTCTTGTAGGGTTCTATTTTTCCGTTCAACTATCCCATTTTGCTGGGGGGTTCTAGGATACGAAAATTCGTGTATATACCCATTTACCTTACAAAACTCCTCGAATCGTTGATTTTCAAACTCTCCCCCGTGGTCACTCCTAAGCCTTTTGATTTTGGTATCGTTTTGATTTTCAATTAACTTACAAAAATCATTAAATAGATTTAGGGTTTCATCTTTGGTCATTCGAAACCTAACCCAGGTAAACCTAGAGTAATCATCAAGTATTACTAAGCAATATCGGTTTCCGCTTAGTGACTTGGCTCCATGTGAATCAAATAGGTCAAGATGCAGGAGCTCAAGTGTAGTTTGAGTTAGATCAGATTGAATTAGTTTGTGACTAGACCTGGTTTGTTTACCTTGATTACATGATTTATATATTAAGTTTTCATGGTTCTTAATTTTAGGGATGCCTTTAATTAGGCCAAGTTGGGTGATTTTTAAAATTATTCTCAAATTAGTGTGACCTAATCTCCTATGCCAGAGATTTGATTGTTCTAACTGAGTTAACATGCATTTAGGTACTAGTGGTAGGTTTATAGTATAAACATTATTTTTCCTAGTGCCCTTAAGCATGATTTCTGAGTCTTGCACGTTTCTAATCAGGCAGTTAGAGTTGGTAAAGGTAACTACATAACCAGTATCACATAATTGACTTATGCTAAGCAAGTTAAATTTAAAATCTTCAACCAAGAGAACTTTCTTAATCACAAAGTCAGATTTATGTTCAATGTTACCTAACCCAATCACCTTGAGTGTAGCATTGTTGCCAAATGGTACTGAGCCTAGGTTTTTGAACTTGAGTTTGGTGAATTTAATTTATCCCCAGTCATGTGTCTAGAGCACCCGCTATCCAACATCCATTGGTCCAAATCTTTATGTTCCTACACATAAAGAGTTTTGTTGATTTGGATCCAATTAGAATCAGGAATAGCCTAAATTGATTTTCACAATCTAGTCTGTCTCATCCAATCTAGAGTTGTCAATCACCTTAGCCTTAAGGGTTTTTGTGAGACAGGTTTTGAATAGATAGAATTATTTTGAAAAATCATGAATTGTTTTGAAAACTTTAAATTAATTTTGAAAACAATTATTTTGAATTTATATTTTTTTTAAAAAAAAGTGTTTGAATCTACAAATGACTGAAAATTTGTGTTAGATTTGAATTTGATAAAAAATAATTTGAATTTCAAAAATTGGCTTCTAGGTCTTGGCGAGGCACTAGGCCTTCTTTGGTCATAGCCTTATTGGATCATCAACCCTTTCCTTGACAAAGCCTTTTAATGAAATTTCATTTTCAAAATTATTTTTTGAAAAATTCTGGTCTAACTAGTTTGGGTCTTGGATCGGTAGCTTCGGCTAGTTTCACCAGTCTAAAGAGACCAAGTAGAGTATTCTTGACCTTATTAGAAGAGGCTTCCCTAACGTACTATCATCTCACCGTCACCCAATACTAGGTTGTTCAAATTTCAGTTTAATTGGTTCAGTCCTTAAACTAACAAATCATAAGTCTAAGTATGGTAAATTACAGAAATTAAATAGACAAGCAACCATGCAATTTAAAACAAGAAAGTAAATTCATTTAACTATAAAAATTGTTTTTAAATTGGCTCCCCCTGGACTAAAGCCACGATAATGATTCGGCAAGATGTGAATCTTGTCCTTGGGGATCCAATATTGATTTGATCCAGTTTATTTGTTCAGGCACAGTTTGGGTACCCATGCCTGAATTTTAGGTCTAGATTGGTTCAGTACAGCATAGTATGATCTTTGTCTAGACTTGGTTCTATAGCCTAATCCGGATCGATTTAGAACCGACTTCTATTTTCCAAGAATCATGTCAAGACCCTTGGAACCAGAAGTGAACCGTTCTAAGGCTGATCTAAGGTCCTTGACTTGAGTTTTTAAGGAGGAGTTCGCTTTCTCAAGTTTTCAACTTGAGTAGAGATTCCTTCTTGAACCTTCTCAGTTAAGGATCCAGAGTCAGCTCCCTCTTTCAGGAGTTTCACTTCCTGTCGGAGAGATTCGACTCGAATTTTGGCTTTCGCCAAGTCTCGAGAAAGATAGGCAATTAATTCCGACAATTGATTTCTAGAAACCCCACTTACAGTTATTTCGCCATCCTCTGAAAATGTGAGCTTTCCGTCATCCGGCTCCAATTCTGACTCAGTCTCGATTTTGTCTGAGGCAGTCAGGGTGAGCAAGTTCGACTGTGGGGCCTCTTCTTCTTCGTCAGAGGATGACTCATCCCACGTTGCTTGCAGAGTCTTCTTTCTTCTTACTTTCTTGGCTTCTTTTGGGTTAGGGCATTCCGATTTGAAATGTCCCTTTTTGTTGCATTCGAAGCAAGTCACACTTGATTTGTTCTTAGTTGGTTCAGCTGGATCTTCCTTCTTCCGGCTGGCTTTTCTTCTGTTGGATTGATTCTTCAATTCCTTGTAGTAGTTCCGGGCAAGCCGGACCAGCTTGGGTCGATCTCCTTCGCTGTCTTCTGAGTTTGAATCTGAATCAGACTCGGGCTCCGGTTGTGGCTTCTTCTTGGTTATCTTTCCAGTTTTACCTGCAATAAAGGCAATGTCTTTCTCGGCCAGTGTGCAGTTAGTCTGCTCATGTAATTCAAGTTCAAAAAATAGTTCATCTAATTTAATTTTAGACAAATCCCTTGAAACTTTGTACGCATCTACCATAGATGCCCACAGGGTGTTTCTTGGGAAAGCGTTAAGGGTATACCTGATCAGGTCACGGTTTTCTACCTTGTGACCGATTGTGTGAAGGTCGTTCATCAGTTCCTAAATTCTGACGTGAAGCTGGGCTGCTGTTTCACCGTCGTTCATCTTGATTGTGTACAGCTTGTTTAGGAGGAGGTCCCTTTTGCTAATTCGGGTGTCGGAGGTTCCTTCGTGTAGCTCAATTAGCTTACCCCAGAGTTCCTTTGCACTGTTGAATGGTCCCACCCGATTCAGTTCTTCTTTCGTTAGGCCGCATTGGAGTGTTTGAGTTGCTTTGGCATCAGCTTCAATTTTTCTTTTTAGGGCGGTATCCCATTCGGTGTAGGATTGTGGCACTCCGTCAGCATTTTTAGGTATGTCCAGACCAGACTGGATTATTATCCACATGTCCACCTGAGTTTTCAGGTGGACTTCCATCTGACTTTTCCAGTAGGAGAAGTCCTCCCCACTGAAAAGCGGTGGTCTGGCTGTACTAAATCCTTCTTGCATAGACATTTAGGAATTATTTCTGAAAAGAGAACGAAAAGAAAAAAAAAAATCTCCCAAGACTTGGTCTTGGATTAGCAGTGCGGGAAGAAGATAAAACAATTTTATCGAGTGGTGTTGCACCAACCTCGACTAACGATAAAAATTCTAAGAAAAAGAAAAAAATATTTTGTAAAATCCAAAAAAACTCTCAAATTGGTGGTTGCACCAAATTTGAGCTTCCCCGCTCTGATACCACTTGTTGGATTGATAGAATACGATAGAAGGGGGGTGAATATCGTAAAACCGTTTCGGATTAGATTGAGAGAAATTATGCAGCAGAAATAAATAAACACAAACGCGAACACAAGAATTTTTACTTGGTTCAGAGTCGCGGTCAGCTCCTACTCCAAGGCCCACGGTCCTTAACCGTTTACTGCGGGCAATACTATAATCGCGCAAGTTATTACAAGAAGTATTGCAGTAGTAGTGCAGTAAAAATACAATTAAAATCTAACTCTTCGTTACCGACGCCCGGTGTGTATCGTTCTTTGGTGCGTAGGGTCGTCGTCGGCGCTAGAACCTCGAGATCAGAAGTTTCCGGAGCAGAGCGCTTGAGCGAAGAGTATTGAGGTGTTGGAAAACTGTATCCTGAAGCCTTGGGGGTCGAGCCCCTTATATAGTGCACCTGGGGGCGCTCGGGACGTTGGGGGCGCCCTCCGCGTGTCACTCGATCCGCAAACCTCTCGGTCAGCCTTTATCCCTCCAGGATCGGGCTCGAGGTTTGACGGGGGCGCCCGGGACACAGGGGGCGCCCCGGTTGACCCAATCTGCTAGCTTCTTAGCTGGATAGACTTTAGTTGCTTCGTTGGCTAGGACCCAGGGCGCCCGAGGCATCACTGGGGGCGCCTGCCCCAGTGAGCTTCCGAAGCGTTACTTGCTCAGCTTGTCTTGCCTTCACCTTAGAGGCGCCCGGGACCTCCGGGGCGCCCTGCCCAGCTGCTGTCCCTCTCCTTTAGGGCGTTCTGAGCTGCAGAAACTCGTTCCTTCGGTCCTGCATCCAGGGTTAGTACCAAACAAAGCAAGAATGTTAATGAATTTTACAGCCGTAGCTGTCTTGGTTCTGACTTCGGGTCTCCCAAATGGAGCCCTAGGTCAAGCCGACGCCTACTGTTCCCTCGACGGGGAACGCGTCCTCACCTACTCCTCTCAGGAGAGTTTACCTTTTGCCAACCGGCTCTTCCGGTTGGACTTTTACCCGATGCACCTGACCAGGTCTTCGTGCCCACCTTCCGAGCAGGTCTTCGGTGCCCAGCTCCTTGCCAGGACTTCGTACCCAGCTCCTTGCCAGGGCTTCGTGCCCAGTCCTCGACCAGGACTTCGTGCCCACCTTCCGAGCAGGTCTTCGGTGCCCAGCTCCTTGCCAGGGCTTCGTGCCCAGTCCTCGACTAGGACTTCGTGCCTAGTGTACCTAGGGCTTCTTTTCCTGTATTCTTAGTGAACATGTTATATCAACATAATATCTTAACTTTTGAACCCTTTGCCATTATCAAAACTCAGGTTTGACTTAGGTGCTGCCTGCACCAACAATTCTGAATTACCGAATTCATTCTGGGGGTATGCTATGGAAACGACAGTGTATATTCTGAACTTGGTTCCTTCTAAATCAATACCCTCTACTTCCACAGAATTGTGGAATGGGCGTAAGCCTAGTCTAAGACATATTCGGATTTGATGTAGTCCAGCACATGTGCTGAAGGGAGACGCTGATAAGTTGGAATCTCATACGGAAGTTCGCTTGTTTATGGGCTATCCTAGAGGAACGAAAGGTGGTTTGTTTTATAGTCCTAAAGATAAGAAGGTCATTGTTAGCACGAATACCCAATTTTTAGAAGAGGACTATGTAATGAACCATAAGCCCATGAGTAAGATTGTTTTAAAGGAAATAAGAGGGGAAACTCCTACTTCAGTACCAACGGTACAGGATGATATACCACAAGTGACTGCACCGTATGTCACATATGATACACAGGTAGTACCTCGTCGTAGTGGGAGGGTTGTTAGACAACATGACAGATTCATGTTTTTGGGAGAGTCTTCGGACTTGGTCCCTGGTGAACATAAACCTGATCCTTGGACCTATGACGAAGCACTCCAAGATAAAGATGTGATATCTTGGCAAAAGGCGATGAACTCTGAGATAGAATCTATGGATTCTAATCAAGTCTGGGAGCTTGTAGAACCATCGGATGGTGTAAAAGCCATTGGATGTAAATGGGTCTACAAAAGGAAGAGAGGATCAGACGGAAAGGTGGAAACCTTTAAAGTGAGGCTTGTTGCGAAGGGGTATACTCAGAAAGAGGGGATAGATAATGAGGAAACCCTTTCACCGGTAGTCATGCTTAAGTCTATCCGGATTCTCTTATCTATTGCTGATCATATGGATTATGAGGTTTGGCAAATGGATGTCAAGACAACTTTCTTTAACAGAAGTCTTGAAGAAAACATCTATATAAAGCAACCAGAGGGATTCATTGCAAAGGACAAAGAGCATCTTGTGTACAAGCTTAATCGGTCCATTTATGGATTGAAACAAGCTTCAAGGTCTTGGAACATCCGGTTTGATGAGGTAATCCAGTCTTATGGATTCATACAATGTTCAGATGAGTCTTGTGTATACAAGAGGAGTGACGGAAACGTAGTGGTATTTCTCGTGCTATACGTAGATGACATTTTTCTCATTGGCAACAATGTCAAAGTGTTGTCAGACGTAAGGATATGGTTGTCCAAGCAATTTGATATGAAGGACTTGGGAGAAGCTGGACATATCCTTGGGATCAAAGTTAGAAGGGATCGCAAGAAAAGGATGTTGTGCTTATCTTAATCTTCGTATATTGATACTATCCTAGCTCGTTTTAGCAAGCAAAACTCGAAGAAAGGTTTTCTACCTTTTCGGCATGGAGTACCTTTATCTAAGGAGATGTGTCCTAAGACACCAAAGGAGATAGAGGAGATGAAGACAGTTTCTTATCCTTCGGCTGTAGGAAGCCTAATGTATGTTATGTTATATACAAAATCGGATATCTGCTTTGCCGTGAGCATGGTTAGAAGATATCAAAGTAATCTAGGACAAGGACATTGGACTACGGTAAAGCATATATTAAAGTACCCGAAAAGGACTAGAAATTATATGCTGGTTTACCAGGCAGACCATTTTCTCCCTGTGTGTTACACCGATTTTGATTTCCAATCAAATAGGGATAATAGTAAGTCTACCTTAGGTTATGTGTTTACTTTGAGAGGTGGAGCTATAGTATGGAGGAGTATTAAGCAAAAATGCGTTGTGGACTCCACCATGGAAGCTGAGTATGTGGCAGCCTCTGAGGCAGCTAAAGAATTTGTATGGCTCAAAAACTTCTTGATGGACTTAGAAGTGATTTTTGGTTTGCCCAAATCTATCACAATTTATTATGATAATAGTGGTGCAGTAGCAAACTTGAAGGAACCACGAGCCCATAAGGCAAGTAAACACGTTGAGCGCAAGTACCACCTGATACGAGACATCGTAAAGCGAGGAGAAGTTGTTGTCGTCAAGATTGCATCAGCACATAACCTGACAGATCCTTTCACTAAGGTCCTTCCAGCGAAAGCTTATGATAGACATGATGAGGGGATGGGAATCTAATGTATGATAGTATTATTGACAACATAGTCTTTCAGTATAAGTGGGAGATTGTTAGAATGTATACTATAAGCCTAGCTTTCATATGAACATTTATTTTGGAATAAGAATCACAGTAGTTATGTGTTTGTATTTTTATATTTGTTATATATGTGCAGTTGTCCATTACTTTACATTGTAGATCAAATGGTGTGTGGTGTCACACAGAAGATCATGTTATTGGTTCCTTGTAAAGTATAAGTAATAGCTCACAACCAAGATGGATTTGGACAAACTATTGGAACAGTTGTAGTGTAATTTGGTATTAGTTTATCTTGACTATAGAATTACACTAGTGCACTTTATGTGTATTGAGCAGGACCGTTTTGAGGTTGTTCGATTTATACTGACTAAATAATCGAACAAGACCTCTGTTATTATGGATGTACATGCTCTTAATCCCGATATAATAACGGGCACATATACTTAGTATTTATTTCATTAATTTACCAATGGACGAGATTTATTCGTTAAATCAATAAGCCCGGTAAATTAGAAAATAATTTTATTTATATGGTGTGTTGTTCATTATAGAAGGAAACCGTATCCTAATTATTTAAGCTGATGATGCCCCCTTGAGGAGCTCATAGGAATTATCATGTAAACCCTGCAGGTGGACTTGGTCTGATATGATAATAAAGTTGAGTGGTACTACTCTTGGAGTTATATGTTATTTAATTAAATTTTCAATAATTCAATTAATTAATGGACATACGATATCATAAACACGGGGAGATAATGTACTCATAATAGGAAGGAGCTCATACTATAATATGGGGTCGGTGCGGTAGTTCAATAATAACCCTTTTGTGGATCGGCTTATTATTAACGGATTTAAGTTGGTTTTCGGGTTGAAAACAAGAAAACTTAAAAATCCGTTAGGAGGTCATAACCGACTCCTCCTTTTGGTCCCTATTGTAGCCTAAATAAACCCTCTTAAGTCGTTTATCAGAAACCCTATTCTATTCGGTTTTTTTCTTGGGGCGTGCGACGCTTCAGGCGGCTAGGTCACGCGGCGTGCGGCGCTTGAGGTGGCTAGGTCACGCGGCGTGTGGCGCTTAAGGTGGGTAGGTCACGCGACACAAGAAGGAAGAAAAAGAAGGGCGAGCGGCGGCTGCGATTCTTGGAAGATCGTCGCCCACACGACGTCCAAGAAGAGGATAGGAATACAATAGATGATCGAGAGGTATATCTAGTATATGTTTTCTATTCCGCTGTAGTTGTATTCGTATTCTTCCTGGATCGCGAACCAAAGACAAGAACCGGCGATTGAAAGGTCGTTCGCGAATCTTTCTGTCCCTGTGCGGATGAATTCTGTCCATATAATTCAATCCGGGGAAATAGGGTAGAATCCCAACGTAAACAGTACTAAGCTACGACAAATCGGAGGTCGCTGCTATAAAGAGAATCAAAGCTAACGCAAAGGCAACACAGACCCTCCAATGCGGACTTACAAAGGAGGATCTTAACCGAGTCAGACCCTTCGACAGCGCCAAAGAACTCTTGAACAAACTGATAGAACTCCACGAAGGAACCTCCGACACTAAAGTGAGCCGTCGCGATCTTTTGTTGAATAAACTATATAATCTAAAAATGTAGGACGGAAAAACTGCTTCCCAACTGTACGCCTAGATTCAAGAAATTATGAACGGACTCCACATCATCAGGTACACGATCAAGAATATAGATCTAATCAGGTATACGTTAAATTCATTTCCTAGAAACTCACTATGGGCATCTATAGTTGATGCCTACAAAGTTTCTAAGGACCTTTCAAAAATAAAATTAGTTGAGTTATTTTTTGAATTTGAATTACATGAGCAGATTAACGGTTCGTTTGTAGAGAAAGGTGTGACTTTGATTGCAGGAAAAATCAAGAAGAAGGCACCGGAACCGAAATCAGATTCTGACTCGGAATCCGAAGAGGAAGAGCTGGCAGAGCTTCTGAACGTCGTCCGGAAGCTGTTTAGAGCTTGGAAGGCCCAAAAGAAGAAGAAAATGGGGTAGCCAAAGGACGATCTGGCTGAACCAAAGAACAAGGCGGACCTCACCTATTATGGGTGTGGAAAGAAGGCACACTTCAAGTCTGATTGCTCGAACACAAAGGAGCCAAAGAAGCAATGGAGGAAGAAGGCGTTGCAAGCAACCTTGGATGAGTCATCTTCGGAATCGGACGAGGATGAACCAATGCACTCCAACCTCCTCGCCTTAACGGTTAATGACGAGAACGACATCGACTCTGATTCGGACGAAGAAATGGAGCACAGAACCATCTCACTGTCGGAAATAGGCCGACTTAAGGTAACAGGTTTTTCCGATCTGGATCTTTACGAATTGATTTCCTACTTATCTCGCAAACTGGCTAAGTCCAATGACTGGGTCAAGTCTCTCCGAGAGGAGGTAAAATTCCTTAAGAAAGAGACCAGCTTGGGTCCTTTGACTGAGCAAATTCAGGAAGAAACCTCAACTCAAGTCCAAAGACTTGAGGAAGAGAATTCCTCCCTGAAAGCTCAAGTCAAAGAACTCAGAGCAAATTTGAAACAATTTACCCTGGGTTCCAAGAATCTTGATATGATTCTTGGATAACAGAAATTTGTTCTAAATCGATCTGGAATTGGGTTGAAATCCAATTCACGAGTTAGGTCCTACTACTCAGTAATTAACTGCCCTATCACCCGAGTCCAACCATGGGTCCCCAAACTAAGCTTGACTAATCAAGCCGGACCAAATTAATATTGGATTCTTAAGGATCATATCTATTACTTAGAGAGACCATATCGGGGATATGATCCAGGGGAGCAAATAAAAAGACTATTTATATGGTTAGATAGTTTTTGATTGAATACCTTTTTTGATGCTTGTTTATTTAATTTTTTTCTATAAATTATCATGCTTAGGATTAGAAATGGTAGTTAAGGACTAGATTTGATTGAAACTTGCACAACCTAGTATTATAGTGGGGTGAGTTGATAGTACGTTAGGAAAGTCGTCTAGCGAGTTAAGTAGGGGAAGACGTCTCCTATTTGGTCTTCTTAGTCCAGTGGAATTAGCCGAAGCTACCTCATCACATCCTCGACTAGTTAGACCAAGGTTTCTGAACGAGGAATTTAAAAATACTATTTCTTTATACGGCTTTGTCTAGAAATAGGTTGTTTATCCAATAAGGCTAAGGTCAAAGAAGGCCCCTGTGCCTCGTCAAGACCTGGAAGCCAAATATTGAAATTTATTTTTAAATTACTCATTCTTAAATCTGAATCTAACTCAAGGTTCAACCATATCTTAGACTTAACCTAATTTCAAGATAAAATTGAAAGCATCTCACAAAATAAGATAAGGATAGATATTTGGTCACTTAGAACTGGGTGAGATGTTTAGGATTTAAATAAAATCTAGTCCAACCAATCGAAGCAGCTAAATCAACTTGTTACTAAGTTGGTTAGCCCAAACTAAAATGGATTAAGATTTTGAAATTGTTTGTGCTTACAAATTAAAACATTAATCTTACTCTTTCAAAATCTTCATTAACTTTTTTTAAACATAAATTTTTCAAAAAATTCTTTTTCAAAATTTCTTTCAACTTAAGTTTTACAAAATTTTTCCCTTTTAAAATTTCTTTTTCAAAATTTCTTTCAACTTAAATTTTTTAAAAAATTTTCCCTTTCAAAGTTTTTTACTTTTTCTTTTAACTTAAATTATTCAAAAATTTCTTTTTTAAAATTTCTTAAATTTTTCAAAAAAAATTCTCTTTCGAATATTTTTAACTTAAATTTCTCCAAATCTTTTTGACCCAACCCAAGTGCCCGAATAGGATTAAGGCGCCCGACCATGATCCAACGCAGTCGCCGCACGTCTCCACGCACCTTCCCGAGATACACCCCTGGTTTTGAAAAACTAGGGGTGGTATCGCTGACTGGAGCGCCCTAGTCAACTCAAGCGCCCACCCAACCTTTATATAAATCTCTTCAGTCGTGCCGAACAAAAACTCACCGAGGCGCCTAAAGCCTCTTGTTTTTGCTATGTCTATAATTTTCAATTGTTGTTGTTTTACCTAACTTATGCATATTGTCACACATCAAAAAGGGGGAGATTGTTGGGGCAATCGACTTAAGTATGATCAGGAGGATCATGGTTTTGATGTGTGTGTGCCAATATGGTTAAGTTAGGGTGTTATGTTGTTTTGATATGTGTGATTGAGTCTTGCAGGACTTGGTGAGTCATACATGGAATACGCATCCGAGGGACAAGAGCCGAGGGACGAGGACTCCAAGGGCAAGCCGGGTGAAGTGGACTTCAAAGGGCATACGTGAAGGATGGCATGGAGGCAAGTCGAGGGCTTGTGTGCGCATCTGAGGGATGATAGCCGGTGGAAGAGGACATCAAGGGGCAAGCCAAGGGAGTGTGCTTGAAGGCATACGTGAAGGGTGGTTTTGGGAATGAGGGAGAGTGAAAATGTAAGCTGGGCAGTCGACTGGGGATGGATCAGTCGACTGCCAGCAAGGAACTCGAACTCACAGAAAGATCAGTCGACTGGTCCAGGACCAGATGACTAATCAGGTCGAAAAACTAGCCATTGGCTAGCTGTTGCGGTGGGATCAGTCGACTGCCCTGGGGGCAATCGACTGGTATCGGGTTGGACAGCTTAAGGAGCTGTCTTCTACTCTATTTAAAGGGAGACTTTTGAGCAGGTCAAGGTTGCGGTTCTGGTGTGTAGAATTGTGTCCCAAGTGCTCCAAGTCTCCAACTCTTCCTCTCACTTTCATTTCAACTTTGTAAAGAGGAAGAGTGTCATTTGTGAAGGTTTCTCCACTTTGAATGAGACATTCATAGTGGAGCTCGTGTGTGTGGTGTGGATCCTTGGTCTAGTCACCTCTTAAGGTGGATACCAAGTAAATCAGGGGGTTAGCATTGTTTTAACTATTTTAATTGATTTTGTTTTGTGTTGAGCTAACATCTTTGTAGACAATATCAAAAGAAAGATATTCACCACCCTTAGCTTGACGCTCGATCCTAACAAGTAGTATCAGAGCCGGTTCGTTTCGGAAGAACTCACCGTCGACTAGAGCATCAAAATGGCGTTTCAAGAGGGTTATAGCACCGCGCGGCCACCTTTCTTTGAAGACAACGATTTTGCATATTGGAAAGGTAGGATGGAGTATTATCTTATGAACGATACTGAAAATTGGTGTAGCATTGTAGATGGATTCGAAATACC
This sequence comes from Boesenbergia rotunda, assembly GCA_024364735.1. NCBI lineage: Eukaryota > Viridiplantae > Streptophyta > Magnoliopsida > Zingiberales > Zingiberaceae > Boesenbergia > Boesenbergia rotunda. Next base: position 32,560 of record JAGFNQ010006889.1, on the reverse strand, counting down.
AATGAATAAGAGGGGAGAGCCTCTACCTATCAAAAATTGGACAAAAGAGATGTTGAAGAAGGCACAAGCGAATGCAAAGGCTACAACAACTTTTCAATGTGGACTCTCAAAAGAACAATTGAACAAGGTGGGACCGTTCAAGACCGCAAAGGAGCTTTGGGAGAAGCTCATTGAGCTAAATGAAGGATCGAATGAATCAAGAAGGATCTCTTGGTGGCACAACTCCAATCTCTCACTATGAAGGCGAATGAAACCGTGAGCCAATTACACGGTAGGGTCAAAGAGATCATCAACGAACTTCATGTTATAGGTGAGAAGGTGGAAAATAGGGATCTTGTAAGGTATGTACTTTAATCCTTCCCTAGAACCACTTTATGGGCTTCAATGGTTGATGCCTATAAAGTCTCTAGGGACCTTTCTTTGGTTAAGCTTGATAACTTGTTTTGTGAATTTGAATTACATGCACAAGCTAATTTGTCTACTAAAAAGAAGGGTGTAGCTTTTGTTGTAGAGAAAGAAAGAAAGAAGAAGAAGGAAAAGAAAAAGGTTGTCTACTCATCATCCGATTTGGAAGAATCAAGTGCCTCCATGGATAGTGACCAAGAGGCATATATGGTAAGAAAAACCTTTAAAAGTTTTTCTAATAAATCTTATGGTAGGAAAAGTTCAAGGAGTAAGGGCAAGGCAAAAGAAGTCATTTGCTACAATTGCCATGAAGAAGGGCATATGAAGAATAAATGTCCACTTTTGAAGAAAAGAGAAGAAATGAATAAGGATGAGAAGAAGAAATCAAAAGAGAAAGGAAAGAAGACCACAAGTCTAAAGGCTACATCGGATAATCCATCATCAGAGGAGGAGGAAGAAAACCATGTGTCTCATTTTGCATTGATGGGAGTGGACAACCTAGAGTCATCCGGAGATGAGAAGAGCTCAAGTAGCGAAGATGAAGGGAGCTCAAGTGAAGGGGGAGGCTCAACTTCGGAATCGGACGTCTCGATAAGTGAGGTATACAACTTACCCACTTTTATCTTATAAAAATAATTTCTAGCACTAATGATGATTTGGTTAAGGCTAGAAAGAATATTAAGGATTTGAAAAATGAAATTTGCATGCTAAAGTTAGAATCCATGAAAATTAAGGACAATGTGCATGTTTCTTCTTCCATTTCAAATGACTCATTTCTAGAAAAGGAAAATAAGGAGTTAAGGGGAAAGGTAGAAAATCTCACCAAGGCCCTTGGGAAGTTTCAAATCGGCTCGAAGAACCTTGACATGATTATTAATAGTCAAAGAGTTGTGTATAATAAGGTCGGGATAGGGTATAGGCCCAAAACCAAGGAAGTAGCATTTGTTTCTCTTATGGGAAGGAAGGGTGCCCCTAGGAAGCAAAGTGTTAGAGGAAATGTAAAGAAGGCATGGGTACCTAAGAAATACTTAAATGATGTTTGTGGATCTAGCATTTGAGTACCAAAAGATTATGTTTTTCGTGTTGTTTAGGTAAAGGAGAAGAAGGGCTCAAAAATATGGATAGTGGATAGTGGGTGCTCGAGACATATGACCGGTGATATAAGTAAATTCTCCACCATTATCTATCTAAGAGAAGGAACGGTGTCTTTCGGGAATAGTGGAAAACTCAAGATAATAGGTAGAGGCACAATTGAGGTATCTCCTACAATCACAATTCATAAAGTGCTTCTAATTAAGGACATGGAATTTAAGTTGCTTAGTGTGAGTCAACTATGTGATGCCGAGTATAGAGTGGAGTTTCATGCAAGAAAATGTTTGATTAGACACAACGGCTCCGAAAATATCATGTTAGAAGGATATAAGGAAGCAAATCTTTATTATCTTAATCTCTCTTATGCTTCTAACATTTCTACCAAGTGTCTCATGTCCAAAGAAGAAGAAGGATGGCTATGGCATTGGAGGCTTGGTCACATCAACATGAGGAACATAGCAAGAGTGGCCAAGATGGAATTGGTGAAAGGGCTACCGATGATCAAGTATGAAAAGAACAAAATGTGTAAGCAATCTAAGTCATCATACAAAGGTAAAACCCTAAGTAGTACTTCTTTGCCCTTAGAATTATTGTATTTAGATTTATTTGATTGTCATGGTACTCCTTCATTAGTAGGAAACAAGTATTGCTTAGTAATTGTTGATGATTTCTCTAGATATACTTGGATTTATTTCATGAGACATAAGGATGACACTCTAGGAATATTCATAGGATTTAGTAAAAGAGTTGAAAATGAGAAGCATCTCAAAATCAACCGAATTAGAAGTGATCATAGTGGAGAGTTTGAAAATTCAAACTTCTCTCATTTTTGTCTAGAGAATGGGTACAAACATGAATTTTCATGTCTAAGAACCCCACAACAAAATGGTGCTGTAAAAAGAAGGAATAGGGCTTTACAAGAAGCGGCTAGGACTATGCTTAGTGCTTACTCCTTACCTAGCTATTTTTGGGCGAAAGCGGCAAATACTGCTTGCTACATTCAAAATCGAGTTTTAATTCATAGATTTTTAGGAAAAATGCCTTTTGAATTGTGGAATAAGAGAATTCCTCAAATTCACTATTTTAGAGTTTTTGGGTGTAAGGTCTATATTTTGAACACTAAGGATGATCTAAGAAAATTTGAGTCTAAGGCAAATGAAGGAATCTTAGTTGGATATTCATCCACTAGTAGAGGGTCTAGAGTGTATATCAAGAGGACTAGAGTGATTGAGGAATCTTCCAATGTGGATTTTGATGAATCTACTAGCACTTACCCTAGGAAGTCCTCCATTGACAAGGATATAGAAGAAAATTAAAATATTACCCAAGAAATGCAAGACTTACATTTAGGGGGCATTGATCAGGGGGGAGGTAAAAGTGCATTGGAAGAAGAAAAAGGCAATGATAATCATGTAGTAAATGAGCCTATAACCTCTAGGACTCTAAGACAACATCAAGATCATCCTATTGACCAAATAGTTGGAGATGTTACCCAAGGAGTAAGGACTAGATCCTATTTTAGAGATTATACTAGTCAAATTGCTTAATTTCACAACTAGAGCCAAAATCAATTGATGAAGCCTTAAGTGATGTGGATTGGATTCTAGCCATGCAAGAAGAGTTGAACCAATTTGAAAGGAGTGAAGTGTGGGAGTTGGTTCCTAGACCCAATGATAGTACCATTGTCACAACAAGATGGGGTTTTAGGAACAAATTGGATGATCAAGGGAAAATTACTAGAAACAAGGCTAGGTTAGTGGCAATAGGTTTCAATCAAGTTGAGGGTCTTGATTATGATGAAACATATGCTCCCGTAGCTAGCTAGATTGGAATCCATCCGGATTTTATTAGGAAATGCCGCTCACATGAGTTTTAAGCTTCATCAAATGGATATGAAATCGACATTTCTTAATGGGGTTATTAAGGAGGATGTGTATGTAGAGTAATTACCCGGGTTTGAAAATACAAACTACCCTAATCATGTCTATAAACTAAGGAAGGCCTTATATGGATTAAAACAAGCACCCCAGGCTTGGTATGAAAGGGTCTCATCTTTCTTAGTATCCAAGGGTTTTAGAAGGGGAACAATTGATCCAACTTTATTTCTAAAATCTAAGGATAAGGACATTTTTGTGGCCCAAGTTTATGTTGATGACATCATTTTTGGGTCAACAAATAGTGAGTTTCTTCATGAGTTTATCAAGTGTATGGAGAATGAGTTTGAAATGAGTCTTGTTGGGAAATTGACCTTCTTCTTAGGATTACAAGGAATTTGGGTTAGAAAATGCTAAGGTAGCATCCACCCCCATTGGCACAAATGTCAAGATGGATAGTGATCTTGAAGGGAAGATAGTGGATCCAAAGCTATATAGGAGCATGATTGGTAGCTTGTTGTATCTAATCGCTAATAGACCGGATATATTATTTGCGGTAGGTATGTGTACAAGGTATCAATCTTGTGCCAAAGAGTCTCACCTAGTGGTAGTAAAAAGGGTCTTAAGGTATATTAAGGGTACTCTTAATGTCGGTATTTGGTATCCTAGAACTCCAAACATTGAACTATTTGAATACACCGACTCCAATTATGCGGGTTGCAAATTAGATAGAAAGAGTACTAGTGGTGGGTGTCAATTTCTTGGTTCATCCCTAATTAGTTGGAGTAGTAGAAAACAACCATGTGTTGTCTTATCAACAACCGAGGCCGAATATGTAGCAATGGGTGGTTGTGTGTCTCAATTACTTTGGATCATGCATACGTTAGAAGATTATGAGCTTCATTACTCCAAGGTCAAGGTTTTATGTGACAATGTGAGTACTATTAATTTGATGACTAAAAATCCGGTACATTACTCTAGGACAAAACACATTAAAGAGAAGTATCACTTCATTAGGGATCATGTGGCAAGGGGTGACATAGAATTATATTATGTTGAATCAAAGTCTAACCTTGCCGACATATTTATCAAGTCTCTTCCCAAAGCGGAGTTCACATCTCTAAGAAGAGGACTAGGTATATGTTTTGTAGAAGTGTAGGATTGGTCTTGGAGAATATAATAGGAAGGTAGTGCATGAACCATTAGGATGATACAAATGATTCACTTATGCTTATGACATATTGTTGGGTTGTTAGATGTATCACATTATTGAAAATAGACCAACTACGGGGAAAGCAAATATTTAATTAACGGACATCTTGCCCAAAGATCATAGTTGGGGATTTTAAATAATTTGAAAGCATTTCTGTGTTTTATTTGCTGTGCCATAAGTTTGGAAAACACATGTTTCAAAACTAGGATGGAATTTTGGTACAAAATTAGAAGTTTTCAAAGAATTTGAACTTTGGTCAAAAAGTCAAACATGTTTAGATTTTTCATGAAGTTATATTTTTCTCTGATAGAATACATCATATGAAACATGTTTGCAAACTTTCATGATTTTTCAAATTTTGTGGAATTTATTGTGTGTTTCTGAATTTTGGCCCAGAATCTGCAATTTCATAACTGAAGCGTATCAGTCGACTGCCCCCTGGGGCAGCCGACTGATCTTTCTGTAAGTTGGCAGTAAGAAGGGACTAGTCGACTGATACCTGTCTCAGTCGACTGGTACTTCTGATTTTAGAATTCTGAGATTTTTCAGAAGGTGAGAAGTATCCCTAATTGATGCCAGTGGTTATTATTGCTTCGGGCAATCCTTTTGATGGTGTCAAAGGGGGAGAATTCGGTGATTTAAGTTAGTGCTTGTAACCTAACTTATGATTTATGCAAATTGAAAATTGGGTGTGAGGGCATAGGTTAAGGGGGAGGTTGCCTCTTGTTTTTGCTATGTCTATAATTTTCAATTGTTATCGTTTTACCTAACTTAAACATTGTCACACATCAAAAAAGGGAAGATTGTTGGGGCAATCGGCCCAAGTATGATCGGGAGGATCATGGTTTTGATGTGTGTGTGCCAATATGGTTAAGTTAGGGTGTTATGTTGTTTTGATATGTGTGATTGAGTCTTGCAGGACTTGGTGAGTCACACATGGAGTACGTGTTGGTGCCGGAAGCACCAAAGTCAAACCTGTGTTTTGATAATGGCAAAGGGTTTAGAAGTTAAGGTTTTATTGTGATCTAACAATGCTACTCGAGTGTGCAGGAAAAGTCCTAGGTACACTAGGTACGAAGTCGTGAGAACGCGTTCCCCGTAGGACGGAACATTAGGTGTCGGTACGACCTAGGGTTCCATTTGGGAAGCCCAAAGTCAGAACCAAGACAGCTCAAGCTGTTAATCATGCTTAAATTCATATCATTTATATGTTATTTGTGTTTTGAAACTAACCCTGGTTGCAGGAACGAAGGGATAAAGTTTCCTGCTCCCAGGCGCATCATTGGTGTCAGGTGCCTGTTTGACCAGGCGCCTGTGTTGAGACAGGTGCCCCAGACAAGGTTGATTCCAGGCTCAATCGAAGTAAGCTGCCACATAAGCAAGTGAGGTGCCTGTGTTCATATAGGCGTCCCAGTCAGCTCAGGCGCCCCAGTTGAAGGGATAAGCACTGGCCAAGTCTACGGATTGAGTTTCGCGCAGAATGGGTCACGTGTCAGGCGCCCCCTTCAACACAGGCGCCACAACGACCACTATATAAAGGGGTTCACCCCCTTGGCTTCAAATAGAACTTTCTTCTACACATTCTTTCAAGCGCTCTGCTCCAAACGCTCCGTGCTCAAGACTCAAGCGCCAACGACGACCCGTGGCGCCAACATTCTAATCTTTCGATCGTCGATATAATTTTTGTTATGTGCTATATTTTTATTTCTATATTCGAACTTGAGATTGTAATAATTTTACGCAATAAGAATTGCCCATCATAAATGATCAAGGACCGTGGGCCTTGGAGTAGGAGTCGACTGCGACTCCGAACCATGTAAAAATAAACGTGTTAGCGTTGTTTTGCTTTTCCGTTATGCAAACCACTCTAAGTTTTTTCGAAAAGTTGTCGATCGATATTCACCCCCCCCCCCTCTATTGATTCAAACTGATCCCACAAGTGGTATCAGAGCGGGTGGCTCAAATCTGGCACAACCACCAGTTGAGCATTCTTTTCGGATTTTTCAAATTTTAATATTTCTTTTTCTTTTTCGCTCGTATTCTTCTCGTTAATTGAGGTTGGTGCAACACCACTCGATTTTTTCCCTTATTACTATTTTTCCTGCACTACTATTCCAAGACTTAGTCTTCGAACAAGTTTTCTGTCTTTCTTTTTCAGTTTAAAATTAAATGGTCATGCAAGAGGGATACAGCACCGCCAGACCACCTCTCTTCAGCGGAGAAGATTTCTCCTACTGGAAGAGTAGGATGGAAGTCCACCTGATAACTCAGGTGGACATGTGAATTATTATCCAGACTGGACTGAAAATACCTAAAAATGCACAAGGCGTGGAGCAACACTATACTGAGTGGGACGGTCCACTAAAGAAGAAGATCGAGGTTGACGCAAAAGCTACCCAAACCTTGCATTGCGGCCTGACAAAAGAGGAGCTGAACCGTGTAGGACCCTTCAGCTGTGCGAAAGAGCTCTGGAACAAGCTGATTGAGCTACACGAAGGTACATCTGATACCTGAATCAGCAAAAGTGATCTGTTGCTCAACAGACTCTACATGATAAAGATGCACGACAGAGAATCAGCAGCTCAACTCCATGCTAGGATCCAGGAGTTGATGAACGGGTTGCACACTATAGGTCACAAGGTCGAAAATCATGACTTAATCATGTATACCTTAAACTCATTCCTGTGAAACTCACTGTGGGCATCTATGGTGGATGCCTACAAGGTTTCCAGGAATCTTTCTGAAATAAAATTAAATGAGTTATTTTCTGAGCTTGAATTACATGAACAAACTAATACTACATTGGTCGAGAAGGGTATTGCGTTTGTTGTAGGTAAAACTCAAGGTAGAACTCCGAAAAAGAAAAGTCAACCAGTACCCGTGTTCGACTCAGACTCGTAATCAGACGACAGTGAGGGGATCGTCCAAAATTGGTCCGGCTAGCTCACGACTACTACAAGGAGCTTAAAAACCAAACAAACAAGAAGAAGTCAAGTCGGAAGAAGGAAAATCCATCTGAACCCTCGACAAGCTAGAAGAGCAAAGGCAACATCACCTGCTACGAGTGCAACAAGAAGGGACACTTCAGATCAGAGTGCCCCAACCTAAAGGAGAACAAGAAGGCATGGAGGAAGAAGGCTCTTCAAGCCACCTGGGACGAATCATCCTCGGAAGAAGAAGAAGAAGCTCCGCACGCGAACCTACTAACCTTAACCGCCTCAGAAGACGTCGACTCCGGAACGGAATCGGAACCAGACGAGGGCATCAACACTAAAAAACTCACAATCTCGAAAATTGGCAAAAGCCAACATCCGGGTTGTATGATTTAATTTCTTACTTGTCATGAAAATTGGCAAAAGCCAACATCCGGGTTGAAACCCTCCGACAGGAAGTACAACTCCTAAAAGAGGAAGTCAACTCGAGTTCCTTGACCGAGCCAGTTCAAGAAGGAAACTCAACTCAAGTTCAAAAACTTGAGGAAGAGAATTCCTCCTTGGAAACTCAAGTGAAGGAACTCAGGGTTGCCTTAGAACGATTCACTTCGGGTTCCAAGGGTCTTGACATGATTCTTGGAAAACAGAAGTCCGTTCATAATCGATCCGGACTAGGTTATCAAACCAAATCGTGACAACAGTCGTACTATTCCGTATTGAACCAACCTAGAACCCGAGTCCAAGCATGGGTCCCGAAGCTATGTTTCAATAAACAAGCTGGACCAAATCAATATTGGATCCCCAAGGACAAGATTCACATCTTGCCTAACCCTTATCGAGTTTTCCTGCCCTAGAACTCCCCAACAAAATGGGATAGTTGAGAGAAAGAATAGAACCCTTCAGGAAGCCGCTAGGACCATGCTCAATGAATATAACCTAACTAATCAATTTTGGGTAGAAGCGGTAAATACAACGTGTTACATTCAAAATAGGGTCTTAATTAATAGAAGACACAATAAGACACCCTATGAACTCTATTATCATAGATTACCTAATTTACACTATTTAAGGGTCTTTGGGTGCAAAGTCCATATTTTGAATACTAAGGACTACCTAGGTAAGTTCAAATCAAAATCAACCCTAGGTGCATTCCTAGGATATTCAACAACTAGTATAGCCTATAGGGTTTACAATAAACAAACCCATAAAATTGAGGAAACTCCTAATTTAATTTTTGACAAAGATGCTGAACCAAAATCTGACAATCAAAATCTAAACAAGTCAAATCTTGATCAAGAAGACAATGAACTACCAACTGAATCATTAATCGAACCATTAAATGAACAATCACTTGAACCAACTACTGAGGTATCAACTGAACCAATAACTGAACCAACCCAAGTAGTTGAATCAAACACTGAACCAAATCATCTAGCCGGACCTGAGGCTGAACCTAGTTCTAGAAGAACAAAGAAACCCAGAGTCAATCATCCATCTGATCAAATCATGGGTGATCCAACCTTAGGAGTCAGAACTAGGTCATCTTATAGAAACCTTAGTCAGATCGCACATATTTCAAAATTTAAACCTAAGACTATAGAAGAAGCTCTACCTAACCCAAATTGGATCATAGCAATGCAAGAAGAGCTAGCCCAATTTGAGAGAAACCAAATCTGGGAATTAGTACCTAAACCTGAGGGAAAATCAGTTATAGATACTAAGTGGGTATTTTGAAACAAACTGAATGATCAAGGAGAAATTGTGAGAAACAAAACCCGCTTAGTAGCTAAAGGGTTTAGTCAAGTCAAAGGGTTAGATTACTATGAAACCTATGCCCCTGTAGCCAGACTTGAATCAATTAGGATGCTACTAGCCTTTGCAGCCCATAGAGGGTTTAAACTATACCAAATGGATGTCAAGTCAGCCTTTCTTAATGGATTCATAAAAGAAGAAGTTTATGTAGGGCAACCCCCAGGATTTGAGGACTTAGACAAACCTGAATATGTATTCAAGCTTAGGAAAGCGCTTTATAGGTTGAAACAAACACCTAGGGCATGGTATGAACGATTATCAATCTGTTTAATTTCTAAGGAATTTAACCAAGGTCAAATTGACTCCACATTATTTGTTAAAACCTTAGAAAAAGATATATTTATTACACAAATATACATTGATGATATAATATTTGGATCTACAAATTCTAACTTTTTAAAAGAATTTGTCAAAATTATAGAAAGCGAATTTGAAATGAGCTTGGTAGGTTAGCTTAACTTTTTCTTAGGTCTCCAAATAAAACAAACTAGATATGGTAATTATGTCCACCAATCCAAATATGCAAAGGAACTAATAAAGAAATTTAAAATGGGCAATTCTAAAAGTTTAAGTACTCCTATGGCTACTAATGTCAAAATAGATAATGACCCTGAGGGTAAACCTGTTGACCTAAAATTATACCGAAGTATGATTGGTAGCTTACTGTACTTAACTGCAAGTAGATCTGATATCTTGTTCTCTGTAGGAATGTGTGCTAGATACCAAACCTGTGCTAAGGAATCCCACTTAGCAGCACTAAAAAGAATTCTAAGGTACATTAAGGGTACCCTAAATGTAGAGATTTGGTATCCTAAGACTTTCACTTTTGAATTATCAGGATATTCTAACTCTGATTATACCAGTTGTAAATTAGATAGAAAAAGTACAAGTAGAAGTTGCCAATTATTAGGGCATAGTCTAGTCAGCTGGTGCAGTAGAAAGCAACACTGCATAGTCTTATCCACAACTGAAGCAGAATATGTTGCTCTAGGAGAGTGTGTGGCACAACTGTTATGGATGATACACACTCTTAAGGATTTCCAGCTAGACTACACCCAAGCCAGAGTATTCATTGACAACATTAGTTCAATAAATTTGACTAAGAATCCAATTCATCACTCCTGAACTAAACATATTGAAGTCAAACATCATTTTGTAAGGGATCATGTAGCCAGGGACTCAAAATCTAATTTAGCTGACATCACTACCAAACCCTTACCTGAATCTGAGTTTAGCTCACTAAGAAGGCAGTTAGGATTGTGCTTAGTAGAATAGGACTGTTCTAAAAGTTTTTTAATCTTTTATCTTATTCATATTTTTCAAAAATAATTCGTTAATATTTTTTTTGAAAAATCATTTCTTTTACTAAGTCTTGAAATTTGAAACTGTTTTCTGACTTAGAATTTTTCAAAAATTTACCCCCTTCAAAACTAGGGCTTTTACGCAAATAGACTTAGCCTAGGTCTTAACCTTAGAATTGCATGCACCTATAGATCTAGCAGCCAGCATCTCACAAGCACCTTAGGGTACATTGATTGATAACCTAGAGTGGGTTGAGATGCTTAGGTCTATGCCTTGATTCAAGATGCTTTAAGTCAGTGCATCTACAGTAATTGGGGTGATAAATATAAATTGAACAGCAATCAAGTTAAGTGTTTAAGCTTAGAAAGTCAAACTTGATCAGATCACTTAACTTGACTAACTCTAGTGAAAACTGCTGTTATATAACAGTTAGTAAGTAGCTAACTGGGTTAGACAGGACCCAAACAAGATTGGTTAAATTGGTTTGGTCCTTTTTGTTACTTGAGTTCACTAGAGTTGGTTCAATACAAACTGAAAATTCTTGTTACTAACTCTGATTCAAAAATAATTTGCAATTAGTTTTCTATTTTTTTTATATATGGCAAAGGGGGTGAGAGAAAAGAAAAGAGAGAAAATTTTCAAATTTTAAAATTTTTGTTCTTTCAAAAAGTAAAGTTGAACTTTTAAGTGCATTTTTTCAAAATGTCTAAGTGCATTTTTCTTTGGGCAAGTTTTTCAAAGTAAAAGTTTTTATTAGTAAACAAAGAAAAATTTCTTAAAAAGTTTTTCCAAGTAAATTTTTTTTTCAAAATGAACAAAGCGTTTTACAAATGCACTAACTATTTTTTAAAGTACACAAAATGTTATAAGCAATTTTTTTCAAAGTGCACAAAGTGTTTTACAAATGCACAAACTGTTCTTAAAGCAAATTTTTCTAATTTTTTCAGAGTGTGCAAAATCTATTAAGGGAAAATTTGTTGCAAAAATTGGCCAAGTGAAAAACTTTTTTTTCAAGTAAATTTTTTTAAGAAGGTTTTTGTGAAAATTTTTCTAAGGGAAAATTTTGTGCAAAAAATTGGCTTAACAGAAATTTTTCTAAGTAAAAAGTTTGCACAAAAATTTATTTTAAGTGAATTTTGTGTTGCAAAGTTTTTTAGTAAAAAAAAAATGTAAGTAAAATTTGGGCTTGTAAACCTTTTCTAAAAATTGTCTAAGTGCAAAATTTTCTTTTGCAAATACTTTGCTTTGTTTTGAAAAATACTCAGTCAATAGTTAACACTTAGATATTTTTTGAAAAACTGCATATCATTGAAAATTTCAGGGGGAGAAGTTATATTTCAGGGGGAGTTTAATAGTTTTATAAAAAGTGTTTGTTTTTCTGCTTGTTAGACATGCGCTTTAAATGCTTTTTAACTTAACTTTTTGAACTGTATTGCCATAAATCAAAAAGGGGGAGATTGTTGGTGCCGGAAGCACCAAAGTCAAACCTGTATTTTGATAATGGCAAAGGGTTCAGAAGTTAAGGTTTTATTGTGATCTAACAATGCTACTCGAGTGTGCAGGAAAAGTCCTAGGTACACTAGATATGATGTCCTGGTTCTAAGAATTGGGCACCAAGTCCTGGTCGCGGGCTGGGCACCTAAGTCCTAACAAAATGTTGGGCAATAAGTCCTGGTCGTAGACTGGGCACCGAAGACCTGGTGAGTGAAGCTGGGCAATAAGTCCTGGTCGTGGACTGGGTACCGAAGACCTGGTGAGTGAAGCTAGGCAATAAGTCATGGTCGCGGACTGGGCACGAAGACTTGATCCGGGGGATTAGGCAAAAGCCAACCGGAGGAGCCGGTTGGCAAACAGGTAAACTCTCCTGAAAGGAGTAGGTGAGGACGCGTTCCCCGTAGGACGGAACATTAGGTGTCGGTTCTACCTAGGGTTCCATTTGGGAAGCCCCAGTCAGCTCAGGCACCCCAGTTAAAGGGATAAGCGCTGGCCAATTCTGCGGATTGAGTTTCGCGCAGAATGGGTCACGTGTCAGGCGCCCCCTTCAACACAGGCACCCTAGCGACCACTATATAAAGGGGTTCACCCCCTTGGCTTCAAACACAACTTTCTTCTACGAATTCTTTCAAGCACTCTGCTCCAAACGCTCCGTGCTCAAGACTCAAGCGCCAACGACGACCCACGGCTCTAACATTCTAATTTTCCGATCGTCGGTATAATTTTTGTTAAGTGTTGTATTTTTAATTCTATATTCGAACTTTAGATTGTAATAATTTTATGCAATATAGAATTGCTCGTCGTAAATAGTCAAGGACCGTGGGCCTTGAAGTAAGAGCCGACTGCGACTCCAAACCGTGTAAAAAAACAAACGTGTTAGCATTGTTTTGCTTTTCCGTTGCGCAAACTACTCTTAGTTTTTTCGAAAAATTATCGATCGATATTCACCCCCCCCCCCTCTATCGATTCAAACCGATACCACAGTACGCATCCGAGGGATGAGAGCCGAGGGAAGAGGACTCCAAGGGCAAGCCGGGTGAAGTGGACTTCAAAGGGCATACGTGAAGGATGGCATAGAGGCAAGCCGAGGGCTTGTGTACGCATCTGAGGGACGACAGCCGGTGGAAGAGGACTTCAAGGGGCAAGCCAATGGAGTGTACTTGAAGGCATACGTGAAGGGTGGTCTTCGGAATGAGGCGGAGTGAAAATGTAAGCTGGGCAGTCGACTGGGGATGGATCAGTCGACTGCCAGCAAAGAACTCGAACTCACAGAAAGATCAGTCGACTGGTCCTGGACCAGTCGACTAATCAGGTCGAAAAACTATCCATTGGCTAGCTGTTGCGGTGGGACCAGTCGAGGTATCGGGCTAGACAACTTAAGGAGCTATCCTTTACTCTATTTAAAGGGAGACTTTTGAGCAGGTCAAGGTTGCGATTCTAGTGTGTAGAATTGTGTCCCAAGTGCTCAAAGTCTCCAACTCTTTCTCTCACTTTCATTTCAACTTTGTAAAGAGGAAGAGTGTCATTTGTGAAGGTTTCTCCACCTTAAAGGAGACATTCATAGTGGAGCTCGTGCGTGTGGTATGGATCCTTGGAATAGTCACCTCTTGAGGTGGATACCAAGTAAATCAGGGGGTTACATTGTTTTTACTATTTTTATTGATTTTGTTTTGTGTTGAGTTGACATCTTTGTAGACAAAATTGAAAGAAAGCTATTCACCCCCCCCCCTCTAGCTTGACGCTCGATCCTAACATTATCGCTATGGATGCTATCCACTACTACCGCCTAGACCAGCTTATTTACTGCACTAACTCTATTGATGTGACCTTATGTGCAGAATTTTTTAATAATCTGGTCAAATTAGATGACACCCATTACTCTATCCGCGTCCAACAGATTGACTTTATCATATCCCCCAAACAGTTCAACCAGCATTTTGAGTTACATCACTCTGAGTCCACCTTTTTGTGTTATCCACCTAGGGATGACCCTTTTGCTGATCCTTACTCTCACATCACCTTAGACATACTTTTCACTTACTTCTTTGAGGGTGAGAGAGATCCCACCATCTCTACTTTCAGCTCCATGCAACTTCAGCCCCAGCACTACTCTCTCTACTGAGTCCTTCTTCGTTATGTCCTACCCATCACCACTAGGGACATCACCGTGATGAGGTCATTCCACACTTTCTTGATGTATGCCTTTATTCATCACCTGGATATAGACATAGGGCTTCACATATTTCATGTCATCACGTATGCCTCTAGTATCTCTACTCACAGGAGAGTATGCATTCCCTATTGCCACCTCCTGACCTTGATCTTTGCACGCTTCGGATGCGATGTCCTTAGAGGTCAGGTCACCCGGTTGACGAAACGCAACGAAATAGGACTTAAAAACTTTTCTTTAGCTGGGTTAGAAGTTAATATTAATGGGGTCTTGACCTGGAAGCAGGGTAGGGGAGCGGGACCAGCTGATGACTAGGAGGACGAGGATGTCCCAATTGCAGAGATCGAAGCCGCAATAGATCAGGACCCACCTCAGCAGGATCCACCACCGCCTCCTCCACTCTCGACAGATTAGAGATTGGTTGTACTCGAGACAGAGATTTATCGTATCGGGATTGAGTCTCACCGTCTCGAGACTCAAATCCAAACTTTACGAGAGGAGTCGACGACCCAATATTCGGAGATGGCTGAGATGGCAGCAGAGCGACACGCTGAGCTTATGCAGCTGCTTCAGTCCTGGCACACCGTCCCTTCTTCCTAGATTTTGTTATTTGACTCACCTAACTGTTTACCAGATCACTTGTCTTGGTCTGACTGTGGCTTGATTTTTGGTCTGACTGACTTGGATCTTTTCTGTGTTACCTTAGCTAATATTAGTTCATGCTTTCCTTCAATCTCTTTGGATTACATCGTGCTTGGTATGTGCTTAGTAGAGTAGGATTTCAAATTTATTTTTTTATTTTTTATACTTAGTTTTACTTTGATTTTAAAACTATCCCTTTCAAAACTATGGTCTTTCTTCGACATGGACTTAGCTTAGGCTTAACCCTAGTGTGTATGCTTCTATAGATTTAGAAGTCAGCATCTCACAAGCACATTAGGACTAACTTGATTGACAACCTAAATTGGGTTGAGATGCTTAGGACTGTTGTCCTAGACTCAGATGCTTCAAAATCAATGCATCAACACAAGTTGGGGGTGCTATAAATACAATTCAAATTAATCAAGTCATGTATTCTGGCTAACTGAGCTGATTTATGAAATACACCTGACTTAACTAACCCAAGTGAAAACTGTTATTTATTATAGTGAGCAAGTAGCTAAAAGGTTAGACAGGTGCCTAAAAGGAATTGATCTTATTTTTTAATATTTAAAATTATTTTCAATTTTTTTTATTCATTGCTTGGACTCAAAATAAAGGTGCTCAGACTTGACTTAGACTTAGCCTAGATTTAGATATTTCATTTTGTGTTACTTAAAATTACTCGCTCTGATACACTTAGCTATTTTTGTTGTGAATACTTTAGTCATTTTTTTCTGTTCTTACCCTTATATTACATACATGATTTTGATATATGGCAAAGGGGGAGAGTAAGAAAAGAGCTCAAAATGGTTAGAGTGGTTAAAAAAATTCAAAATATTTTTAAAAGAAAAGTTCAAAATTGTTAGAAAAATTCAAAATGTTTTCAAAAGAAAAAGAGTTCAAAATGTTAGATCGTTTACGTCTTGCTAGAGGAGGGGTGGATAGCAATTTTTTATTTCTTCCCTACAATTGTTAGTTGCGCAAGCGGAATAAACTAAAATAAAACTAAACTAAACTAAAACAGGGAAGAACACACCGATGTACGTGGTTCGGAGATAAAAACTCCTGCTCCACGGCTACCCGTAAGGTGGGCAATCCCTAATCCGTCGGTGGATGATTCCCCGAAGCACCTCCGGCTAGGTCGCGTAGCTCCTTCTGGGTGGAGAAATCTCTCCACAACTCTTGGACATTACCTAAGCAAAGAAGGCTACTAATCCACTCTATCCAAGCAGATTTCGCCAAAGAACAGTAGCCTAAACGAGCTCCTTTAAATGGAGCTCGAGTACTAACTGGCCGCTACCAGTCGACTGCCCCTGGGGCAGTCGACTAGTCCCACTCAGATTCGACCGTTACAACCAACGTTCGAATCCCCATCCATTACCAGTCGACTGCCCCTGGAGCAGTCGACTGGTCCCCTTCTAAGCCTAGGGTTCCCTTCCTGAGTACATTTCTCTCCGCACTCAAACCCTCCCGGCTTAGTTCCTGAGTACAAACGCTCACACTCGGACCCTCACGACCTGGTCAACTCTTCAATCCGTAGTCTCGATCTGTTGCGTTCACGCCCTCTTCATCTTCAGCTCACATCCCTCGGATGTGCACACAAGCCTCCAGCTTGCCTCTATGTCATCCTTCATGCATGCCTCGAAGTCCGCATCCCTCGGCTCATCGTCTCTGCCCATGGTCCCTCGGATACGCACACAAGCCTCCAGCTTGCCTCCATGCCACCCTTCACCTGAAGACATCCAACCAAGTCTGTGTGTACCTGCACACTCACATACATATATTAGTCTAACAACAAATCCTAATTTAATCATATTGACCACACATATCAAAACCATGATCCTCTAGATCATTAAACTGCCACCTCAATAAACCTCCCCCTTAACCATTAAATTCAGGAAAATATAAACCTCCCCCTTAACAAAATAAACCTTGAACAAAAAAAATTAAAAAAAAAGAAAAGAAACTACCACCTCAATAAACCATTAAATTCAAACGTTGACTCCTTGAACATTAAACTTCATTGTGATCATTAACATTAATTAGGTAGACAGGTCTAGTTCAATTAAATGTAGCTACCTCAACCTTGATTCGTTTGGCCAAACATGTTCCCTAGTATTAGGTTTGGCAGTGTTCACCTGTATCCTCTAAGCCGGATTCCACAACCCCTTTCCTTGATTTGGATGTAAAGGATTCTAGTATCCTCCAAGCCGAACTCTACTCATTTTCCTCTAAATTGGTGTAAAGAATTTCGGTATCCTCTAAGTCGGACTCCTTTTTCCTCTGATTTGGGTGTAAAGGATTCAAATATCCTCTAAATCAGACTTTTCTACTCCTTTTTCCTCCAAATTGGTGTAAAAAGATTCCTATATCCTCTAAGCCGAACTCATTTTCCCATCAAATTGCCACCTCAGATTTCACATCGTTAAAGCAAAATAGTTTACATAGCATTCTAAAACAAATGGTTAAACTTTCATGCGTCAAAACTTATCCACATTTATGATAAAAGATTTAAAAGTGTTTACAAATGGATGAACCTCCACTAAGCAGCAGGAAAGTCCCTCAAACTCAACAGTAGAATTTCCAATTTAAAAGAATAAGGACGGCATTAAAACTTAAATTTTTCATAGAAATCAAGTGAAAGGTAATCGACAATAATAAAGCATACATGTAACACCAAAATCACCATAATACGATCCTTATGGTGTTGTAAACATAAGTAAGAAACCTTGCCTTGGCATAGAAGAACTGCGGAAGATGAATAAGAAAACATTTCCTCTAAGGTCCTAAGCTTTACAAAAAAAAAATCAAAGGAAATGGGGTTGTGGAATCCGACTTAGAGGATACCAGTGAATACTACCAAACCTAGTACTAGAGAACTTATTTGGCCAAATAAATCAAGGATGAGGTAGCCATATTTAATTGAACTGAACTTGTTTACCTAATTAATATTAATGATTACAATGAAATTTAATGTTTAATGATATTTCGTCGACCTTTAATGTTCATGGTTTATTATGTTAGTAGTTTCTTGTTTTTTTATTTTTTATTGTTCAAGGTATTTTCCTGATATATATATACACACATGTGCATGTATTCTTACCTCTTGAAATAAATGTTAAATTTACTGAGTCTTTCGCTCACTAAGTCATGTGAGGAGACGGAGAGACTTGATGGATGAGCTATCTCGTACCAAGCAGCACACATCTGACGGTTCTTTTGCTTTTGTATTGATGTCACTTTTCGTTTAAGATGTTGAAATTTTCTTTTATAAGATATTATGTAGTTGGATATTAGGTAATATAGAGTCTTTTATGTTGGTCAGTTATATGGATATGAGTTGAGTAAATAAATGTTGAGGGTTTTGATTGTTGATACTACATGTTCCAATATTTTCTTTTAACATAATAATATATTTATACTCTATGTAAAATATAAAATGTTAGGGCGTTTCAAACTACCTAAAGAGTACATTCAACAAATGATACTACATGAGATGACAAAAGACAATTCGCTTGCACCCAGCGTCCCGGCCAACCCATCCCAGGACCAACAAGAAGGAGGTAAATCATGGGAGTTAATAGTACGATATTGTGACTAGCGCGTGGGGAGGACGGATACACTGACTTTGTCAAGTTTTGATCCCCAGACCTTAAGATAATAACACTCACATTTTAACCATCAATCCATCTTATGAAGACACTACAAGAGGGCTATAGTCGACGTGACTTATCTCAAGTGGTAAGCATGGAGACATCTGTTGCTTGAGGTTCCGGGTTCGAGTCCTCTTAGCAACAAATAAATTCCCCCTTTGAGGGGTCTGTTGACTGAGGTGCTGTCTTGACAGTGGGACATCTTCTCAACACAGTGGTACCGTGCGACCTCCAAAAATCCCTTAGGGGGTTTTTAAATATGGGATCGTTTCGACGGTGGGACCGGTCACTATAAAAAGTTTACCCGAACATTTGCCCTCGGAGCTATGGTACAATGGTAGGGCGATTAGTCGCTATTCCAGACATTCGCAGTTCAATCCAAATGAGGTGCGAACCCTGGGACGCTGGGCTTCTAGACCACCCACCGCGAGCATTTTTCGATTTACCCTGGTAACCAGAAAAAACTTTCATGAGACTGAATTAGTCATCCCAAATTTATCTGTTACTTGGTCCATTTATACAAGAGGGTTATAGCACGGACATCCATCATTCTTGAATGATGCAAATTTTACACATTGAAAAAGTATGATAGAGTAATATAAGAATTATTTATTGTAATGAGAGGTTTTAAAATACTACTAGATGAATTTGGAGGTATTTAAAAATTAGACCACCAAAATGTTGAAGAAGTCACAGACTGCCAAGGCTACATCAACACTCCAACGCAAAGTGAGTCAATTTAAATGTAAAATACGATAAAAAAATAATAATAAATAAATCTACAAAATTATATATATATATAGGAATATATATAAATTTATATACATTCATCATAAATAGAAGGTTAAAATTGAAAATAATCATATGAAAAATTTTGAAATTATTTTCCTAAATTTTTGGAAATATTAGTGGGGAGAATTGGAGTTAGTTTTAAATTATTTAAAGGAAAGTTTGATTTTTTGAAATATATATATATATATATATTCCAAAAAACCGTGGCTGAGGAGAAGAAACTCATACCAGCGGAAGATCGTCCTTGGCTTCGTCGAAGCTTGGCATCATCGTCCCCGCCGCAGCCATGTTTTTCTTTCCCTTCCTCTACGCTTGTGTGCGTTTCTCTTTCAACGCCGCCTCCAGAGCTTGTCGATGCACCGTGGTCTCTCCTTTCCTCCTCGATGGTTCGCAAGCATCATCGCGTCTCCTCGTCGATTTTCCGATCGTGGCCCCATTTTCTCTGCATGAGGCTTGGAGGGTAGCGGGGCCATCGGCCGATTCCTCTAGGCATCGCTGGAGTGGGCTCTCCCTCTTCCCCTGGTCAGCTCTACTCCCTCCCTCATTTGCACAGCGCCGCCCAAAGTGTGCCAGCGTCGCCCGAGCCTTGGTGTCGATGGTGCCGTTGTTGTCGGCCTACACCCTTGGTCGCGAGAAAAGATCTATTCGATCCCATTGCTGTTGGCCTCCACTGCCTGCCGTAAGCCTCCGTCGGAGACGTGTCATCGCCGGTAAGTTTGGGGCTAAATGGTTGGATTAAATTCGATTAATAGATGTGCTTAGTTAAGGTGATATCATTAACTAGTTGATTAAGTAGTTTCATTTAGGTATTAATCGGTTTAATGAATATAATTGGTTGAGGATATGCAAGAGTAATTTAATCCAGATCATATCATATTTGGTTTATTGGGTTAATAATGAAATTAGATGGATTTGACTAAGAGGATGTGGTTAATTAAAGAAATCTTTAGCTATGGGTTGATAAATTATCATAATTATTTAGATTAGCTAAGAAGTCAATTAATTCATTAAATGATGAGATAATTAATTAATTAATTAATAGAATGATACATTGATGGTAGGTACTTAGTTTATGGTTCCATATTCTTATATTTGTAGGATTGAAGCTTGATGTGATCTTCGGACTTGAAGATGGATATGATTCTCTACATTTTAAGGCGGGTACTTCTCCCTTGATTCTTGTAGTTTCGTTTACCTTAAATGCATAGTCGTTTTACTTCCTGAGTAGGTTTGCTTTATCTTAAATCTATTTGCCTTGTTTTCCTGCTTGATACTTATTCGTGCTTTGAGTGATAATTCCAAATTGTTCAGTTATACAGTCTCATCACTTGACTTCTGATCTAAGAGTACCGCGGGTACTATAGAATAATCATTTGACCTATCTAGGGTTTGATTGACATTAGATAACCCTATCCAGTAGATTAGTGCATGTTTATTCACTTTGGTGTTGATTGTGCTTTCCGTATGTTTCCTTATTTTGGTGTTTTGGTGTTTTCTGTTTTCGCATGGTTTTGGATTTAATTGAGGAGGTGGATATTAGTGACATGCATCATAGCATTCAGGCCGACGACCGCGGGCTCCTTGGTGGTTGAGACGGGTTGTCGAGTATATTTTTCTGTTGTGCCACGCTTGGTCAGAGTTGTGTGCAAATAGTTGATACTCCCTAGGTATTTGGAGTTCCCACAGGTATTTTGGGATTTTAAGCCACAAGTATTTTGGCATTTTCATATCAGGGTCGTGGTTGTCGTGGTGTATTTGCATAGCCCCAGGTATTTGGCGCTTGTATCTTGTCCACTCAACCTAATGGTGGTTGGTGTGTGTACAATGCAGGTCATGACATCATGTGCATATTATGCATTTGCATTTGCTTGTGTTTGTTGCATTTGATTGAGCTATGATTGTTGCATTTGACTGACATGCATATATGGATATGATTTGCATTTATTATATGATGTGGATCTGTTCAGCAGTATTAGCAGTTTATTGAGGTAGTAGGGGATTTCTGATCTTGCCCCTACGTGTTACATGATTTTCAGGTATGTTTTATTTGTATAGATGCATTTTGTTTATGTTCTTATTTCCGGAGACTGTATATCCTTTTGATTCTTTATGCTTGTTTTACCCTTTTATATACCATGCATTTATCTGCTCTTATACCCGCAGAGTTCCATCCGGAACTCACCACCCCTTGTTCTTCTTTTTGTTTCAGGTAGTTGATAGTTGTGTCTCTTGCCGCCAGGAGAGGATCCAGCTGCCAGTCTCTCAGTTTGAGTAGTAGTTTTATTGTTTTTTTTTGTACACTCGTAGTCGTTTTATAGTATTAATGTTGTTTTTGATTTTATTATCGTTTTGAATGATATTTGACTTTTCGTTAGACATATATTTATTTATTTCCATTGGATTTCGATTTGCTGCGCTTAGATATGGAGAATTATTTATTATGTTTAATTATTTGTCAGTTATTTTATTTAACTGCGTGGTTGTGGATGTGTGAATGCCAGCCGAGTGTGGCTGAGCTATATATGTGTGGAGTCAGTGGCGTAGCCAGGATTATCGATCAGGAGGGGCGATTTTCCACCGAAAGAAATAATTTTCGAAAATTTCAAACCTTAGTATAAATTGATCAACATCAAAATTTAGACACGAGACATCAAATATATACAAGACCTAACTTAACTCAATTAATCGACATCATAACTATCCGGGATACTTATATAAATTTGATTTGACCATAATTTAATCAAATCAACTCCAAATCATTCCCGATTTGAACCAATATAATCCGATACAAGGCATCAAATATGCATAGGGTCTAACTTAATTTGGTTGATCAACATCAAAACTATCCGGGATATTTACATAAATTTGATTTGACCAAATCAATTTCAAATCAATCTCGGTTTGAACCAATATAATCCTTATCTTGGCACCTACCTGTTAGATTTATTTTAAACCCGATCCAATTTTAATTTAATATTTTCACTTCATATTCTATGATTTAGTTCGGACGTTTATTATTATTTATTTTATTTTTAAAATTCAGTACTTAACATTCAAAATCAAGATATTTTCTCGTAAAAATTATACCAATGAATAGTTTAGGTCATAAACTTTTTATATATATATATATATATATATATATATATAAGTGTACAGTCAGGGGGTGCGGCCGCACCCCCTGCTTCAAATGTGGCTACGCCAATGTGTGGAGTGATGTATATATGAGTTTCAGATTGTCCGCCGTACAAGAGAGGTGCTGCCCGATTTTCGAGCGAGCCCGAGCCTCTGGGGGCGTGACATTAAAAGTGTAAAAGACTTGTAGAATAAATTCGTAGATGCTCAGAAAGTACACGATGCTCTCAAATTTTAAAAACATGATTTGTTAATCAATCAATTGGATTAATTTTACAATCAAAGATGAAGAATCAATTATCCGAATGCAAACATTAGCAATAGAGATCTCATAAGTTCGACTTAAATTAGATAATTTATTTTATGAATTTAAATTACATGAACAATCTCAAAAGAGAAAATTTTAACTTCAAGTGTAGGAGGAAAAAAAAGTAAAAAAGAATAAGGAAGAGAAATTGTCCTCGTTCGAATCCATGAGAGAATTTGAAAGGAAAAGTGAAGTCTCTGCAAGCATGATGACTCAAAGAAAATAATAAAAAAGAGCAAGAGGTTTGATATGAAAAGCATCAAAAAAAAAAGATATTTAAGAACCCAAAAAGGGGAAAATAAACATAAAAGTAAATCAAAATCTAATATAACTTGTTGCAAATAAACAAACAAGATGAAAAGCAAAAAAAATAAAAATTAAAAAAACTGTAATAGCTACAGGGACAATTTATCAAAAGAAGAATTGCACAGAAATAAAAATTGCCCTTATCAGGAATAGAACATTATGGTTTATCTTATATAATGCAAAGCTTGCACAAAAAATTCCTTCTAAAGAAGTCTTAGAGGTCGATGACATGTATCGTGGCTTAAAAGAAACAACACCACAAGGTATTATTGTTTTATTGAAAACAATATTACCTTGTTTCAGCACAGGGTGTTATCGTTTTTTTTTCATAAGATGGAGGACACAACAAACGTGTCTACCACAATATTATTCGTTTTATTACAACAGTAAACAGATATTTGAAAATCTTCTGACAAACAAAAACAATCTCAAAAATTAATATCAGAAGAAAGCAATCTGTCCACACAGTTCTTATCAAACAACCTACCATACTCCCCCAGATCAAGAGAGCTCACCTCATCTTGGCGCCAGAACCAGGCCTCATACCGGTACCATCTCATCAGACCTTCATCTTCAATCATCCTCCTGCACGCAATGCATGAGCTGCTCTGGCAGTACAAGAAATCACGCATGCGTGAAGCCTTCTGGAAAATGGTCTGGTCTAGTTCTGATCGAATCTGTCTCCGTCCTGAAACAAGGGATTCAAGCAAGAGGCAGTGGGAGATGTTGAGCACCTCCAGATTCACCATGCAATTTAAGATGAACAACAATGCTTCTTTCGTGACAATAGAGCACCGCAGACTGAGAACTTTCAGCTTTGGGAGATGCATTGCAATGCAAGAGGCAAAGTGGACATCAAATGTTCCCATCACCTTAAGGTGTGAGAAGTTTTTGCAGCTCCTACTTATTTCCTCCATTATATAAGAAGGATGGCCAATGCTGGGCATTGTCAGGGATTCCAGATCCTCCCACCTTCGGATGGCTTGCACTAATCCAACTCTTGTAATACGGTTCCAAGCTGGCATGACTAATCTTCTAACATGGGGAGACCTGATTTTAAAATTCAGAAGTTGCATAAATCAAGTTCACTACACATGATGAAAAAGATATATTGGTATATAAACTACTATGCATGACCAATTTCTGTTCACAAAATATACTAAAAAGCTCAAATCTGTGACAGGTGCTGTAAATCCAACTAGTGTTCTGTATACTTGTGTCATGGTGATTTTCGTCAATTTTGATTAAAAGACTACAAAACCACTACTAAAGAACATATGTGGTATGGCCATCAGAGCATGGCAAAGAGAAATTAATCCAAACTTCTACGACTATTACAGAATGCTGAAAAAAGTGATAATGATATCCTAAAGTAGGCTCCAAAGATTCATCGATTCATTGACAAACTTAATTAGAAGTATTCCAGAGATTGGGTAAAGTGCAAGGGTAGTAAGGGGGCAGAGCCACAAATCAATGAGACGGGGGCAGACTGCAGATGGATAACCAACAAAGTGAATGATCCAAGGCCTGTAGTTGGATTTATATAGGTCAATGGAATGTTAAGAGATTCAGAGATGCAAAAATAGTTATCTTAGGATTTAATACACGAGATCACCAGTGTATTAGTTGAAACCTTACCATTTTACTTTGAATAAAAATGCAAAGATAATGATTAATTACCTCTCTGAGATGTAATTAAGATGTTCATCCTTCATATAAAGATTGAAATGAAATATCATAGTAGTGATGTTCCCACAACTAAGAGCCATGGCCATCCTCAAAATTCGTGTCAACCTCCGATCAGATCTTTCATCTACCCAAATAAAAGGCAATGCCCTTGTCTGGATAAAGTTGGATTCCAAAAGCCCTAGATCAAGTGTGTTCCATATGAATGGATCTGAACAAGCCAAACGCCAAGAACGACACACCAAAAAAACTGGAGTAAGTTGGATCATATTTAACTCCTTAAAAATTTTCACTAAGACATCAGTTTCCATTTCCTCCCATCTTTTACCAATAGCTTTGGTGTCTACCATCGTTAGTAGCTCCAGAGTCTGGAAAAGAAACAAATATTAGATGTTGGACAACAGTTCACAGACAGAATTAAGTCACAGCTGAATAAATGTAAAACATCTAGCAGGCAGGAAGGTGCAGAAAGAATGTGCATGGGGTTTGTATGGAGTTACAGGCAAATGTTTAAATTAACAGTGTTAAGATAATTCAATTTGCAAGCAGAGACAATAAATGTATGTAGTCCATCATTAACAATTAATCAAGGTAAAAATAAAATTACTGAGCAATCAATATACGTACCCAGAAGTCATTTTAATTAGGTAGCAGAAAGAAATAGCATAATTAAGTCATTTTAATTTGCTAACGTCTATCAGACTACTACAACCTTCAAAATCCAAACAAAATGTCTAAACTGAACTTATTTAACTCATTTAGAGTAAAACCCTAATTTGATGGATATAGAGCTAATATCTCATCAACTATCCATCCCGATTTATCCTCAATAATTTCTTTTGATGCATCTACAGCCTATTCAGCTATTTGTTTACTGGATCCAACTACATTTTTATAAACATATATTGCAGCATATGGACATCATATTTGCTTATTTCTCCATCATACAAACAGAAAGATTATTTCTTCATATATTGCAGCACATGGATATATCTTCTTGAATTCCAAGTACACTTAACATGTCATTGTGATTCATGAGTCACATAGTGTACTTCATGGCATGGTTATATATGATGATTTGAAGCTTCTACCCATACATAGGCCCATGTCATTGTAGTTTGTCAAGCATGGGTATGAGCAAATTATGCAGGTCTTGTGACTACCTACATGCAGGTTGCCTTGTTGTTACACTTAGGTCAACATTTGTTGTTGTTGCTCCATTTCATCTTATGGATGATTCATATAAATGGGTCAAGGAACAGAAAGGATACTGTTGCTTCTAGGTGTTCTTTACAGCAAGTTTTGCTATTTGATGATTTATGCTATTATTATCTTTGAATTAGTGCATTGTGACTTGTTGGTTCTCTATATTTATTGTGGTTTACCTATATTTTCTTACATTTCAACCAAAATGTACCTATTCTGAATTCTCTCAGTAATTGGAGTTGCTTTTCATTGTAACTCTTGAAATGACTGTTGGAAGCTCACTGCATTCAATTGCTATGATTGATTTGCCAATGATAAAGTTATATATTTGTACTATGGGTACAGCACTTGTAGAATAACCTGAACCAACCTATTGCAATTTGTAAAATGTTCAAGTGTGTCATTATTTATAAGAGATTAGCAGAAGCTGTGGCTTTACAAATTTTTTGAGTGCCTACCAAAAGTTGTTCGGATGTTTAGATATATGTAGTTGTCGGAGATGAAATTCTTGAGTGTATTTATTGCAATATGTATCCATATGGGATTTGTTGGCTTCCCATTTAGGACATGACAATAATAAGTTAGTAATGCAGCACGACGAAATACATCTTCATGGTATGTGGGTTTAATAATAGCTGTAATGTACAGACTGAGAAACAACTTTCAAATATTCCAACTTTCTTTGTGAACGCCTTTTCCTCTTGTAAACCTAAACAATGCATAATGTAGTTGACAGCATTTCATTTATAGTTCGCTCTAGCTAACTAAATATTTGCTAGGGGATGATGGTTTCATTGTGAAATTAGATATCCATTATCCAACATAAGTTTCAGACTATATTTGCCTATGTATTGACAGTGATAGGTGACAGACTGGTCCAAGAACAAAGTTGAACGCATATCAGGCTCAGCTCAGAACTATCAGAATTGAGTTCTGCAGCTCAAAAAAGGACACTGGTATTGACCAAAACCCATCAAGATCAGTGCCTAACAATCATTGCACAGAGCAATGACAATTTGCATCAACTGCATCTTTCTCCAATTGTCATTTTGCCAATCAAGTCATTATAGCCTTTTCTCCTTAACCTCCTATAGGTCTCCTCTCATCTCTATTCAGTTACTCCCCTAGTCTCTCTAATCTCTTTCTAATAGATATGTAGGGAACACATGGAGGATCCAAAGATGTACAGGGAGTTATTTACATGGTGGCATTTTAAGAACAATAATCGAAGCTTTTTCATAGAGAATGAAGAAAAAAATTGGAACGAAAAATTGATAATGTCGATGCCATGTGGATCTCAATGTCAAATAACATTAGAAATGTCATTAGAACAATCCTTGGGAAGTTCATCGGTAAAGGTGTAACATAAAGAAACCAAGATGGTAATGGTGCAAGTACAATAAGTTATTAATTTAAAGAAGAAATGTTTTAAATATTAGTAAACTTATGGAAATTGGAGAAGTTGAATGGGTATACAAATTGAGGCAAACAAGATAAAGTGTAGCAAGTGTAAAGCATTTGATAAGCTTTATGACAATCTAGGAATTAAGAATTAGGAGAAATCATTCATCTTATTGATAGTAGATGCATAAAAGCTGAATATCAAAAAGTTTTTGTTGGTGATTATGTCATTAAAGTAAGATTTTAAAAAGTAACGAACTTTTTAGGAGCACTTCATCGACAATCTAATTTTCATTCATCGCCAAGTCATGTTTGTCCAAACTATTTGGAGAAGTCTAAAAGACAATCTAATTTTAAGACTGAAAATACGATAAGATTAAGAATCATATGTTTGAAATATCTAACTGATCATAGAAGTTTCCAAAGTGAAGGTAGAAAAATGTGTCAGTTCAAATGACAATCCTTTCGAGCAAGGAAGAATTAAGGAGACCAAACTTTATTTTGATTAATTAAGTTATTCAACTAAATTTTCAGAATTAAGAGGATGCTAAACAAACAGAGAAAAAAGAGTTTCAATCTAACCATAAGCAGATCAAGCTGACGTAGTAAACTTTGGGAAGAAATAATGAGTGGATAATAAGAAATAAAGCAGAAATTTTGCAAAATTAATTTTATTTTACCTAGAGAAGATCAACTATCAATATATTTATTTACTAAAACAAGTAATGGAAACATATAGAGAAAAAATGAATTTACATTTCATTTTTATTCATTTAGAGAAATTTGTGATTGTCTGTAGACAATAGCTGTGGTGAGTTTTATAGATGAAAATAATATATGGTAAGTGTACTAGTGAAATAAAGGGCATGCATGATAATATGATTACTAACGTTATAGGTACCAATAACATGAAAAGTGATATTCCTATAGTCGAAGGTTACTTAAGAGTCAACTATAAAAGCTACCACACTAATCATAATTAGGATAAACCTCTTCATTGTATGTGATTTTTAGATGTAATGTGCTACTTGATGAAACTATATTAGACTAAACTGGAAGCTTAAATTATAGAGAAAAAACTCAAAAGAGTTCAGGAGAACTAAAATTGAATGTATAAAATATAATCTTAATAATCAGACAACAATTGAGAAAATAAGATGGATGGGAATAAAATTCTTATTGGTAAGAGATTTAGATACCCTAGAACGAATTATTATTCAACAAGGATAATGAAGAAAGAGTACAATAGCAACAACAACTAAGCTCTTATCCCATTCAGTGAAGTCAGTTATATAATTCCTCCTACGTCATTGAACTCAATCCCCTACTATATCCTCATTTGTATTCAAATAAATGTTATCATATTTTATCATTGCTAACGAAGTTTCTTTAGCGTCTCTCTTCTTCTATTAATGTGCATATTTGTCATACTCTCACATCACCTAATTAAGGCGTATTTATTAATCAACTAAGTCTATGCCCATAAAATTTTAAACGTGTCTCTCTCAATTTTCCCTCAACAAACAACTCTTGATTTCTCTATAATATTTTCATTTTTTATCTATTCATTCATTCTGGTATGTGCATATTCATCTTAGCATCCTCATTTATATGGCTCTCATCTTTTGTCTGTGAGCACGATTCATAGATAAATTTGAGCTCTATATAATATAATATAATATGTCTAATCATCGTTTTGTAAACTTCTCTTTAAGTTTTAGAGGTGTCTTATGATCACAAAGACAGTCATCCTTCTCCATTTCAACTATCATGGATCCTATGTAAAATATCTTTATCAACCCCTCCATCCTTTTGCAAAAGCAATCATAGATACTTACAACTTTTAGTTATAAATAACTCATCATCGCCTATCTTAATAATTATTTTGCTACATTTACTACTACTAAATTTAAATTCCATAAATTCTATTTTTACTCTACTAAGCCTAAAACCTTTAATTTCCAACATCTCCCACTGAAATTTGAGCTTAACATTTACTCTTTCACGTGTCTCATCAACTAAAATGATAATGAAGAAAGTGATTGTATAAAATCGAAAGGAGCTTTTGAAGTCATATACATGCCGTTAAAAGAAGTCTATAAGATTATGCTCTGAAATGTCATTTTTTTACTAATTAGAATAGTGGACAATAGGAAATAAAGAATATAAAAAATTTATATAAGAAATTGAGATTTAAAGATGGAAGTGTGGAGTTATTAAGGAAAGATAAAACAAAATTTAAAAAATCATAAATTATGTAAAATAGGTGTAGTTTCAATAAAGAATCAAATCAAAGAAAATAGGTTATGAAGGTATGGACTTGATCAAGGTGAATAACGGGCAACAAAGTTTGGCAATTGAAACAATCTGAAATGAAGGTGTAGGGGTTGAAGGAGATAAACGACAACCATACTTAATGTGTAAAAGAGTGATTTAATTGGTGAATTTGCAAAGGGTTCTATTAGCAAGAATTATTCCTCAATGAGAATAACCCTAGATAGTCCTCCACTATATTATAAAGATAGTATTGATAAGATAAGGAATATTACAAACTTACTCCTATAAATTACATATTTACAAACATGTCCCAACACCCCTCAAACTAGTATGAATATATTATAAAGACTCAGCTTGGTGCACATGTATTGAACTTTAAACCCTCTTAATAAATTAATTAGCAAATTTATCAAATGAACCATTAGAATAAACAAAAAGTGAAGATCTTATTTGATTGTATCTTCTCCTTAATGAAGTGACAAGAAATTCCTATATGATTTGTCCTCTCGTGATATATTAGATTTGAAGTTATATACATTGCAGTTTGATTGTCCCAGTAAAGCTTCATTGGTTTTGCAAGGACATATCTGGTCGTCAAATGCTTAACCCAAATGAGCTCACATGTAGTTAAAGTCATAAACTTATGTTCTACCTAAGACCTGCCACCACTATTTGCTCCTCCTCTAAAAAAATGATTAACTTAGGATACAATAATCAGATGCAGATCATGTACGTCGTTTATTTGTAGAAAAGTTTACTGAGTCTATGTTGATGATTTGAAGGCGACTTTGTCACAAAATAGGGCATGGTTTGAAATTAACCAGTAAATCATCGAAACTCTATACCACTCAACACCAAAGTTAAAAATCTCAAGTCGTGTCGTAATTTCGATCTTTGACCGGAAATATGTTGTTCCAAAATAGTGTTGACGCTTCAATGCATGGTATTAATGACATAGTGGAGGTTAAAAAGGAGATGGAGCAAAGGATACATTGTCTGTGTTGAGTGGTATCGAGTTTCAATAATTTATCAGAATGATATATTTCAGTTGTTTTACCATGTATCGTATGTGATTTAAAACCATGTTCGACACATACAATGTCTCCTTCGTATGTTTCATCTCCTTCCTCAACTTCAATCCATTACATGCATCATGCATCAAAACATCGGCGTGAAACCAAAACAATATCTTTCCAGTTAAAGACCGAAACTTTGGTATGACTCAAGATTTTGAATAGGATACCTTTCCCTAAAGCATTCTT
This sequence comes from Boesenbergia rotunda, assembly GCA_024364735.1. Taxonomy (NCBI): domain Eukaryota; kingdom Viridiplantae; phylum Streptophyta; class Magnoliopsida; order Zingiberales; family Zingiberaceae; genus Boesenbergia; species Boesenbergia rotunda. Next base: position 1,601 of record JAGFNQ010006889.1, on the reverse strand, counting down.
GAGATTTATAGGATTTTTACTGCTGCTAGCCAATAGTCATGTAGTCATGGTATGGGTTCTCAGAAAATTGATTGATCACGTGACTATGAATAAAAAACTAGATCGTGTGACTATCAGATGGTTCAATTTTCCCACTAGCCTTTCGTAGTTCCCTATGTCAATTAGAGACTCCATTTACCCTAGTACTAACCTAACATTAGGTTCCATGGGAGTGTACACTAGTTTAGTTCCCTGTATGCCAGTCTCCTTGAACATATCCAATAGGGATACCTTCTTCTTAGTGAGACATCTCTATGCTAAGGAAATTCTTAAGATCACCAGTGTTAATGAAAACAAGTCTTCAACTATGCAAATTCTAATGGTGGACTAATCACCAATGATTATAAATGAAACCCTTCTTGAACTAAGAGACGAGATAAAACACAGAATGATATGCCACACTCGTGATCATGTCAGTTAATCTTTCCAAACTAAACTCTCGAGATTTTTTAAGTTCTATAGTGGTTTCTTTAGTTTGCACACTTAACAGTTTCCTACTAAGCAACAAACCCAAGAGAATGTTGTATATAGACTTCCTTTGACAAATTTCTATAAAGAAATGCATTTTTAATATCGAGATGATCAAGTGATTAGTAGAAAATAGCTACTAGGGATAGGAATAATTGAACTAAAGTAACCTTTGCTATCAAAGAGAGAGTATCTAGAGGGAGAGGGACAAGATCCCAGTACATAGAAGTGGAATGCATCCATCACTTGCATAGTCTACTTGCATTTGGGATTTGAGGCTTCTGGGACATTTATAAAATAAGCTATGAGTATAAAGAAACAAAAAAAGCTGGGTATTTAGGTGATAATGAAGTATAAGATATAAACTGAGAGATTGATTCATAGAGCATTGTTGGGTGCTCTTGAAAGGAAGGCAATAGGAATGTCCAAGTCTAGAGGGAGATCCGGGAAGCAACAAGTTGACTAAGGCATGACAAAATCGAGGGTCAAAGCCGGGGCATCATTGCGTCGACAACGGCGATCATACACTTGTAGGGGAGGGGGTGGGGAAGAAGCACTACGAGAAGTGGGAAGGAGTGACCACAATAATGGAGTGAATATGGTAAGAGTGAGGAACAAGGAGAGCCCGTGAACTTCTAGTGGTGTAGGAATAGGGAGACTAATTATAACAAGTGAAAAAGGAAGTTAACTCAAAAAGTTTTCGTCGACCAAGAAATAGTGTGTTGTAACCAAGGACAGGTAAGATTGATAACCTTTTTATAAATGATAGTAACCAAGAAAGATACATTTGATAGACCATAATATAAATTTATCACGACCAAGAGATACTAGGTAGACAAAACAAGTGCAACTGAACACCTGTGATGAAACATAGTACACAAGTAAAAATGCCAAATTGATCTAAAATCTCAGCACTGAAAGAAGAAAATATAAAGAACTTTGAATGTTCTTTCATTAGAAAATAACATGTCATTCTAGAATAGTCAATAGATAAAGGTTACAAAGTACTTAAAACCAAAAGTAAAGTTAACATGACTCAGACCCCCAAACATTGGAATACATTAAAGAAAAAAAGATGCAAAAGCACGTTTGAC
>JAGFNQ010006888.1:166385-297663 GCA_024364735.1 Boesenbergia rotunda | reverse complement strand
CGGGCCACGAAAACCGCTTTTTCGCGTCGCGGAAACCCCGAAAGCCCCAATAGCAAGGATCCGAGCGAAGAAAGCCATTTCAAAAATTACGAGTGCTCGTTTACATGCTTCAAAACCCGATCTACTCCTAGATCTAAAGAGGGATAAACATTTTACCTTTGATGCGTGCCCCGTTTAATCCCGTTCGCTCCTTTTGGATGTCGAATCTCTAGGACGTCAAGTGCCGTCCCTCTAGAAGTATCCACGCGAACAAAAGTAGATGGATGAAATCCTTTAGGTGTGCTAGCACCTTGTAGGATTCGGCCAAGAGGAGAAGAAGAAGAAGAACTCCAACAATTGGAGAGGAAGAAGAGAAGACACACACTTAAGGAAAAATGAAACAAAACCCTTTTGTTCTCCATGGTGGCCGGCCACTTAATGGCCATTAATGGCCATTAAGTGGCCGGCCATAATGGCCACTAATGGCCATTAGGTGGCCTTCCTTAACCCCTTTCAATTTGAATTCAAATTCAAATGGGGGGGAAACCAAGCCAAGTCATCACTTGGTCAAGTCAAGGTGAGGTGGCCTTTTGGTCAAGTCAAACTTACCTTTTATGGAATTTCCATATTTAGTCAAGTCAAACTTGACTCCTTTTCTTCTCCCATGTCAAGTCTAACTTGAAGTGGAACCAAGTCAAGTCAAACTTGATTTGGATTTGGGTCAAGTCAAACTTGCCTTTTATGGACTTTCCATATTTAGTCAAGTCAAACTTGACTCCATTTCTTCTCCCATGTCAAGTCTAACTTGAAGTGGAACCAAGTCAAGTCAAACTTGATTTGGATTTGGGTCAAGTCAAACTTGCCTTTTATGGACTTTCCATATTTAGCCAAGTCAAACTTGACTTCAATTTTCTCCATCTATTTGTTCTTTGCGTGTGACCCTATAGGTTCTTGTAACGTTGGCAATGCTTCTAACCTCTTAGAAACATAAGCAATGAGCGGTATCTAGCAACACATCATTGCTACCCAAGTTACAAGATGTTGAGATCAACATCACCAATGTGACTACTAATTATGACTTTCATAATATGTGACAATGTCCTTCTATCGTCGATATCTAGATTGATCTTTATGAAGCATAGACCGTGTCATCCTCCAATCAATCTATGTGTCTTGAACTCCAAGTAGACTCACTATTATCAAATAAGCTCAATATCTCATATTGCCTTATTTGGGCATGGCCATGCACTTAGTGATCTCACTCTATCAAGACTATGATATCTCTCCGTCATATAGGAGGGATAGATCCCATCTACATCACTCACATCCCTCCGCATAATTTGTTACATACCCAGTAATCGCCTTTATAGTCCACCCAGTTACGGGTGACGTTTGACGAAACCAAAGTACATAACTCCTTATGTAGGGAACTATGGTGACTTCAGGTCTAAGGACTAATAGTCATACTAATAGTCACATGAGAAAGTATATGACACTCATATAACGATCCATGATACTTTCTCATGGCGGGCCATTCAGTATACATTCTCTAATGTATACCCATGTGTCAACTTGATATCTCATATCCATGACTTGTGAGATCAAGTCATCATGTTGACCTACATGCTAGTCTCTATGCATTAACATTGTCCTTGAATGTTAATACTTGACTAGGAATAATTAAGAGTAGTGTTCTCTATATCATCTCACTATCGATTCAACTAATCGATTGATATAGATAATAACCTTCTACTCAAGGACGTTATTATACTAAGTTATTTGGCACCAATACACATAAGTACAATAACCATAAGAAATGCCTTTATATATAAGAAATATATATACAAGAATATGATACAATGAGTCCAAAAAGTAATCATCATATGATTGGCTCTAGGGCTCTCACTAACAATCTCCCACTAGCACTAGTGCCAATCGCTGTAGTATCTAATACCCAATGACCTAGTGTGACCATCATGCTTTATCTGTGCCAAAGCCTTGGTCAAGGGATCTGCGACGTTAGCCTCTGTGGGTACTCTGCAAATCTTCACATCTCCTCGATCGATGATCTCTCGAATGAGATGGAATCGCCGTAGTATGTGTTTGGTCCGCTGGTGTGAGCGAGGTTCCTTAGCCTGCGCAATAGCTCCATTGTTGTCACAATAGAGCTGTACTGGGTCGGCTATACTAGGAACCACTCCAAGCTCAGTAATGAACTTGCGGATCCAAACTGCCTCCTTTGCTGCCTCAGATGCAGCAATGTACTCAGCTTCTGTTGTAGAATCAGCAACTGTATCCTGCTTTGAACTCTTCCAGCTGACAGCGCCACCATTTAAGCAAAACACGAACCCTGACTGCGATCTGTAGTCATCCTGGTCAGTTTGGAAGCTAGCATCACTGTAACCCTTTACAGTTAGCTCCTCTTCGCCTCCAAATATCAAGAAATATTCTTTAGTCCTTCTCAAGTACTTAAGAATATTCTTCACTGCTATCCAGTGACGTTCACCTGGATCTGACTGGTATATGCTCGTCATGCTCAAAGCATACGAGACATCAGGACGAGTACATAACATGGCGTACATGATAGATCCTATGGCTGAGGCATAAGGGATCTTGCTCATGCGGTCTCTCTCCTCTCTAGAAGAGGGACCTTGAGTCTTCGAAAGACTCACGCCATGTGACATTGGCAGATTTCCCTTCTTGGAATTCTGCATGGCAAACCGTTGCAAAACGGTATCAATGTATGTACTCTGACTTAGGCCAAGCAATCTTTTAGATCTATCTCTATAGATCTTAATGCCTAGAATGCAGGCTGCTTCACCTAAGTCCTTCATTGCGAAACAAGTCCCCAACCAAGTCTTCACAGACTGTAGCGAAGGGATGTCGTTCCCAATGAATAGTATGTCATCCACATACAAGACTAGGAAGACTACTGTGCTCCCACTAACCATCTTGTAGACACAAGGTTCATCTTCATTCTTGATGAAACCAAACTGTTTGATCGCATCATCGAATCGAAGATTCCAGCTCCGAGAAGCTTGCTTTAGACCATAAATGGCCCTATGCAGCTTGCATACTCTGCCAGTATGCTGTGGATCTACAAAACCCTCAGGCTGTGTCATGTACACATCCTCGAGGAGGTTTCCATTCAGAAACGCTGTCTTGACATCCATCTGCCAGATCTCATAATCGTGGTAGGCTGCAATAGCAAGCATGATCCGAATAGACTTAAACATCGCTACTGGAGAAAAAGTTTCATCATAGTCAATACCATGAATTTGCTTGAAACCTTTAGCTACCAGTCTACCCTTATAGGTATGAGTAAGTCCATCCATGTTAGGCTTTCTCTTAAAGACCCATTTACACCCAATGGGTTTGACCCCTTCAGGTGGATCAACCAAGGTCCAAACTTGGTTAGTGTACATGGATTCCATTTCGGATCTCATGGCTTCCAGCCATGACTCAGAATCTGGGCTCATCATAGCTTCCTGATAGGTGGTAGGTTCATTCTCAATGATCATAACGTCATCATGGTCAGGCAAGAGAAATGAGTATCTCTCAGGCTGACGACGTACCCTATCAGACCTGCGAAGAGGTAGGTCTACATGAACAGGTTGTTGTTCCACAGCTTCTTGTGCAACAACCTCATCAACCACCACACTTTGTGGTTCCTGTTCAACTTCCATCAAGGCTTCAGTGCTATTGTCCATGTCTTGAACTTCTTCAAGACTGAACGTACTCTCACTAGTCTTTCTAGAAACAAAGTCCCTTTCTAGAAATACTCCAGTCTTAGCAACAAACACTTTGTGCTGACTAGGAATGTAGAAGTAATATCCCTTAGTTTCCTTGGGATATCCCACGAAATAGCACTTATCGGACTTGGGTCCCAGTTTGTCTGAGACTTGATGTCTAACGTAAGCCTCACAACCCCAAACTCTCATGAAAGACATCTTGGGACTCCTCCCAGTCCATATCGTATATGGTGTCTTCATGACCGCCTTTGATGGAACACGGTTAAGTGTGAACGCTGCCGTGTCTAGAGCATATCCCCAAAAGGATATAGGAAGATCTGCGTGATTCATCATAGATCGTACCATATCTAATAAGGTACGATTCCTCCTTTCGGATACACCATTCCACTGTGGTGTCCCAGGAGGAGTGAGTTGAGATAGAATCCCACACTCAGCTAAATAGTCACGAAACTCATGGCTCAAGTATTCTCCACCTCGATCTGATCGAAGTATTTTAATACTCTTGCCAAGTTGGTTTTGTACTTCATTTCTGAATTCTTTGAACTTTTCAAAGGACTCGGACTTATGTGTCATCAAGTACACATAACCATATCTACTGAAATCATCAGTAAATGTGATGAAGTATCTATAACCACCTCGAGCAGCAACATTGAAAAGGCCACATACATCAGAATGTATGAGTCCTAACAAATCTGTTGCCCTCTCGCTATGTCCACTAAAGGGAGTCTTAGTCATCTTGCCTAGAAGGCATGACTCGCATATCTCATATGATTCAAAATCAAATGAATCCAGCAATCCATCCTTATGGAGCTGGGACAAGCGACTCTCATTTATGTGGCCTAAGCGACAATGCCAGAGATAGGTTGGGTTCAACTCATTTGATCTCAACCTCTTGGTACTTACATTATAGATAGGGCGTTCTAAGTCTAGAATGTAGAGTCCGTTGATAAGATCTGCACTACAATAGAACATTTCATTTAAATAGACTGAACAACATTTGTTCTTAATTATAAATGAGAAGCCTTTCTTGTCTAGACAAGAAACAAAAATTATGTTCTTAGTAAGTGCAGGTACATAACAACAATCATCTAGTTCCAGTACAAGCCCAGAGGGCAGAGATAGAAAATAAGTTCCTACAGCAACAGCAGCAACTCGTGTTCCATTGCCTACTCGTAGGTCCACCTCGCCCTTTGCCAATGCCCTGCTATTTCTTAGCCCCTGCACATTGGTACAAATGTGAGAAGCACATCCAGTATCTAATACCCATGATGTAGAAATAGAAAGGTTGACTTCTATAACATATATACCTGAAGTAGAAGGCTCGCTTCTCTTCTTCTTAAGATCCTCCAGGTATACCTTGCAGTTCCGCTTCCAATGCCCTGCCTGCCCTTGATATAATTGCTTGAGGTGGCCAATCATATCGTAAGCATTCATGTTCTCGTGTTGCTTCTGAAGCTCAGAGGACATGCAGCATAGCATTAGGCACGACACGTCTAACGCGTCGTCTTGATGCTTCTGATGAGCATCTCTAACGCTACGGATGGTTGAGGGTGGTGGTGTTCAGGAACTGCTTGCTCTAGAACGTACAGCTTACGTTCCTGTTTGAGGACTATCCTCAAGTTCCTGTACCAGTCCAGGAAATTAGCTCCAGTGAGCTTGTCCTTCTCAAGGATAGATCGCAGAGAGAGAGTGTTCGCGTTTGTCATGGTAATCTACAACATAAAATACAGAGAATAAATATCCACCACTGTATCATATTTATCATTTAACTAGGCCTTTAATTAAATGATGCTCCCACTGAATTATAGGGCTTTGGTAGAATCGAGTCATAGATGTGGTAAAACCACACTACTAGATCCACACCAACTAACTATAATTCTCGTAGGTCAAGATCCACATCATACTACGCCTTGAGTTAGCTTTGGCTAAATTGCCCAAGACTTAGTATGATCGGTAGGTACCAATTACCAATTACATCTCTATGCAACTCTTGTTTATAGGATCAAGAATTAACATTTATGAATAATCTTGAGTTAGCTTTGGCTAAATCGCCCAAGACTATTGATAAATGCGATCTTGTCCTACCTTTCCAACTATTGGAATATGCCTATAGTTAGGCTCGATCCAATTGAGCTAACTAGTTACTCAATCTAATTGAGCTCAATCTAACCCGAGCCGTGATAGGCGGGACCAAGGTTGTCCCTCCGCATCCTACCAAGATTAAATGCGTTGCTCTGCTTTGGCAGAATCGATAAGCGCATATGATCGAGGTAGTGATGGGTATCAGGACCCGGTAGGCGTTTACGAGTCGATTCGATTTTAGATCTAATCTAATCGAGGATGTGCATCACATCTAGTCATTTATGAAATCTAATTTAATCCTAAATGTGTATTAAGTGCACATCAAAATGTGGTTCCCACATTACTTGTGCATCTCATACACTTAAGTTTATTTTTACTATTCTACATTATCATGCATCATATACATCACAAGCATAGCAATAATAAAATAAACTTAAGTGACTTGGTCATGGCCCTACTAAGACCCTCTCAAGCCAATGAGAGGATCGATGGTCAACCTAGGTCTAGCGGCTTCTCCAAGCGCTTCCTCTTGACCGTCTTGGTGTTGTCGGCTAGTTCTCCCGAGTCCAAGTTCTCCGAAATTTCCGTCGTCTTCACTTTTGTACATTACAAATTTTTATACTCGAGTTACATTCGAGTCTAAATATGAAATACAACAGAAATAAAATATTAAAAGCCGACACGCAGGTCGCAAACACAATACAACACGCACATGTACAAAAACGGCGCGCAGGCCGTATTATGAATTACAACACAATTTTAATCTTATTAAAAATTGGGTTTTGGGCTATGACCATCACACTACTGTACATAATTCAAAATTATGTAATTTTACAGATTTTATATAATTTTTCTACTGATTTTTAGAATTTTTCGAGTCACAACTCCGCGGCGGTCCCGGTAAGCGGGTTTCGGGCGTAATCGCGAGACAAGGCCCCTTGCGGGGTTAGGGGCAGCGCCCCTACTCGTGAAATAACCTTCACGAGTGTCTTCTTGCGATTATACAATGCTTTAACCCGCTGTCCCAAAAACCATTTGGGCGAAATTTGCCGTTTCGGAGAAGTTTTTCTCGGTGGCAAAGTCTATAAGTGCTTCGCACTCGTCGCTTTGCCTCTACGAGAAAAATTACTCAAAAATCCTAAAATTTAGAAAAATTACAGAAGCAAATATTTATCTAAATTTTGTATCTAATACAAAAAAAAATAAAAACAAAACGAGCACAAGCTTCGCTCGTGGCTCTGATACCACTGTAGGGTTTTTCGGGCCACGAAAACCGCTTTTTCGCGTCGCGGAAACCCCGAAAGCCCCAATAGCAAGGATCCAAGCGAAGAAAGCCATTTCAAAAATTACGAGTGCTCATTTACATGCTTCAAAACCCGATCTACTCCTAGATCTAAAGAGGGATAAACATTTTACCTTTGATGCGTGCCCCGTTTAATCCCGTTCGCTCCTTTTTGGATGTCGAATCTCTAGGACGTCAAGTGCCGTCCCTCTAGAAGTATCCACGCGAACAAAAGTAGATGGATGAAATCCTTTAGGTGTGCTAGCACCTTGTAGGATTCGGCCAAGAGGAGAAGAAGAAGAAGAACTCCAACAATTGGAGAGGAAGAAGAGAAGACACACACTTAATGGAAAAATGAAACAAAAAACCCTTTTGTTCTCTCTTGTGGCCGGCCACTTAATGGCCATTAATGGCCATTAAGTGGCTGGTCATAATGGCCACTAATAGCCATTAGGTGGCCTTCCATAACCCTCTTTCAATTTGAATTCAAATTCAAATGGGGAGGGAAACCAAGCCAAGTCATCACTTGGTCAAGTCAAGGTGAGGTGGCCTTTTGGTCAAGTCACACTTACCTTTTATGGAATTTCCATATTTAGTCAAGTCAAACTTGACTCCTTTTTCTTCTCCCATGTCAAGTCTAACTTGAAGTGGAACCAAGTCAAGTCAAACTTGATTTGGATTTGAGTCAAGTCAAACTTGCCTTTTATGGACTTTCCATATTTAGTCAAGTCAAACTTGACTCCATTTCTTCTCCCATGTCAAGTCTAACTTGAAGTGGAACCAAGTCAAGTCAAACTTGATTTGGATTTGGGTCAAGTCAAACTTGCCTTTTATGGACTTTCCATATTTAGCCAAGTCAAACTTGACTTCAATTTTTCTCCATCTATTTGTTCTTTGCGTGTGACCCTATAGGTTCTTGTAACGTTGGCAATGCTTCTAACCTCTTAGAAACATAAGCAATGAGCGGTATCTAGCAACACATCATTGCTACCCAAGTTACAAGAATGTTGAGATTCAACATCACCAATGTGACTACTAATTATGACTTTCATAATATGTGACAATGTCCTTCTATCGTCGATATCTAGATTGTTCTTATCTATATCACAAGTATAGTATAATAACGTCCTTGAGTAGAAGGTTCTTATCTATATCAATCGATTAGTTGATAGTGAGATGATATAGAGAACACTACTCTTAATTATTCCTAGTCAAGTATTAACATTCAAGGACAATGTTAATGCATAGAGACTAGCATGTAGGTCAACATGATGACTAGATCTCACAAGTCATGGATATGAGATATCAAGTTGACACATGGGTATACATTAGAGAATGTATACTGAATGGCCCGCCATGAGAAAGTATCATGGATCGTTATATGAGTGTCATATACTTTCTCATGTGACTATTAGTATGACTATTAGTCCTTAGACCTGAAGTCACCATAGTTCCCTACATAAGGAGTTATGTACTTTGGTTTCGTCAAACGTCACCCGTAACTGGGTGGACTATAAAGGCGATTACTGGGTATGTAACAAATTGTTCGCTCCAGAAACCTCTCAACTCGAGATACAAGCGTCGACGATGTCTCTCTGCTCTAAGATACATTCCACACCGGACGTCGGTAACGAAGAGCTGTCTTTTCATTGTTTACTATACTGCAGTTGTAATATCTATTTGTAAACCGTTTTGCGCACATATAGAATTGCGCGCAGTAAACGGTCAAGGACCGTGGGCCTTGGAGTAGGAGTCGACCGCGACTCCGAACCAAGTAAAATCTTGGTGTTTGTGTATTGTTTTGTTTTAATTTTTCCGCTACGTTTTCTCTTTCTCAATCCAAAATGACTTACGATATTCACCCCCCTCTATCGTTTTCTCTCGATGCAACAAGTGGTATCAGAGTGGGGAAGCTCAAATTTGGTGCAACCACCAGTTTGAGAATTTTTTCGGATTTTCTTCATATTATTTTTTTTTCTTTTTCGAATTTTTATCGTTAATCGAGACCGGTGTAACACCCCTCGATAATTATTTTTCTTTATCCCGCACTACTAATCTAAGACCAAGTCTTGGGACAGAATTTTCTTTTCTTTTTCTATCTTTTTCAGATAAAATCCTTAATGGCCATGCAAGAAGGCTTCAGCACCGCAAGACCACCGCTCTTCAGTGGGGAGGACTTCTCCTACTGGAAAAGCATAATGGAGGTCCACCTGAAAACTCAGGTGGACATGTGGATAATCATCCAGTCCGGACTGGAAATACCAAGGAATGCTGACGGGGTACAACAGTCTTACACTGAATGGTACGCTGCACTCAAAAAGAAAATAGAAACCGATGCCAAAGCGACCCAAACACTCCAATGCGGCCTAACAAAAGAGGAGCTGAACCGGGTGGGTCCATTCAACAGCGCCAAAGAACTCTGGGGTAAGCTGATCGAACTACACGAAGGGACCTCCGACACCCGAATCAGCAAGAGGGACCTTCTGCTGAACAAGCTGTACACCATCAAGATGAACGACGGCGAATCAGCAGCTTAGCTCCACGCCAGAATTCAGGAGCTGATGAACGGTTTACACACCATAGGTCACAAGGTAGAAAACCGTGACCTAATAAGGTATGCCCTTAACGCTTTCCCAAGAAACACCTTTGTGGGCATCTATGGTAGATGCTTACAAAGTTTCTAGGGATCTTTCCAAAATTAAGTTAGATGAACTTTTTTCTGAACTCAAATTACATGAACAGACTAACTACAATCTGGCCAAGAAAGGCATTGCTTTTGTTGCAGGTAAAGCTGGAAAGACAACCAAGAAGAAGCCACAACCTGCACCCGAGCCTGATTCAGACTCAGACTCAGAAGATAGCGAGGGAAATCGACCGAAGCTGGTTCGGCTATCCCGAGACTATTACAAAGAACTAAAGAACTAGACCAACAGAAAGAAAGCCAGCCAAAGAAAGGAAGAACCAGCTGAACCCTCAAATGATAAGAACAAACCAAATGTGACCTGTTACGAGTGCAAGAAGAAAGGTCACTACAAGACGGAGTGTCCGAACCTAAAGGAGACCAAGAAGACAAGAAGGAAGAAAGCACTCCAAGCAACGTGGGACAAGTCCTCTTCCGAAGAAGAAGAGGTCCTACAGTCGAACCTGCTCGCACTAACTGCCTCAGAAGAAATCGAGACCGAGTCAGAGTCAGAGCCGGACGACGGCAAACTTACATTCTCAGAGGACGGCGAAATAACTGTAAGTGGTTTTTCCCGAATTCAATTATGCGAGTTAATTTCTTATCTTTCTCGAGATTTGGCAAAAGCCAAAATCCGAGTCAAGTCTCTCAGACAGGAAGTAAAACTCCTGAAAGAGAGAGCAGTCTCTGAACCCTTAACTGAGAAGGTTCAAGAAGGAACCTCTGCTCAAGTTGAAAAACTTGAATCAGAGAACTCTTTCTTGAAAACTCAAGTTAAGGATCTTAGAGCTGCCTTAGAACGATTCACTTCTGGGTCCAAGGGTCTTGACTGTTGATGCAGTCTGGCCCTAATTGTTATTTTGGTGTTGACAACGATTTCAGTTTAGGAGGATGATTATGATGATTATGATTAAGTCCTGATCGAGGATTAGGCATGATATGGAAAGTCCTAACCTGGGAGGTTAGGTGTGATGATTGTGATGATGATTAAGTCCTAATCGAGGATTAGGCATGATGTTGGAAAATCCTAACCTGGGAGGTTAGGTGTGGAAAATCCTAGCTTGGAGGGCTAGGTGTGGAAAATCCTAACCTGGGAGGTTAGGTGTTGGAAAAGTCCTAATTCGGAAGGGTTGGGTGAAAAGTCCTAGCTTGGAGGGCTAGGTGAAAAGTCCTAACTTGGAGGGTTAGGTGCAAATTCCCATCCTGGAGAATTAGGTGAAAAAGTCCTGGCTTGGAGGGTCAGGTGCCTAGCTTGGAGGGCTAGGTTGAATGATGTTCTAACTCGGAAGAGTTGGGTGAAAAGTCCTAGCTTGGAGGGCTAGGTGAAAAGTCCTAGCTTGGAGGGCTAGGTGAAAAGTCCTAACTTGGAGGGTTAGGTGTAAATTCCTAACTTGGAGAGTTAGATGGAAAAATCCTTAGCTTGGAGGGCTAAGGTGGATGAATCCCTAGCTTGGAGGGCTGGGTAGAGTCACTGGATCGGTCTGGTGACCGATCAGGAACTGTTGGCACGCTGCTCCTTAGTGGATCGGTCTGGTGACCGATCCAGCTATGTCTGATCGGACTGGTGACCGATCAGGGAGCGCACAGTGAGATTGGGAATCTACTGTGTGGCTCCTGATCGATTCGGAGACCGATCAGGGAGCAGGCTGCTTCCTTGCTGTCTTGCTCCTGATTGGTCTGGAGACCGATCAGGGAGCAAACAGTGAGTGAGTTCCCTTGCTGATCAGAGCCTTGGATCGGTCCGGTGACCGATCAGGAATCTTGGGTTTGATTAAAAAGTAACTGTTCATCTGTTTTGATCGGTCTGGATGACCGATCAGGATCCAATCTGATCGGTCTGGTGACCGATCAGGATCCACCCTGATCGGTCTGGTGACCGATCAGGCGTGTATAGCTGCGAGAGCTGGGAATCCCAGCAAAGCAGTGGATCGGTCTGGTGATCGATCCACACACCCTGGATCGGTCCGGTGACCGATCACTTTAATTCAAATTTCACTGACAGACGTCGTCAGAGCGTCTGATCGTATCCGATTTGCTGATGTATGTGATATGCTTTGTGATCTTCTGCTCTAATGCTCTGATTGAGTTTCAGGTGACAGGGGAGGATTCAAACACTCAAGGAGAAGTCAAAGAGTGCTTTCCTTGGAGCAGGTTTGTCCCTTTTCCCATCTCAGGTTGCAACGGCGAGCTGCGGACTGGAGCTCGACTGAGGAGCTCAGTGAGTCCAGAGATAGCTCAGTAGAGGCTGGCGTTGGCAGAGGAGTAGCTGGGAGCTACAGAGATGGTGTCACCTGTCGCTTGGCGGAGAAACAAAAAGAAACGCGAGAGTTGAGTTCAGTAACAGATTCAGTTTTGAAAACCTGTGTGTTCTTGCGTTCTGCTGGAAGAAGCTTGCTGTTCTTGAGTTCTTCATCCATTCTAAGCAAGCTATTGAGGAGCAATCATCATACTTGAGCGCTTGAAGGAGAAAACAAGAAGCTTAGAGTCCGACAGTGGGAAGACACGAAGCAGACAGGGGTCTGCGTGAGATCGCCACTGGGTGGAGCTCGGGAAGCTTGCTGTGTTTAATCCTTGCTAAGTGTTTGAGTAAGATCTTTCTTGTTGTTGTTTCATTGTGCTCATTATATATCATTGCTTGAAACACACTGTGGAGAGGTTTCTCCACCGAGAAGGAGGTTGCTTCATATCCGGTGTTAACCGGGGCTTGATCTGCCGACGATCAAGGGATCGCCCACCTCAAGGGCACGCCAAGGAGTAGGGGCAAGTTATCCCCGAACCTTGTAAACCTTCCTTGTTAGCGATCTTGCTAGTTGTGTGTGTTTTGCTCTCATTTGTTTTTCTGCATACTCTATTTTCCATTCTTTCCGCTGTGCTACTGATATTTGAGTTGCAGAAATCGTGATAAGTTTTTAAGGGGCAAGCGATTGTCTATATTCACCCCCCCTCTATAGCCATCTCGTTCCCAACATTGACATGATTCTTGGAAAATAGAAGTCAGTTCTAAATCGATCCGGGTTGGGCTATAGAACCAAATCTAGACAAAGATCCTACTATGCTGTACTGAACCAGTCCAGACCTAAAGTTCAGGCATGGGTACCCAAACTGTGCCTGAACAATCAAACTGGATCAAATCAGTATTGGATCCCCAAGGACAAGATTCACATCTTGCCAAACTATTATCGTGGCTTTAGTCCAGGGGGAGCCAAATTAAAAATAATATTTATTGTTAGATAAAATTTAATTTTTTGATTGCAAATTGCATGATTGATTGTTTATTTAATTCCTGCAATTTACTATGCTTAGACTTAGGAATGGTTAGAATAAGGACTCAATCAATTAATTGAAATTTGAACCACATAGTACTGGGTGGCGGTGAGATGATAGTAAGTTAGGGAAGCCAATTCTAATAAGGTCAAGTATACTCTACTTGGTCTCTTTAGACTGGTGAAACTAGTCGAAGCTACCGATCCAAGACCCAAGCTAGTTAGACCAGAATTTTTCAAGAAATAGTTTTGAAAATGAAAATTCATTAAAAGGCTTTGTCAAGGAAAGGGTTGATAATCCAATAAGGCTATGGCCAAAGAAGGCCTAGTGCCTCGCCAAGACCTGGAAGCCAATTTTTGAAATTCAAATTCAAATTGTTCTTTGTAAAATTCGAATCTAACACAAATTTTCAGTTAATTGTAGATTCAAACATTTTTTAAAAAAAACTCAAAATCAACAGTTTTCAAAATTAATTCATTTTTTTAAAAAATATATATAAATCATAATTTTTCAAAAATAATTCTATCTACCAAAACCTGTATCACAAAACCCATAAGGCAAACGTGATTGATAACCTTAGATTGGGTGAGACAGACTAGGCTGTGAAAATCAATTTAGGCTATTCCTAATTCTAATTGGATTCAAATCAACAAAAACTCTTTATGTGTGGGAACATAAAGATTTGGACCAATGGATGTTGGATAGCGGTTGCTCCAGACACATGACTGGAGATAAATTGAAATTCACCAAACTCAAGTTCAAGAACCTAGGCTCAGTGGCATTTGGCAACAATGCTATACTCAAGGTAATTGGGTTAGGTAATATTGAACTTAAATCTGACTTTGTTATTAAGAAAGTGCTTTTGGTTGAAAATTTTAATTTTAACTTGCTTAGCATAAGTCAGTTGTGTGATTCTGGTTATGTAGTTACCTTCAACAATTCTAACTGCCTGATTAGAAACCTGCAAGACTCGGAAATCATGCTTAAGGGCACTAGGAAAAATAATGTTTACACTATAAACCTACCCCTAGTACCTAAATGTATGTTAACTCAGTTAGAACAATCAAACCTCTGGCATAGGAGATTAGGTCACACTAATCTGAGAATTATTTCAAAAGTCACCCAACTCGGCCTAATTAAAGGTATCCCCAAAATTAAAAATCATGAAAACTTAATATGTGAATCATGTAATCAAGGTAAACAAACCAGGTCTAATCACAAACTAATCCAATCTGATCAAACTCAAACCACACTTGAGCTCCTGCACCTTGACCTATTTGATTCACATGGAGCCAAGTCACTAAGCGGAAACCGGTACTGCTTAGTAATAGTAGATGATTACTCCAGGTTTACCTGGGTTAGGTTTCTAAAGACCAAAGATGAAACCCTAAACCTATTTAATGAATTCTGTAAGTTAATTGAAAATCAAAACGATACTAAAATCAAAAGACATAGGAGTGACCACGGGGGAGAGTTTGAAAATCAACGGTTCGAGGAATTCTGTAAGGTAAATAGGTACATACATGAATTTTTGTGTCCTAGAACCCCCCAACAAAATGGGATAGTCGAAAGGAGAAATAGAACTCTATAGGAAGCCGCTAGGGCTATGCTCAATGAATTCAACCTAGTCAACCAATATTGGGCAGAAGCAGTTAGTACGGCTTGCTACATTCAAAATAGGGTCATGATTAACAAGCGACACAACAAAACACCCTATGAATTATACTATCATAGACTTCCAAATCTACACTACCTAAGGGTCTTTGGATGCAAAGTCCATATCCTAAACACCAAAGACTATCTAGGAAAATTCCAGTCTAAGTCAACCCCAGGCATCTTTCTAGGATATTCAACCACAAGTAGAGCCTATAGGGTTTACAACAAACAAACTAAGAAAATCGAAGAAGGAACCAATTTAATATTTGATGAAGAAAATAACTTAAAACCTGATAATCCAAATCAAACTTCATCAAATACTGATCAAGAAGATAATGAACAAGCTGTTGAATCTTTAATTGAACCCATAAACGAACTAACTATTGAACCAACTAATGAGTCAATTGAACCAACTATTGAACCAATAATTGAACAAACTCAAATAGGTAAATCAAATAGTGAACCAAACCGACCAGCCGTACCTGAGGCTGAACCAAGTTCTAGAAAAACCAAGAAACCCAGACTCAGTCACCCAACCGATCAAATTGTGAGTGATATAACTTTAGGAGTCAGAACTAGGTCTTCCTATAGAAACCTTAGTCAGATAGCAATGATTTCAAAAATTGAACCTAAGACTATAGAGGAAGCCCTACCTGATCCTGATTGGATCATAGCTATGCAAGAAGAGTTAGCCCAATTTGAAAGAAACCAAGTCTGGGTACTAGTACCTAAACCTGAGGGCAAATCCGTTATTGACACTAAGTGGGTTTTTAGGAATAAGTTAAATGATCAAGGAGAAATAGTCAGAAATAAAGCCCGCTTAGTAGCAAAAGGATTCAGTCAGGTAGAAGGGTTAGATTATGACGAAACCTATGCCCCGGTAGCTAGACTTGAGTCCATTAGGATGCTATTAGCCTTTGCATCCCATAAAGAATTTAAATTATACCAAATGGATGTAAAGTCAGCTTTCCTAAATGGATTCATTAAGGAAGAGGTCTATATAGGACAGCCCCCTGGGTTTGAAGACTTAGAAAGACCTGATCATGTTTACAAACTCACTAAGGCACTTTATGGATTAAAACAAGCACCTAGGGCCTGGTATGAACGCTTATCAACTTACCTAATCTCTAAAGACTTTAACCAAGGACAAATTGACTCAACCCTATTTATTAAAACCTTAGGAAAAGAAATCTTTATTGCCCAAATCTACGTCGATGACATAATCTTTGGGTCCACCAACTCTAATTTTTTAAAAGAATTTGTAAAAATAATGGAAAACGAGTTTGAAATGAGCCTAGTTGGTGAGCTTAACTTTTTCCTAGGGTTACAAATTAAACAAACTAGGGATGAAAACTATGTCCATTAATTCAAATATGCTAAAGAATTAATAAAGAATTTTAAAATGGACAACTCTAAAAGCATAAGTACCCCCATGGCCACAAATGTAAAAATAGATAGTGACCCTAATGGTAAACCAGTAGATCTTAAACTCTATAGAAGTATGATTGGGAGTCTACTGTACCTTACAGCTAGCAGACCTGATATTCTTTTTGCCGTAGGAATGTGTGCTAGATACCAAACCTGTGCTAAGGAAACGCATTTAGCAGCCCTAAAAAGAATTCTAAGATATGTTAAGGGCACCTTAAATGTAGGGATTTGGTATCCTAGGACCTCAACCTTTGACTTGTCAGGATACTCGGACTCTGACTACGCTGGTTGTAAGTTAGATAGAAAGAGCACAAGTGGAAGCTGCCAACTGTTAGGAAATAGTCTAGTAAGTTGGTGCAGCAGAAAACAACACTGTGTAGCTCTATCCACAACTGAAGCTGAGTATGTTGCATTAGGAGAGTGTGTAGCACAACTTTTATGGATGATGCACACTCTTAAGGACTTCCAGCTCAACTACACCCAAATTCAAGTCTTTATTGACAATATAAGCTCAATTAATCTAACTAAGAACCCAATCCAACATTCCAGAACTAAACACATAGAAGTTAAACACCACTTTGTAAGTGACCACGTAGCCAGGGGTGAGATAGTCCTTAAACATGTAAATTCTAAATCTAACTTAGCTGACATATTCACCAAACCCCTACCTGAGTCTGAGTTCATTTCACTAAGAAGGAAGTTAGAATTATGCTTAGTAGAATAGGTTTACTCTACTTTTGATTTTTAAAATGCTTTACTTGAGTTTTAAAATCAGTTTCTAAAATAATTTTAAAAACTGCTTTACTTAATTTCAAAATCAGCTGTTAATTAGTTTGAAAATTTTTTTAGCAGTTTTCGACTTAGTTTTCTTTTCAAAAACTACCCCCTTCATAACTAGCGTCTTTTTCGCAAATGGACTTAGCCTAGGCCCTAACCCTAGAACTGCATGCACCTATAAATTTAGAAGCCAGCATCTCACAAGCACCTTAGGGTACTTTTGACTGAAAACCTAGAATGGGTTGACATGCTTAGGTCTTTGCCTTAATTCAAGATGCTTTAAGTCAGTGCATCTGCAGTAATTGGGGCACTAAATACAACTTAAATAGTAATCAAGTTAAGTGTCAAGTTTAGAAAATCTAACTTGAACAGAACACATAACTCGACTAACCCTAGCGAAAACTACTGTTTATAACAGTTAGTAAGTAGCTAATTGGGTTAGACAGGACCCTACAGAGATAATTGAAATTACTTTGGTTCAGTTTGGTCTTGAATTGGTTCAGTACAGCACATTATGAAATTTATTTATCTTTTTCCTGCTATATTGCTTTGTTTTTGATATATGGCAAAGGGGGAGAGATAGGAAAGGAGAGAAGCTTTAAATTTTTTTTTCAAAATTCAAAATTTCAAAACTTTATCCTGTCTTCAAAAAGTACTTAATCTAATTGTTTTCAAAAGTACTAAGTTTTTCTTCAAAGTTTCTCTAACATAAAGCTGCTTTCTAATTTTTTAGTACTTAAACCTAAAACTGCTTTCAAATCTGTTTTAGTACTTAAACCTAAAGTTGCTTTCAAACCTTTTTAGTACTTAAACCTAAAGCTGCTTTCAAATTTTTTTAGCACTTAAGCCTAAAGCTGCTTTCAAATTTTTTAAGTACTTAAACTAAAGCTGTTTTCAAATCTCTTTTTAAGTACTTAAACTCAAGCTGATTTTCAAAATGTTTCTGGAAGTACTCAAAACTTAAGCAGTTGTAAATTTTGCTAAGTACTTATCTTAAACTTAAGCTATGATTCTAAGAACTTAAAACTTCAGAAGATGGTTCTTTTCTACTGACTTGAAATCTTTTTTAAGTGTAAAACTTCAAAAGTGCACAACTAATTTTTTTTTAAAATAATTCTAAGTGTTTGAAAAAATTCCATCATGAGACTTAGAAATTTTTTTAAGAACCCCACGAACTTTTGAAAAACCTAGGGGGAGATTCCTTCCAGGGGGAGGAAACTAAACTATCTGATTAACTTAACTTTTTGAACCGGGTTGCCATAAATTAAAAAGGGGGAGATTGTTGGTGCAGACAACACCTAAGTCGAACCTGTGTTTCGATAATGGCAAAAGGGTTCAAAAGTTAAGATGTTTTATTTTTTTAACATACTACTTGAGTGTGCAGATTAAAGTCCTAGCGAAGGACTGCTAGGCACCTAGCGAAGGACTGCTAGGCATCGGAACCCTAAGACCCAGCGAAGGGCTGCTGGGCACCTTGCGAAGGGTTGCTAGGAGTCAAAGACCTGGTGAAGGACTGCAGGGCACCAGGCGAAGAACTGACTAGAACAAAAGACCTGGCGAAGGACTGCTGGGCACCAGGCGAAGGACTGCCTGGAACGAAAGACCTGGCGAAGGACAGCTGGGCACCAGGCGAAGGACTGTCTGGAACTGAAGACCTGGCGAAGGACTGCTGGGCAAAAGTCCAACCGGAGGAGCTGGTTGGTAACAGGTAAATTCTCCCGAGAGGAGTAGGTGAGGATGCGTTCCCCGTCGAGGGAACAATAGGCGTCGGTTCGACCTAGGGCTCCATTTGGGAGACCCAAAGTCAGAACCAAGATAGCTAAGGCTGTATAAACCTAATACTTGATTGCTTTGTGTTGTTTTGGACTAACCTTGGATGCAGGACCGAAGGAATGAGTGCCTGCAGCTCAGAACGCCTCAAAGGAGAGAGGCAACACCTGAGTAGGGCGCCCCCAACGTCCCGGGCGCCCCCAAGGTCAAGGCAAAACAAGTTGAGCAAGAGTACGCTTCGGAAGCCTACTGGGCGGGGTGCCCCCGTGCTCCCGGGCGCCCCCAGTGCCCAGGGCGCCTCGGGCTCAAGACAACGAAGAGGATAAACTTCATCCAGTCGAGAAGCCCGCTGAAAGGGTCAACCAGGGCGCCCCCAGCGTCCCGGGCGCCCCCACAGTCAACCCTCAGCCCTATTCGAGTGGGATAAGAGCTGACCGAGACTTGCTCGGATAGGGTGACACGTGGGGGGGGGGGGGGCACCCCCAACATTCAGGGCGCCCCGAGAGGCTATAAAAAGCCCCTCGACCCCAAGGCTTCGAACATCAACTTCTTCCAACGCAAACACGCTCTTCTACTCAAGCGCTTCGCTCCAGAAACCTCTCAACTCGAGATACAAGCGCCGACGACGTCCCTCTGCTCCGAGATACATTCCACACCGGACGTTGGTAACAAAGAGCTGTCTTTTCATTATTTACTATACTGCAGTTGTAATATCTATTTGTAAACCGTTTTGCGCACATATAAAATTGCCCGCAGTAAATGGTCAACGACCGTGGGCCTTGGAGTAGGAGCCGACCGCGACTCCGAACCAAGTAAAATCTTGGTGTTTGTGTATTGTTTTGTTTTAATTTTTCCGCTGCGTTTTCTCTTTCTCAATCCGAAACGACTTACGATATTCACCCCCCCCCCCTCTATCGTTTTCTCTCGATCAAACAAGCCTATGCCTTCATCTCTACGATTATTACCCAAGCCTTGCCTTGGGTCCTTTATATAGTGGCCTCTCAACCATCAAGCCTCTCAAATATGGAATAACTTATTCCATCATGCCAAGTTTGATTTTATATCATGGTTAAAATCATATTTTAATTCATGATGAAAAATCAATCAAGTCTTTTCTCTCCTATGGAATAAATTTCCTTATCATGGTAAATCAATCCTTGATTGATTTTATAAAATAAACCAATCCATGGTTCATTTTAATTTCCATGAAAAATAAACCAAACCTTGGTTTATTATATAAAAATTTATATCATCCATAATTTTATAAAACAAACCACACTTGGTTTATTTTATAAATTGAACCAAAACTTGGTTCTCTCCCTTTGTTGTGGCCGACCAAGCAAAGAGGATGGAGGCCCTCATTGGCCGACCCATCCAAGCCAAGCCCCAATGAATTAAACTTATTTAATTCATCTATTAAGTCTTCAAATGACTTTAGCCATTTTACGCTTCCGATGCGTCTCTGAAAAATTCAGATTCGACTTATCATTTGGCTCAACCAAACTTAATCTCTCTTGATTAGAAAATCTAATTTTAAACTCGTTTTAAATCCCTAGTATTACTCGTAGTGCGTGTGACTAAATAGGCTTTCGATTTATGTTGGCCGTCTATAATTAATCAATTAATTATAGAGCGATCATGAGTGGCACCTAGTAGTACATTATGATCCCCAATTAATCGAAAGATCGACGGTTGACCTCAGAAACAATTCTGAAACCCTTCAGCAACTATAATGAATCATGCCCTATTCCCTTCACCATCTTATACCCACTTGGTTCAGGATATGGTCTATGTGTGTCAGTCCCCACTAGGCTGACTAGGTCACACCTAGCCCAAGTAACGTTTTCTCGTCCTACGGATTCTAATTACTCTCATGTATTTAAGAGATTCATACTCTGAACATGTCATGCTCTGGCCAGAGGCTTCGAGTAACAATCCGACGATAGGCCTCGGGTATACATCTCCTCGCAAGGAGTGGTGAATCCTTTGTAGGCTGTTCAAACATCTTCGGGCACTTCGGCTTATACCCAATCATCCTGGGTCCACACCTCCTTGGAGATGCTTGCTTAAGATGTCAAAGTATAAGTCTCCATGACCAAGATGACTTGAACACCGCAAGTCAAAGGAACATCGCACTTAAGCTGCAGTAAGAACTTCACTGACATATCAATATGTAAACTACCATATGATGTTTTATAGCCAGTCAGTCCAATGAACTAGTTCCCTTAACTAGAATTGATGTTTATCTCTGGACATCTCAATGTCACCAGCCAGTGAGAATCAGTTGATTAGAGAATAACCCATGCTAGTCTCAACAGAATTGATAGTGTCCGTATTTATTAATTCATCGACTATGGACAATTTCAATACTTCACAATTGCACATGTAGAGATAATCACTAGTTGTGAATTCATCACAAATTCTCTCATGCTGTGAATAGTATTGCGGACATTCAGTAAATGAGTTTAAGATCTCAATCAAATATAGAAACATGTATACTCAAATAGTGAATATTCATTTATTAGAATAAATGATTACAATCATAAGGCGATTGCCTTAGGACATTTATCTCATATCACTAACACATACAATATATCTGAACTGGTGGAGGAACTGCCTGCTGACGTCCTGTTTGCTATTGTCGAGATGACGTTTGAGTCTAACGACCGAATCGATGTGGCCTCTGTTGTCCTGATCGGCCACTCTGAGGAGTAACTGCTACTGACTTATGCTGAGCCTTTAAAGGACAACCTCGACTCTCATGACCCGGAAGCTTACAATAATAACAGATGGGGTGCTCTAGGGGACAATCTGGTCTGCTGTAGTCCCTAGATCCACACTGAAAATAATAAGCCCCACCAGTAGCAGACCTCCGGGTTTGCTGAGAACCATGCGATGATCCTGGTGAAAACCGTCTAGACTTTTGGGGTTGAGACTGAGGCTCAGAAGTCTCCTGCGTACTCTGACTCCTGCTACTGCGCTTCTATCCAACAGTCTTCTATTTTTGTGTCCCTGCTGAACCCTGAGTTGTCTCCACCCCATGCTCGTGGACGACGATCACGGGGGAGGCCAGAGGAGGCCAAGAGGGAGACAGGTCAGGAGGTTGAGAGGCCCACCAGAGTGGAGCCGACTGGTCGGGGATCGGCTCACCAGGACCCTTTGGGTGAGCTGTGACCTCTACCACTGAGAGTACCTCCTCCTTATCCGATAGTAGTTCGAGTCGTACCATCAGAGGCAGGTCCATTAGTGCTACCAATGGCAGTTCCTAGAGTGCCATCAGTGGTACCCCTGCCCAAGCGGGTTGGCTTCTGGACAGAACTCGGATTCCTTTACTGGCAGCGTCTGTGAAGGATCGTTTCACACTGTTCCATGGGGAACCAGATCCGTATGCTGCTCGTGCCTGGTTGGAGACATTGGAGGGTACCTTCAGCTATATGACCCTCACAGACATAGAGAAGGTGGAGTTGGCTATATATCACCTTCGGGATCAGGCCGTCACTTGGTGGAATATGCAGAAGAATATTATTGGTGGACGACCAATTACATGGGTTTCTTTTCGGGAATCTTTTGAGGGCAAGTATTATCCTTCTACGTTTCGTACAGCCTGACGGAAGGGGTTTCTTGCTCTTTATCAGGGAGATCACTTAGTTATGGAGTATGAGGCGGAATTCAATCGCCTGGCAAATTTTTGTCCTCAGTTGGTGGCTACAGAGGACGAGCGGACGACACAGTTCATGCTGGGCCTAGCTGTATATATCCAGTTACGTATGTTTGGATGAGCTCCGACTTCTTATCGAGAGGCTCTAGATCGGGCTCTACACATCGAGATGATCTGACATCAGTTGCATGGTTATAAGAAGAAAGGAAAGCAGACAACTCAGGGTTCAACAGGGACACAAAAACAAAAATTGTCACGCCCCAGAGGCACATGCCTACTCGATAATCGAGCAGCATCTCCCCTGTAAGGCAGACAAGTTGGAACATATAATACATCATCTCCTCAAATAAGATGGCTCAACCATCAAAACTGGAAAATAAATTACACATCCATACAGTTTATAATAATAAAAATGATAAACATAAACTAAGCTTAAATATTTCAAACTGCTAATGTCTTTTAACCAATATAAAACTAACGGAAAGTCCGAATACAAAGAAACTCCAACAAAAAGTCTAAAATGCACATATCTCTACTACGACAATATCGAACTAATAAAACATCTATGGCCCATGACATAAATGCGAAAACAACGAAAATGCAGAAATAACTACTACGATAGTAACACCCAATATGGAAACAAACTCAACACTGTGGGACTGACAACTGAATCCTCTCCTGGTTCCAAGAAATGCAACTACCTGCTATCTGAAACAAAAAGAAGAAGCAGGGGTGGTGAGTCCGGGCGGACTCAGCGGGTATATGAATAGACAATAACATGGCATAATCAAGCTATAATAAGTAGAGAAAATAACAGGTACAATCTCTAAGGGATATAAGAGTACCTAAACCTATAAAACATCTGTAAAATAATATGGTATAAAGCCGAATAACAACTAAGCATGTACAAAAAATCACATGATATCACAATATCAAAACATACATGCATGTCAACCAAATGCAGCAAACATAGCTCATATAAATGCAACAACCACAAGAAAATATATAAATGCAATATATGCATATGATGCAATGACATGTGTCACCTTGACGCCAGTCAAGCCGCCAACACATCTCATCTGTGTGACCGAGTGGGTAGGGTTGTGACAACTGTACGCACTCCAACAAATACCACTAATACATGTGATTGAGTGGACAGGATGTTGGGGAGCCAACTTCTCCAAACCCCGAGAATAAAGGGGGAGCTATCAACAGCTCTCGTATCCCTCGAAAACAACGGTGAGGGTGTCACTGCATGCCTAGAGCTGCAACATGTGTGGCATAACAGGACAGTTGCTCGCACTCTAGAACTACCACGACAACAAGTGGTTGATTAAATAGAGCAACTAAATAACTAACGACGACTTAATCAAATGAAAGCCAAAAGTTATTAGTATGCAACGGTGCAGGTATGGTGCATGCTACAAGATGCACGAATAATCGAAAATCAACGATGTAACAAAATCCAACAAGTATCAACGATCTGGCAATACAACTAACCAAGTATCGAAAACCAACGATTATGCATCTACACTACTAGGTAGGATTTCTAATTCCAAATAAACCTAATTGTGTTTAATGAACCTCTAAGTACTCTCGTACAAGCGGTACTTTACAGAACAAAAATTCAACGAAAGACTGTACGGATACGAAATTTTAAATAACTCGAAGATCAACAAAGAAAGGTATCAACGGCGACAATAAACAATCAATGGCAAAGAACAAGGTCAACCAACCTATTTAGACATAAACAACCATGCTTTAAGATAAAAGAACTGTTGGTGCCGGAAGCACCAGATCGAACCTGGGTTTTGATAATGGCAAAGGATTCATAAGTTAAGGTTATATTATGATCTAATGAATCTGTTAAGTGTGCAGGAAAAGTCCTAGATAAGCTAGGCACAAAGTCCTGGTTCGAGGAATTGGACAATAAGTCCTGGCTGAGGGTTAGGCACTGAAGACCGGACCGAGGGTTGGGCAATAAGTCCTGGTCATGGATTGGGCACAAAGTCCTGACCAAGGGTTGGGCAATAAGTCCTGGTCGTGGACTAGGCACCGAAGACCTGATCGAGGGTTGGGCAATAAGTCCTGGTCGTGGACTGGGCACCGAAGTCTTGATCTGGAAGATCGGGCAAAAGTCCAACCGGAGGAGCTGGTTGGCAAAAGGTAAATTCTCCTGAGAGGAGTAGGCGAGGATGTGTTCCCCAGAAGAGGGAACATTAGGCGTCGGTTCCACCTAGGGTTCCATTTGGGAAGCCCAAAGTCAGAACCAAGACAGCGTAGGCTATTATTTGTACTTAATTTATCTATTACTATTGCTTTGGAACTAACCCTGGTTGCAGGAACAAAGGAAGGAGTTTTCTGCATCCCAGGCGCCTAAGAGGACTTAAGCGCCCGAGAATATAGGCGCCCCAGTTGGGTGATTCCAGCAGTCTGCGAAGCTGAGCCTCCACATCAGCAAGGGAGGCCCCCCGTGAGCATACAGGTGCCCAAGACGTCCTAGGCGCCTTGGATGAAGGATAAGCGCTAGCCGAGTTTGCGGATGAGGACGCGCACGGATAGGCTACGTGGCAAGCACCCTACATCAACAGGGGCGACCTGGACGTCTGTATAAAAAGGGGTTCACCCCTTGCTTCCAGAGAACAATTTTTCAACTCAAGCACTCAAGCACTCAGTTCTGTTTTCTTCGTGCTAGAGTTTCAAGTGCCAACGACACTCTAGAACGATGACCCACTGCTCCGATCGTCAATTCCTTTTCCGGTCAGATTCATATTTTTTTTTTCTTTTTTTTCGTCCAGTATGTTTTTTGATATATGACAAAGGGGGAGTGTGAAAAGAAAGTAAAGTTAAAATTGTTTAGAAAAAGTAAATTTTTTTTCAGAAATTTTTAAGTGCAGAAATTTTTTAAGAATAATTTTTTTGAAAAAGTAATTTATTTAAGAAATTTTTAAGTGCAGAAATTTGTTAAGTACAAAATATTTTTAGAGTGCACAATGTTTTTAAATGCAAAATCTTTTTAAGTACAAAATATTTTTTAAGTGCAAATTTTTTTTAAGTACAAAATATTTTTAATGTGCACATTGTTTTTTAAATGTAAAATCTTTTTATGTGCAAAATCCTTTTTAAGTGTAAAATATTTTTAAGTACAAAATATTTTTAGAGTGCACAATGTTTTTTAAATGCAAAATCTTTTTAAGTGCAAAATATTTTTTAAGTGCAATTTTTTTTACATAAAATTTTTAAAAGTGCACAATGTTTTTTTTAAATGCAAAACCATTTTAGGTGCAAAATATTTTTTAAGTGCAATATTTTTTAAAGTACAAAATACTTTTAAAGTGCACAATGTTTTTTAAGTGCAAAATATTTTTTAAGTGCAAAATATCTTTTGTGCAAAATCTTTTTAAGTGTAAAATATTTTTGTGCATATATTTTTTGAGTACAAAAAGTGCAAATCTTTTAAGTACAAATTTTTGTGGTTACAAGTGAGAAAAGTTAAAATTCCCTTCATTTTTTCAAACTTCAAAAGTTTTGCAAAAGCAACCTTGTTAAAGTTCGCT
This sequence comes from Boesenbergia rotunda, assembly GCA_024364735.1. NCBI lineage: Eukaryota > Viridiplantae > Streptophyta > Magnoliopsida > Zingiberales > Zingiberaceae > Boesenbergia > Boesenbergia rotunda. Next base: position 271,778 of record JAGFNQ010006888.1, on the reverse strand, counting down.
TGTCTTTTCCTCAAAAAGGGTACACTTAGTTTTTTTTTGTAAAACTGCAAATTTTTGAAAGCTTTGGGGGGAGAATCTCTAATTCAGGGGGAGCTTATTTCACGTTTTTCAAAAATAATTTTTTTTAAGATAGAGAGGAAAAATAAATATGTCTGTTTGAAATACCTGTGTTTTCTATTTTAACTTAACTTTTGAACAAGGTTGCCATAAATCAAAAAGGGGGAGATTGTTGGTGCCGGAAGCACCAGATCGAACCTGGGATTTGATAATGGCAAAGGGTTCATAAGTTATGGTTATATTTGATCTAATGATTCTATTAAGTGTGCAGGAAAAGTCCTAGGTAAGCTAGACACGAAGTCCTGGTTCGAGGAATTGGGTAATAAGTCCTGGCCGAGGGTTGGGCACCGAAGACCTGACCGAGGGTTTGGCAATAAGTCTTGGTCGTGGATTGGGCATGAAGTCCTGACCGAGGCTTGGGGAATAAGTCCTGGTCGTGGACTGGGCACCGAAGAAGTGACCGAGGGTTGGGCAATAAGTCTTGGTCGTGGACTGGGCACCGAAGTCCTGATCCGAAGATCGGGCAAAAGTCCAACCAGAGGAGCCGGTTGGCAAAAGGTAAATTCACCTCAGAGGTGTAGGCGAGGACACGTTCCCCGGAAGAGGGAACATTAGGCGTCAGTTCGATCTGACCCTGGTTCCATTTGGGAAGCTCAAAGTCAGAACCAAGACAGCGCAGACTGTTATTTATACTTAATTTATCTATTACTATTGCTTTGGAACTAACCCTGTTGCAGGAACAAAGGAAGGAGTTTTCTACATACCAGGCGCCTGAGAGGACTCAGGCGCCCGAGAATATAAGTAGCCCAGATGGGTGATTCCAGCAGTTTGCGAAGCTGAGCCTCCACGTCAGCACGGGAGGCGCTTGTGAGCATACAGGCGCCCCAGACGTCCCAGGCGCCTTGGATGAAGGGATAAGCACTGACCGAGTCTGCTGATGAGGATGTGCGTGGATAGGCTACGTGGCAGGCACCCTACATCAATAGGGGCACCCTGGACGTCTGTATAAAAAGGGGTTCACCCCCTTGCTTCCAGACAACAATTTTTCCAACTCAAGCACTCAAGCGGTCAGTTCTGTTTTCTCCATGCTAGAGTTTCAAGCGCCAACAACGCTCCAGAACGATGACCCGCTGCTCCGATCTTCAATTCCTTTTTCGGTCGTCGGTATTTCTTTTTAAGCGCTTAAATTTAATTCTGTATTCGTGCTTCAACTATTGTAATATTTTTCGAAATATAGAATTGCCCAACGTAAACGGTCAAGGACCGTGGCCTTGGAGTAGGAGCCGATCTAGACTCCGAACCAAGTAAAAGAAAGTGTGTTAGCATTGATTTAATTTTCCGCTGCGTAATATTCTTTTAATATCTGAAATTTTTATCGATATTCACCCCCCTCTATCGATTCTAAAGATCCCACAAGTGGTATCAGAGCGGGTGGCTCAAATTTGGTGCAATCACCGATTGAGCAATTTTCGGATTTCTTCTTAAATATTTTTTTCGTTCGTAACTTTTTCGTTCATCGAGGTTGGTGCAACACCACTCGATTTTTATTATTATTTTTGCTACCGCACTGCTAATCCAAGACTCAGTCTTGGAACAAAGTTGTTATTTTCTTTGTAAGTTTCAGATTAAATTCCATGGCCATGCAAGAAGGTTACAGCACCGCCAGACCACCACTCTTCTCAGGAGAAGACTTCTCCTATTGGAAGAGCAGGATGGAGGTCCACCTGAAAACTCAGGTGGACATGTGGATCATCATCCAGTTCGACTGGAGATCCCCAAGAATGCACAAGGTGAGGTGCAAGGATACACAGAGTGGGACGGACCACTCAAGAAGAAAATTGAAGCAGACGCAAAGGCCACACAAACACTACAATGTGGCTTAACCAAGGAAGAGCTCAACCGCGTCGGCCCCTTCAGCAGCGCAAAGGAGCTTTGGAGCAAATTGATCGAACTGCACGAGGGTACGTCAGATACGCGGATTAGCAAACGAGATCTGCTACTAAACAAGCTCTACACCATCAAGATGCACGATGGGGAAACAGCAGCACAACTCCACGCAAGGATCCAGGAGCTGATGAACGGACTACATACAATAGGTCATAAGGTGGAAAACCGTGACCTAATAAGGTATACCCTGAACTCGTTCCCAAGGAACTCACTGTGGGCATCTATGGTAGATGCTTACAAAGTTTCTAGGAATCTATCTGAAATTAAGCTTGATGAATTGTTTTCAGAATTGGAATTACATGAACAAACTAATACTGCACTGGTCGAGAAAAGTATAGCTTTTGTTGCAGGTAAAACTCCAGGAAAATCACAAAAGAAGAAACAACAACTAATACCCGAGTCCGACTCAGATTCGGAGTCTGACGAAGACGGAGTTGATCATCCAAAACTGGTCCGGATGGCTCGCAACTACTACAAGGTGCTGAAAAATCAAACGAGCAAAAAGAAGATGACTCAGAAGAAGGATGATCCAACAGAACCCTCAACAAGCCAGAAGACTAAAAGCAATGTAACTTGTTACGAGTGCAACAAGAAGGGTCACTTTAGATCGGAGTGTCCCAACCTGAAGGAAAACAAGAAAGCTCGGAGGAAGAAGGTACTTCAAGCCACATGGGTCGAATCATCCTCAGAGGATGAAGAAGAGGCCCCGCACTCCAACCTCCTCACACTGACCGCCTCGGAAGACCTCGACTCCAGAACAGATTCAGAACCTGATGAAGACATCGGCATTGGAAAGCTCTCGATCTTGGAGGACGGACGAATTATGGTAAGAGGCTATCCTGAATTAAAACTTTTCGATCTTATTTCGTATTTGTCTCGCAAGTTGGCAAAAGCCAACGTCCGGGTTGAGACCCTCCGATAGGAAGTTAAAATCCTGAAAGAGGAAGTCAACTCGAGTTCCTTAACCGAGTCAGTTCATGAAGGAACCTCGACTGAAGTTCAAAAGCTTGAGGAAGAGAATTCCTCCTTGAGAACTCAAGTCAAGGAACTCAGAGTCACATTAGAACTTCGGGTTCCAAGAATCATGACATGATTCTTGGAAAACAGAAGTCAGTTCTAAATCGATCCGGACTGGGCTACCGAACCAACTCGCGACAATGATCTTATGATTCTGTATTGAACCAAACTAGAACCCGAGTCCAAGCATGAGTCCCTAAGCTGAGTTTGAACAAACAAGCTGGACCAAACCAATATTGGATCCCCAAGGACAAGATTCACATCTTGCCTAACCCATATCGAGGCTTCAGTCCAGGGGGAGCCAATATAAAAACTATTTTTATACTTAGATGATTTTCTTGCTGCTGATGCTTGTTTATTTCTTTTTCGCAATATTATTTTGTTTAGACTTAGAAATGGTTAGTTAAGGACAAGACTTACTTGAAACTTGAACAACATAGTATTAGGAGGAGGTGAGATGATAGTACGTTAGGGAAACCTGTCTAAGGAGTCAAGTAGGGTAAGGCGTACCCTATTTGGTCTGTTTAGTCCGGTGGAACTAGCCGAAGCTACCTCTCCAAATCCTAAGCTAGTTAGACCAGAGTCTCTCAAAAAGTAATTTGAAAATGATCTTTCTTTAAAAGGCTTTGTCTAGGAAAGGGTTGTTGATCCAATAAGGCTACGACCAAAGAAGGCCTCTGTGCCTCGCCAAGACCTGGAAGCCGATTATCGAAACTCACTTTTAAATTACTATTTGATAAACTCAAATCTAACACAAGTTTCAATTAAATCTTAGAGTAACATAAAATCAAAGATAAAAATAATACATCTCACAAAACAGATAAGGAAACATGTTTTGTCACTTAGAATCGGGTGAGATGTCTAGGATCTAATAACATAGTCCAATCCAACCAACCATATTAATTCTACCCTTAATACATAGTTAAAATTTCACTTAATATTTTTCAAATTTAAAATCTCTCTTAATATTTTTCAAATTTAAAATCTCACTTAATATTTTTCAAATTTAAATTTTCACTTAATACTTTCAAAATTAAATTCACTTAATGGTTTTAAACATTAATCAAAACTCAAATTTTCAAATTAATTCAATCTCAAATTTTTAACCTAAAACTGAAAACCTGTCTCACAAAAGGAACCCATAAGGTCAACATGCTTGAGAACCTTAGATATGGGTGAGACAGATTAGGCAGTGAAATTCAATCAATCTATCCTTACTTCTACATAAATGGATCCAAATCAAAATACTTTATGTGTAGGAACATAAAGATTTGGACCAGTGGATGTTGGATAGTGGATGCTCCAGGCACATGACTGGGGATAAATTGAAGTTCACCAAAATCAAGTTCAAAGACCTAGGCTCAGTGGCATTTGGCAACAATGTCACACTTAAAGTAATTGGGTCAGGTAATATTGAACTAAACTCTGATTTCATTATCAAAAAGGTGTTGCTAGTTGAAAACTTTAAATTTAATTTACTTAGCATTAGCCAACTATGTGATACTGGTTATGTAGTTACCTTCACCAATTCTGACTGCCTGATTAGGAATCTACAAGACCCAGAAGTTACACTTAAGGGTAGTAGAAAGAACAATGTCTATACCATTAATCTACCCGTAACACCTAAATGTTTTCTAACTCAACTAGAAGAACCAATTTATGGCATAGAAGACTAGGCCACACCCATACAAAGTTAATTTCAAAACTAAGTCAACTTGGACTAGTAAAAGGGATACCGAAAAATTAAAAACTTTGAAAACACCATCTGTAATCCATGTCAACAAGGTAAACAAACCAAGTCAACCCACAAATCAACCCAGTCAGACTTAACCCAATCCACACTTGAGCTCCTTCACCTAGACCTATTTGATTCACATGGAGCCAAGTCGCTAAGCGGGAATCGGTACTGCTTAGTAATTATTGATGATTACTCTAGGTTTACCTGGGTTAGATTCTTAAAAACCAAAGATGAAATATTTAACTCATTTAACAATCTGTGTAAAATGCTAGAAAATCAAAATGACACAAAAATTAAAAGACTTAGGAGTGACCACGGGGAGAATTTGAAAATCTGAGATTTGAGGAATTCTGTAAAATTAATGGGTACATCCATGAATTTTTATGCCCTAGAACTCCCCAACAAAATGGGATAGTTGAGAGGAAAAACAGAACCCTTCAGGAAGCCGCTAGGACCATGCTCAACGAATACAACTTAACTAATCAATTTTGGGCAGAAGCGATAAACACAACCTGTTATATTCAAAACAGGGTCTTAATAAATAGAAGACACAACAAGACCCCTTATGAAATTTATTATCACAGGCTACCAAATTTACATTATTTTAGTGTTTTTGGGTGTAAAGTACACATTTTAAATACTAAGGACTACCTAGGCAAATTTCAATCAAAATCAATCCCAGGTACTTTTCTAGGATATTCAACAATAAGTAGGGCATATAGGGTCTATAATAAACAAACCCTTAAAATTAAAGAAACCACAAACTTAATATTTGATGAAGAAATTGAAATAAAACCTACTGTCAAACAAAACCTAAATAATTCAAATCATGATCAAGAAGAAATTTAATCATTAATTGAACCATTAACTGAACTATCAACTAAACCAACTACTGAGTCATCAACTGAACCAATAGCTAAACCAACCCAAGTAGTTGAACCGATCCCTGAACCAATCCTACCAGCCGGACCTGAGGCTGAACCTAGTTCTAGGAGAACTAAGAAACCCAGACTGAATCATCCATCTGACCAAATCTTGGGTGATCCAACCTTAGGGGTCAAAACAAGGTCTTCCTACAGAAATCTTAGTCAAATTGCACTAATTTCAAAAATAGAACCTAAGACTATAGAAGAAGCCCTACCTAACCCAGATTGGATCATTGCGATGCAAGAAGAACTAGCCCAATTTGAGAGAAACCAAGTCTAGGACTTTGTACCTAAACCAGAAGGTAAGTCAGTTATAGACACTAAGTGGGTATTTAGAAACAAACTAAATGATCAAGGGGAGATTGTGAGAAACAAAGCCCGCTTAGTAGCTAAAGGGTTTAGTCAAGTCGAAGGGTTAGATTATGATGAAACTTATGCCCCCGTAGCTAGACTTGAATCAATTAGGATGTTACTAGCTTTTACAGCCCATAGAGGCTTTAAATTATATCAAATGGATGTCAAGTCTACCTTCCTTAATGGATTCATAAAAGAGGAAGTATATGTAGGACAGCCCCCAGGATTTGAGGACTTAGACAATCCTAAGCATGTGCTCAAACTTAGGAAAACCCTTTATGGGTTAAAACAAGCACCTAGGGTCTGGTACGAAAGACTATCAACCTACTTGATCTCTAAGGGATTTAACCAAGGCCAAATTGACTCAACCTTATTTGTTAAAACCTTAGAAAAAGACATTTTTATAGCCCAAATCTACGTAGATGACATAATTTTTGGGTCAACTAATTCTAACTTTTTAAAAGATTTTGTTAAAATCATGGAGAGTGAGTTTGAAATGAGCTTGGTAGGTGACCTAACTTTTTTCTTAGGTCTCCAAATAAAAAAAACTAGGGATGGTAACTACGTTCATCAATCTAAATATACAAAAGAATTAATTAAGAAATTCAAAATGGAAAACTCTAAGAATTTAGGTACTCCCATGGCCACAAATGTCAAAATAGACAATGACCCTGAAGGTAAATCAGTTGATTTAAAACTATATAGAAGCATGATAGGTAGTTTATTATACTTAACTGCTAGTAGACCCGACATCCTATCCACAACTGAAGCAGAGTATGTTGCCTAGGAGAGTGTGTAGCACAATTTTTATGGATGATGCACATCCTTAAGGATTTCCAGCTAGACTATGCCCAAACTAAAGTATTCATTGACAACATATGCTCGATCAATCTTACGAAACACCCTATTCATCACTCCCGAACCAAACACATTGAAGTAAAACATCATTTTGTTAGGGATCATGTAGCCAGGGGCTAAATCGTACTTACACATGTGGACTCAAAATCTAATCTAGCCGACATCTTTACCAAACCCTTACCTGAGTCTGAATTTAGCTTACTAAGAAGGCAGTTAGGATTATGCTTAGTAGAGTAGGACTGTTTCATTTATATATTTTTTTTAAAAAATTCTTTTCATGTTTATTTGAAAATCCTTTTCTTTGATGAAATTAAAATTCTTTTTCGACTTAGATTTTTCAAAAATTACCCCCTTTAAAACTAGGGTTTTCTACGCAACGGACTTAGCCTAGGATTTAACCCTAGAATTGCATGCTCCTATAGATCTAAAAGCCAGCATCTCACAAGCACATTAGGACACTTTGATTGATAACCTAAACTGTGTTGAGATGCTTAGGTCTATGCCTTGACTCAAGATGCTTTAAGTCAGTGCATCAAGAGCAGTTGGGGTGATAAATACACTTGAACAACAATCAAGCTAAGTGTTCAAGCTTAGAAAATCTAACTTGATCAGATCACTTAACTTGACTAACCCTAGTGAAAACTACTATTATATAACAGTTAGTAAGTAGCTAACTGGGTTAGACAGGACCCGAATGAGTTTAATTTAGTTTGTTTGGTTTTGTTGCTTGGACTCACTAGAAATGGTTCAATATATGCAAAATAAACTGGCTCTGATACACAATTTTATTTCTTTTTTGTCCAGTATGTTTTTTGATATATAACAAAGGGGGAGTGTGAAAAGAAAGTAATGTTAAATTTTTTTTGAACAAGTAAAATTTTTTTCCAGAAATTTTTAAGTGAAGAAATTTTTTAAGATTTTTTTTGAAAAAGTATTTTTTTCAGAAATTTTTAAGTGTAAAATATTTTTTAAGTGCACAATGTTTTTTTAAATGCAAAATATTTTTAAGTGCAATATTTTTTAAAGTACAAAATACTTTTAAAGGGCACAATGTTTTTTAAGTGCAAAACATTTTTTAAGTGCAAAATCTTTTTAAGTGCAAAATATTGTGGTGCAAATATTTTTTGAGTACAAAAAGTGTAAATCTTTTAAGTACAAATTTTTGTGAGTTTAAATTCCCTTTATCTTTCCAAAAGGTGTCTTAACTTTTTTCCAAACTTCAAAAGTTTTGCAAAAGTAACTTTGTTAAAGTTTGCTTGTCTTTTCCTCAAAAAGGGTACACTTAGTCTTTTTGTAAAACTGCATATCTTTGGAAGCTTCAGGGGGAGAATCTCTAATTCAAGGGGAGCTTATTGCACATTTTTCAAAAATATTTTTTTTAAGAAAGAGAGGAAAAATACATATGTTTGTTTGAAATACCTGTGTTTTCTATTTTAACTTAACTTTTGAACTAGGTTGCCATAAATCAAAAAGGGGGAGACTGTTGGTGTCGGAAGCATCAGATCAAACCTGGGCTTTGATAATGGAAAAGGGTTCATAAGTTAAGGTTATATTGTGATCTCATGAATCTGTTAAGTGTGCAGGAAAAGTCCTAGGTAAGCTAGACACGAAGTCCTGGTTCGAGGAATTGGGCAATAAGTCCTGGCCTAGGGCTGGGCACCGTAGACCTGACCGAGGGTTTGGCAATAAGTCCTGGTCATGAACTGGGCATGAAGACCTGACCGAGGGTTGGGCAATAAGTCCTGGTTGTGGACTGGGCACCGAAGACCTAACCGAGGGTTGGGCAATAAGTCATGGGCATGGAATGGGCACCAAAGTCCTGATTCGGAAGATCGGGCAAAAGTCCAACCGGAGGAGCCGGTTGGCAAAAGGTAAATTCTCCTGAGAGGAGTAGGCGAGGATGTGTTCCCCATAAGAGGGAATATTAGACGTCAGTTCGACCTAGGGTTCCATTTGGGAAGCCCAAAGTCAGAACCAAGACAGCGCAGCTGTTATTTATACTTAATTTATGTATTACTATTGCTTTGGAACTAGCCCTGGTTGCAGGAACAAAGGAAGGAGTTTTCTGCATCCCATGCGCCTGAGAGGACTCAAGCGCCTGAGAAAACAAGCGCCTGTATTGATACAGGCACCCCAGATGGGTGATTCCAGCAGTCTGTGAAGCTGAGCCTCCACGTCAGCAAGGGAGATGCCCGTGAGCATATAGGAGCCCCAGACGTCCAAGGCGCCCTGGATGAAGGGATAAGCCCTGGCCGAGTCTGCGGATGAGGATGCACGCGGATAGGCTACATGGCAGGCGCCCTACATCAACAGGGGCGCCCTGGATGTCTGTATAAAAAGGGGGTCACCCCCTTGCTTCCATACAACAAATTTTCCAACTCAAGCACTCAAGCGCTCAGTTCTGTTTTCTCCGTGCTAGAGTTTCAAGCGCCAACAATGCTCTAGAACGACGACCCACTGCTCCGATCTTCAATTCCTTTTCCGATCATCGGTATTTCTTTTTAAACGCTTAAATTTAATTCTGTATTCGTGCTTCAACTATTGTAATATTTTTTGAAATATAGAATTGCCCAACGTAAACGGTCAAGGACTGTGGGCCATGGAGTAGGAGCCGATCTAGACTCCGAACCAAGTAAAAGAAAGTGTGTTAGCATTGATTTAATTTTCCGCTGCATAATATTCTTTTAATATCCGAAATTTTTATCGATATTCAACCCACGCCCTTTTCGATTCTAAACGATCCCACAATTATGAATTAATTAAAGTTGAAATTATTAAGAATTAATAAAGGTTTAAGTTATTATGAATTAATTAAAGTTTAAATTATTATGTATTAATTAATGTTTAAATTATTAAGAATTAATTAATGTTTAAATTATTTCGAATTAATAAAATTTTAAATTATTAAGAATTAATTAAAGTTTAAATTATTACGAATTAATAATGTTTAATATTTAAGAAAAAATTTAAATTTAAAGTTTAATTAAGATTAAGGTTTTTAAGATTTGAGTTTGAATTTAATTAAGATTATGTTTTTTTTAAATTCGAATAATAATTTTGAGTCTAATTGCATCATTTCCATTAATTCAAAAATTTTGATTCACCTACTATTTCTTTTGTTGTTATGCTCTTAATTTTACTTAATATTTCTATTTTATTTGAATTCTTGTATGCCTTTTTAATTATAGCTTCAATTCTAAGAAATTCTTCTTCATCTTCAGAATCATTTTCTTCATCTTCAGGGTTAAATTCAGATTCTAAAATTGTATCATTATCTTCATAATAGGTAGAATAATTTCAAGATTATTAATTAAAGTTGTATCATTATATTCAAAAGCAGTAGCATTGTCAATTAAGGGTAGACTATAATTGTCAATATTATCTTTAGAAATGGGTTGAGCATTATTATCAATATGATTATCAACATTATCTTGAGAAACAATAGTGTTATCAGCACTATTTTTATCTGAATTATTAGAAGAATTATTAATTACAATTTCATCATTATCTTCAGGATTATCTGAAATATTATTAATTAAGATTTCATGATTATCCTTAGGATTATCAACATTATTAGAAATTAAAGTATTATTATTATTAATTTTGTAAATTCTAGCATTAATATTAAGGATTAAAGAATTAATGTTTGATATTTTACTATAATCTATGTTGGATCCATTTGTAACTAATTTGTCATACAATATAGTTAACTCATTATGCAGATAATTTAATTTAGCAGGAAAATCTATTTTTTTAGAAAATTGAAGAATATTTTTGTAAAAAGTTACTTTCCGTACCTCCTTTATCATAGTCGCATTTTTCGGTATTGTGGATCGAACCCTTTTCCAGTCTGGGCACTGGTTCTTGTAATGCCCTAGCTTTTGGTATCTGAAGCAGCGGATGTGGCTCTTATCCCTTCGAACTCCTGGTGCAATACCTCCTTTGTCGCCAGTGGTGAAGATCGAGTCTTACGAGTAGGACACTGGTTTTTATAGTGTCCTCTCTCCCTGCACTTGAAACAAAAAAATTGACATAATTTTAGAGGCTCTGATACCACTTGTAGGATCGGTGCCGGTCGATAGAGGGGGGATGAATATTGACTCGTAAAACTTCATCGAAAAACTCATCATTTGTTTTTCTATCAGGGTTAGTACACAGCAGAAATAATAATAAAGAAAAACAAAAGATAAGAGACAAGCGGGTTTTACTTCGTTCCCAACCCCCCATGGTCAGTACATCGAAGGCCTAAGCACTCAATCGTGAGTCCACTAATGGTCTCCTTTCCGGACTTTCTGGAGGCGGAGAAGCCCGTCTTATAGTTCAAGTTACAAGCACCAAAAGTAGTAAATATGACTCGTAAATAAAATGTAAACCAAATGAAAAAGAAGCTTCGGCCAATCCGAAAGTCCGAAGTGCAGCGCACTTCCTCCTGGAGCCTCCTTGGTCGTAGAGCTTCGACTTGAGTGCATTTGCTTTTCACGGAAAGCTTTAGCGGATGTGAAAGTTGATGTCTTGAGAACCCCTTTATATATAAGCTTCTCGGCGCCTGAGGGCTCTTGGGCGTCTGCCACGTGTGGTCAAACTTCATCCAAACCATCGAAATCATAGCAGGGGATAAGCTAGCCCTTCCCAGGTGCCTGGGAAGTCTCAGGTGCCTGGGAAAGGTATCTTGGGTGCCTGATTCAAGTCAGGTGCCTAGGAAGGCCTCTTCCCAGGTCCTTTCTCCTGCATTTGCTTTCCTATTTTGCCTCCAACTCAAGGTACCTGCAGGACAACAAACACAAGACAAAAACACACATAATCTTATGTCTTAATGATTGGTTCTAACTTTGGATTTCACCCGAAACCCAAGGTCGAACTGATGCCTAATGTTCCCTTTCCTGGGGAATGCGTCCTCACCTACTACACACTGGAGAAGTTGCCTTTGCCAATCGGAACCTCCGATTGGACTTTTGCTCAGCATCCAAGAACCTGAATCTCGAGACATCCGACCTTGACCCATCTCTACTTCTGTTCGTGATTCCTGCTCGACTAACGCTTTTGCCAACTGGGACCTCCGGTTGGACTTTTGCTCGACCTCCGAGAACTCAGATCTCGAGACGTCCGACCTCGACCCGTCTCTACTTCTGTCCGCCATCCTCGCACGGCAAAGACTCCGTTTCCTGATCCCCAACCAGGAGTTAGTGCTCAGTCTCCCAGACCAAGACTTCGTGCCCACCTTCACTCACCAAGACTTAGTCCACCTAACTTCACTCACTATGACCCAGCTTCACTCACCAGGATTTAGTTCACCTAGCTTCACTCACTAGGATTTCTTCCACCTAGCTTCCCTTGCTAGAACCCGACTTCACTCACCAAGGTTTAGTTCACCATAATCACTCGTTTGCTAGTCATCATGATCCTAACTAGACTTCCTCCAATCTTCAGGTAAATATAATCCAAACCTCAAGTCTGGTTTGGTTTAATCCCTTGGTCAAACTGACCAACCCTGGGTTCTGTTCACTCTGCCAAACATCAGATCATGCTTGGCTAACCCTTTGTTAAACAAATCAAACCTGGGTTAACCCTACCAAACATAAGGTCCTGTTTGGTTTAACCCTTGATCACTTTGACCACCCTTAATATATTGTCTAACATATTGTCACTAACTTTAGTATATTGTCAAACATTGAAACACTAGAGGATGACTATTCATCACCGATGCATTTTGCACCAACATGCTCAACGAATATAACTTATCAAATCAATTTTGGGTAGAAGTAATAAATACAGTCCTGTTATATCCAAAATAGAGTCCTAATAAATAAAAGACATAATAAAATATCATATGAAATTTATTATCATAAACTACCTAATTTATACTATTTAAAAGTTTTTGGGTGTAAAGTACATATTAAAAATTTTTTAAACAAAATCAACCCCAGGAATATTTGTAGGGTACTCAACCACAAGTAGGGCATATAGGGTCTATAACAAGCATACACTTAAAATTGAGAAAACTACAAATATAATATTTGATGAAGAAATGATAACTAATCTAACCAATACACCTAACCTAATCAATTCACCTAACTTAACTAATTCACTTGACTTAACCAATCAACATAACTTAACCAACTGACCTGACTCAACCAACTTAACTAACTCAGACCAAGACTTAGAAGATATAGAATTAATACCTGAATCAAGTCTAAACCCACCACTTGAACCAGTGATTGAACCTGAACAACCAAAACCATCATCTAGGACTTGGTTAAATTACCCGACTGACCAAATCATAGGTGACCCAACCTTAGGTATTAGAACCAAGGTTCTGAAAATCGGTCTGGACATCGAACCGGTCAGGGCAAGAGTTTAGAGGTTTAGAGGTTCAATCGGTTTAACCGAGGGTTCAACCGGAATATAACGTATATAATAAAGCATGTGTTTATATAAATATATGAAATTAACAACTGACCCAACTACATTCTTCAAGATTAAATTAACTAAGTTGAGCATGTTATATATTTTTATCAGTATGGTATTCTTGAAAAAAGGATTAGTTTCAAAGAAAAATTCAAGTTTAAACCCATTGGATTCAAGAAATCTGGACATGGATGGAAGAATCTTATTAGAAGTTAAAAATATATCACGATAGTATTTGTTCACCAATAAACACATAAATAGAGAACACTAGCAAAGCGCATACAAAATCACTTTTCCAAACTGCCTTCGTATGCCATCAGTCAAAAGTTCAACTTCAAAACATAACAATAAGTCAAAAACATAAGGAAAACATTAAAAGTTCAAACTTTTAAATTCATGAATCAAATAGGATCATCAAAATCAGCATTAATTTGCTGAATATCTCCATTATCAAATATTTCATGTCTATCTTCATCTCCATCATCACCAAATGAACCATATCCATGAGGCATAGTAGCATCAAATAGACTAGTCTCATGTCTCTCATCATCATCTAAAAAGTAAAAACATGAAAATGATATAGAATATGTTAAAAATATATACAGTTACAAACATCTATAAAAATATATTCTATAACAATGAAAACTACAAAACTCACGAGCATGATATGAAGGTATAGAATTTTCTTGATATATTAGCTCTTGAAGATCAATAGGAAGTTCTGGCTCTTCTACTTCTTCCATCACCCAAAAATCTACTAGATCAATGCTTTCATAGTCAATTGGATCATAAGATCTTTTCTTTTGTTGTAACCTAATATGCAAACTCAAAATATTAAAATAACTTCTAAAGTTTACTATCCTAAAGTTGCAAAAATAACATAAATTAACAAATATTAAATAGTTTAATAATGTAAATCATAATAACTAGATTTAAGGCTCATGTTATAGGTCATATAAACAAGATCATTCAGTATTTGATGCCCCAACCTATTTCTTCTTTTAGTATGAATTTGTTCAAAAACACTCCAATTTCGCTCACACCCTGAGGAAGAAGATGTTTGACTAAGAAGACAAATTGCTATCTTTTGAAAAATTGGGGTACTGACACCAAAATATCTCCACCATTCACCTGCAAAAATTATATATAAATGTTTAATCATCAACATTTACTATTTAGTATTTATTTCAAAACATTCAAACAAATGAAACTACTAAATAAAATTTCTTACTAGGTTGGAGTTCCTTGGCTGCTTGTACAACTTTTGGCCTATCAAAGCTTCCTGTGCGATTCCGATATATTTGTACCTCTTTCAATGCTTTAATTTTGTCACTACAAAGGCTCTTTACATCAAACATATCAAGTGCGCCTCGCATAACTTGATTCTTCTCAATGAATTTCTCATCATAAAAGAAAGCAAGGTTTAGAAAGTAGGTTGCTACATGGAAACTTCACTTCAAATGTTTATCCCATCTTGCCTTAATGATTTCAGTGTATGGTTCATATGATGTCTTCTTGTTCATAAGCATCTCCTTGATAGCATTTTTAGCCCTTTCATACCTTCATATACATATCCCAGTGAAGGCTTTTCATCAGAATCTACAATTCTCAACAATCTAATCAAAGGGCCCATAAGCTTACATGTGGTATGACAACCATCCCAAAACTTGTTGTCTAACACAATAGCACTAATAGCTTTCCCATTAGCACTCCTACATAACTTGTGCCTAATGAAATGTGTGTCAACAACCAAACCTTGCAAATCTACCTTGTGTTCATATATATTTTTCAATGTAAGAAAGACAGTTGCAAAACGAGTAGCTCCTGGACGAACAATTTCCTTCCAACCAGGCCTTTTTCTTAACCAAGACAAGAACACCATATGATTGTAAATAAAGATAGTTATCTTTCAAGCTCAAGATGCAAGGCTAGTAATATGGGGCATAGTACCTATATCTTTCAACATGAGATTTAAGCAGTGGGCAACACAAGGAGACCAAAAAATACTTTTATACTTTTCATGAATGAGTTTCCCAGCCGCTACATAATTGGTCGCATTGTCAGTTGCCACATGCACAACATTACTAGGCTCTACCCATTCAATAACTTCATAAAATAATTTGCACAATGTAGAGGCATTTTTTACCACATCTGAAGCATCAACAGACTTCACAAAGCACATACCAACTGGGCAATATACCAAAAAATTGATCAAAGTTCTTTGTCTTTGATCTGTCCAACCATCAGCCATAAGTGTGCAACCACTTTCTTTCCATTTATTTCGATAACTATCCACAAGTAGTTGACATTCTTTCTTAAGATCTCCTAATAAATGATCCCTCAATTTGTCATAAGAAGGACCTTTGTAACCAGGTCCAATACCAGCAATACCATCCAGTGCATCTTTAAAGAAAGGTGACTGAATTGCATTAAAAGGAATCCTTGCATGAATAAGCCATCTAGCAACTCTCAAATCAACTTCATGTAATGCCTCCTTGCTTTGAAATGCACTTTTCAAACTTGGTTGACCTCCCTGAGTTGATCTTGCTGCAAAGTAACTACTAACTTTTGTCTTTTGCTTGCCTTTGTCTCCAACAACTTGCACTTTAGATGGTGGATGCCTAAGATTAATCTCTTGTTCAAATGTTTCCTCAGTCTCATCACCAAAGCTCAAAGAATCATCATTACTATTAGTTTTCTTGACTTCTTCCAAACTTGCCAACATTTCCTCTTTCACATCATGAGAAGTTTTCATGAATTTAGCTATGTTTCCTATTTTTCCTACAAGATGTTGCTTCATGCTATTAATCCCTCCACCTTTGTATTGCTTTAAACAAAGCAAGCATGTATATAATGGTCTCTCTTTCTCAATTGTTAAATTAAAATACTTCCATGTCAGATCAGTTTTCCCATGTCAAGAAATTGAGAAAGATTGGTTGTCAGGATTGGCAGCTGCAGCTTCAGGTACGATATTACTGTTTACTTCTATAGACTGATTTGGAGTTGGAGCATTCATATCTAAATCTACAAATTGAATTTATTCAATTTACATTTCACATAATGAAACAAATAAAAAAGAAAGACATCAGCAATGAAAAAAAAGAAAAAAAGATTGGCATCAGCAAAAGTTGTGATTAATGATTAATCATAATCATTAATCATTAATCAGATGTGTTACGGTTACCTTCAACCATAGAAGCGAAAGGCTGGCGCGATGCAGAAAATCGAGCAGCGTGGCGACGTGGCAGTGTACCATGCCTAGTGGCGGCTTTGCGACGCGGCAAGGCTGGCGGTGGGCCGAGGCTGGTGGAGGCGACACGATGCGGCGATGTTGGCGGAGGCAGGCGGCGCTGGCAGAGGCGACACGATGCGGCGACGCTGGTTGAGGTGCGGCGGCTGCCGACACTGGCGGAGGCGCAACGGCTGCCGATGCTGGTGGAGGCGCAGGGCTACCAACGCTTGTAACGACCCGCCTTCTGGTACTATGGCTTTAAGGCGGATCGCTACTAATAACTGGATGACTAACTGATTTATGATCCTTGTTTTCATTTAAGCTAAACTAACTGGGAGAATTTTTAAAAAACTTATTTCGCTATTTACTGAACTAACAATTCATAATCATGTTGAAAGTACTCACCAGCCAAAATAAAACAAAAACTTTAATTTTATTAGCTTGGCCAGGATTTGATCTCCCAACCTCTGCGTTGCATGACTAAAGCACTAACCAGCGGCTCTACACCACTTTTTGTTTTATACAGCACCAGTCGACTGATATATATGCCAGTCGACTGGTCAGGCCACAGAATGCTTCTGTGCCCGACACCAGTCGACTGGTGTTTTTCCAGTCGACTGGTAGTTCTGAGAACCCAGATTTCAGAGTTTCAGAATGTGCCAAAGTCGACCTACTCCATACCAAATGCTCCATAAATTCATATCTAAGCTTCCTACAGGTCTACAATGATTCTAGGGCATTTGATACATGTTTTGAAGGGTTTCTAGCAGGAATAGCAACTTAGAAATCATAAAAGCGACATGTAGAAGCATAAACATGAATGTGCCAAGTTTGTATCAACTTCTCATTGGAACTATTCATTTTCCATATCTAAAGGCATCCTTAGCTACTACATGTCATTCTATATGGTGCATTAATCTTAGAACAAGCATATCCTAAGAATTTAGCATGTAGATCAGAAGTATCAAGTTCCTACTCCTAAAGCTTAAGCATGGATCTAAATTACCATATCACAAGTATTAACCCATGACCTTCAACATTCACCAACCAAATATTAGAACATGTAAATAAACTACCTTAAGCATGCTAGGCAACACAAATAACCAGTCCAATCAAGTTCATACATGGTTCACATAACCTATTGCGGAACAACTAAAAGAAGCATAATAAAGACTATTTCTATGTTTTGCAAGTTCCGAAGACTTTTATTCCAACTCCATAGCCACACACACTTTGCATCAAGCCCGCCGCCTCCACTACTAGTGCTTTCCTTTACCTGTATCTGCAGTATAAGGAAATGCAAACTAATAAGCATAAAGCTTAGTAAGTACCATCTAGCCTCACAAAACTATAAAATCTCAGGTTATGCTTTTCAAAACATGCCATACAAAATACATGCTCGTTTTCACAAATAATCATGCTATGCTCATGCTAAAATACATGTCATAAAATGTCATGGCATATAACTGACACATGGCCTATGCTGAACTGAAGCTGAAAACTAAGCTATAGCATGACATACATAACTGAACCGGAACTGAAACTAACTAACATAAAACTAATTATTAAATTCACCACATGCTAAAAATGAATTTTTGAAAACTATATACATATAGTAGGTGAAAATAATAGTCAACTGCTGTGGGCCCGGTAATGTACCAGCTGTGCGCGCATTCCTAATAAATTTGAGGTAGCAAATCCCGAATTCATTAGGGTTCTACTAGGTTATCTGAACCTAGGGGCAACTAAGGAGCCCATCCCATACTAGGTTATCTGAACCTAGGGGCAACTTGGAGCCCATCCCTGGACCGAAGTCCGGTACAATGCCAACTGAAAATAAAATAGTCCTTTATACTTTTCTTTTTTTTCTTCTGATTCTTGCTTTTACTAGGTTATCTAAACCTAGGGGCAACTAGGAGCCCATCCCGTTGGACCTTGGTCCCAATCATAAACTGAAGCAAGAATTTCTATTCTTTAATGCTTTCTATAGCATTAACTGAACTGAACAATTTAACAAACACCTAACGTGCTCCTTGACCCAAAACTGACGGGTAGTGCAACGTGCTTGTTCATAATTTATGATTCCTAATCGTAAAACATACATACAAGGAAATAAAGCATACGAAAAACCAACCGAAACTACTTATACTACAGGTGAGGGATACTTACATCCTGCGCTAGGTTTTCTTACGAATATAATATGAAATCTCCGAGGGAACGTCGAACTTCGACGTTCTTCTTGCTCCTTGGCGTTCTCCTCGCGTCTATGAGAATTCTCGTAGAGAATAGGGCCTCTTGGGACCTTCCCTTCGCTTTCCCCTTGTCTTGGGCAGCAAGAGAAGTGGAGGAGAGGAAGAGGCGCAAGGGAGGAAGAGAGAAGAGGAGAATGACGTGAGGGAGGGGTCGGCGCACCTATGGCTCACGAAAACTAAAAATACCTCCTTTAATTCCTTATTTATCTTAAGTTATACAATAAACCCTAAGTTATATATATATATATATATCTATATCTAGAATATCCTATTATTTTGTTAAAGAAAACCCTTATTGAACTAATGGTTATTAGAACCATTATACGGGTTTAAACCCATTAGAGGTTGCGGGTTCAAAACTCGCTAATGCCATTAACTCATTTTCTTTATTTTTGACACTTCTATTTATGGAAAAATTCCATAAAAATATCTAAAATTCCAGAAAAATCCTAGAGTATCTCTAAAATTATTTTAGGAAATTTTCGGGCGTTACAACGCTGGTGGAGGCGTGGCAGCTACCAACGCTGGCGGAGGCGCGGCGATGTTGGCAAGGCGGGGCGATGTGGAGAGAAGGCGGAGTGACGCAGGTAAGAAGGTGAGGCGACGCGGACTCGCGAGAGATTACGTAAAAATGGCAAAATTACGTTTTTGAAAACTAGGTTTTACTATTTTAGACTTTTAGTGTTTTACGTTTTTGGCTTTTTTTTTAATTTTTTTAAATAAGAAAGCTGCAAACGGTAAAAACTAAAAAGAGAAAAAAAAACAAACTGGGTTAACTGGGTTGCCCGGTTCACCAGTTCCCGACCGGTTCAAAACGGTTCACATCCTATTTTTGGGCAGCCGATTTTCAGAGCCAACTCGGACCAGAAATCTGGCTGGTTCCCGGTTCAACCAGTCCAACCGGGCGGTCTAGTCCGGTTTTCTTATCAATGGTTAGAACAAGATCATCCTATAGAAACCTAAGTCAGGTTGCTTTAATTTCTAAGATTGAACCCAAGTCAATAGAAGAAGCCTTACCTTACCTAGACTGGATTATAGTTATGTAGGAAGAGTTAGCCCAATTTGAGAGAAACCAAGTCTGGGACTTAATACCAAAACCAGAAGATAAGACTATAATAGACACTAAGTGGGTTTTTAGGAATAAGCTGGATGATAAAGGAGAAATAGTTAGAAACAAAGCCCGTATAGTGGCTAAAGGGTTCTGTCAAATTGAAGGATTAGATTATGATGAAACTTATGCACTTGTAGCTAGACTTGAATCAATTAGGATGCTTTTAGCCTACGCAACCCATAGGGGAATCAAGTTATATCAAATGGATGTTAAGTTTGTCTTTCTAAATGAATTCATAAAAGAGGAAGTTTATGTAAGTCAACCTCCATGTTTTAAGGACTTAGAACATCCTAGTTATGTCTTTAGACTTAAAAAGACCCTATACTAAAACAAGCATCTAGTGTCTGGTACTAAAGACTATCCACTTACATAGTTTCTAAGGGGTTTAACCAAGACCAAATTGATCCAATCTTACTTGTTAAATCCTTAGAAAATAATATATTTAAATCCCAAATCTATGTAGAAGATATAATATTTGGCTCAACTAACACATGTTTTTTAAAAGAATTTATAAAAGTAATGGAAAGCATATTTGAAATGAGTAGGTGAGTTAACATTTTTCTTAGGACTTCAAATCAAACAAACCAAAAATGAAAACTATGTTCACCAATTTAAATATGTTAAAGAATTAATTAAAGAAATTAACACCCCTATGACAACTAATATTAAAATAGATAGTGACCCAGAAGGAAAACCTGTAGACTTAAAACACTTTAGAAGTGCTATAGGAAGTTTACTTTATTTAATTGCTAGCAGACCTGATATTTTATTTGTAGTAGGTATTTGTGTTAGGTACCAAACCTGTGCTAATGAATCCCACTTAAGTGTTGTCAAAAGAATTTTTATATATATTAAAGGCACCCTAAATGTAGGAATTTGGTATCCTTGGACTCCTAATTTTGACATACTAGGTTACACTGATTCGGACTATGTAGAGTGCAAATTAGATAGAAAAAGTACTAGTGAAAGTTGTCAGATGTTGGGTCACAGTTTAGTTAGTTGGTGTAGTAGGAAGCAACACTATATTGCATTATCCACAACTGAAGCTGAATACATAGCCTAGGAGAATGTGTAGCCCAACTACTATGGATGATGCATACTCTTAAGGAATTCCAACTGACCTACATTAACACTAAAGTTTACATTAATAATATTAACTCAATTAATCTTACAAAAAATCTAATACACCATTCTAGGACTAAACATATTGAAGTAAAACATCATTTTATTAGGGATCACGTAGCCAGGAGTGAAATTATACGTACACACATAGAGTCCAAATCTAACATAGCTAATATTTTTACTAAACCACTACCTGAGTCTGAGTTTAGTTCACTGAGAATGCAGCTAGGAATGTGCTCAGTAGAATAGGCTTATTTATTTGTTTTTTCGTAATTAAAATCTTTTAAAAATCATTTTTTGAAAATCATTTTCTTTAGTTATCTTTCAAAAAACATTGTTTTGAACTGCTTTTAAAAAATCTACATTTTTAAAATCATATTTTTCTTAAAAGTTTTACTTATTCTTTTTGACTTAGTTTTCAAAATCTTACCCCCCTCAAAACTAGGGATTTCATTGTTTTGGACTTAGTTTAGGACTTACCCCTAGTTTGCATGCTCCTATAGGCTTCGAAGCCAACATCTCACAAGCATATTCAGATATCTTGATTGACAACTTAGACTGAATTAAGATGCTTAGGCCTATAAGTCTTGACTCAAGATGCTTTAAGTCAGTGCATCTAAAGTAGTTGGGACAATAAATACCACTGAACATTAATCAAGTTAAGTAATCAAGCTTAGAAAGTCTAACTTGATCAGACTACTTAACTTGATTAACCAAAGTGAAAGTTACTGTTTTATAGCAGTTAGTAAGTAACAAACTGGGTCATATAAGGGCCTAAGAATTTGTTGTTTTGTGTTTTTAAAATCATTTTTCAAATTATTTTTTTTACATTTCATTGCTTAGACTCAAATAATGCTTAGACTCAAATCATGCTTGAACTCAAATGGGTGTATTAACTTAGTTCAAATTTTATTTTCCTGCATTAGTTCCTTTTTATTGCTTAACTATCTCAAAATTATTACTTAGAACATATTATTTGCTTCCTTAAAAAAATAATTCTTAACATTATTCATTTTTCATATTAACTTAAAATTTACTTATGTTTTCAAAATTCACAGGTTCTGATACTTAATTTCTTTTAAGTTTTTCTTCTTTTCCCTCTCCTTAATCAAAATTTTTTTTCTATATGGCAATGGGGGAGAGTAGGGGAAAGCAATTTTTTTTCAAAAAATATTTCTTGCAAATTTTGTTTTGATTTGTGGCAAAGGGGGAGAGTAGGAAAAATGAAGTTAAAAAAATTTTCAAATATTTTACTTTTTCAAAACTTTGTTTTTCGGGTTTTCAAAAAGGATATTTTTTTCTTTTAAATCTATTTTTTCAAAAGGAAGAAATCTCAATTTAAGTTTTTTTACTCTATTTTTCAGATGGAAGAAATTTCAATTTAAGTTTTTTTGTTTTATTTTTTGTTTCAATTTAAATTTCAATCTGTTTTGTGATCTAACATATTTGCTAAATGTGCAGGAAAATCCTAGTTTGTCTAGGCATGAAGTCTTGACCTGCAGGGTTGAGCATGAAGATCTGGTCAAGGACTGGGCACCCGAGTATACAGGCGCTCGAGAGGTCTCAGGCACCCCAGTTGCATTTGCTTAGTGTTGGCGAAGTTGAGTTGGCGACTGCTAATTGACGCCCCAAGGGTTTCGAGCCATAGCTTTCCATATCATGTTTTCACATTATTTGTGCTCAAGTCTGCTGCTCCAAAGCGATCTATAAATGCCGAAACACTACTCTGACAACCACGCGCTCTCTTTCCGTTTCAGTTGCAAGTTGTTGGTATAATTTTACTATTTCTTTTGTACTCAGAATTGCATATTTGTAACATCCTTTTAAAAACATATAGAATTGTCTAACATAAATGGTCAAGGATCGTGGGCCTTGGAGTAGGAGGTGTTACAGACTCTAAACCAAATAAAAACAAATTTGTTAGCTTTTGTTTTGACTTGTGTCTATAATTTCCATTACGTTCACTCTAGTTAAATCCAAGAAATTTTTAAAATCGATATTCACCCCCCTCCCTCTATCGATCTCACCGATCCCATATACTGTTCAGATCTAGGCACCTCAGTTTACAACCAGGGCACCCTGGCTCACCCTCCAAGGCACCTTAGTTGGTTTTTTCAAAAACTTTAATTTTGCACATCCGAGGCACCCTCAATCACAAGTGAGGCGGCTCGGGTCTTCAAGATCAATAGCCAAGTTGATTTTTTTTTATTCCTGGTTGCTTGGATGATGCTCCAGTTGTCCAGAGTTGAGTTCACTTGGCCCAAACCCAACATCATCCTTCTTCTCGAGCAGGGTTCCTCCCTAGCTTCTAGTCCCTTAAAAGTCACGTACGTCCTTCCAATCCTCCGGTGTAGTCTTATATAGCTCCTTGTCTCTCGGATGCACCAAGCCGATCTGCTCCTTTCCCTATGTCATCCTTCTCTCTCACTACATCTTATGCTCAACTTCTTTTGCTCATAAACTCCTATACACTTAGACACAAGGATTAAATACTACATGGCCTAACTTGACTCAGTAGACCACATCAAAATCAACCCATGGTACTTACAATCTCTTCCTTTTTTATACGCATCAATCTGAGTTAAGTTAAGATAAAACAAACAAGAAATAAACATTGTTTATAAAAATAATAAAAAAGATTATGCAATTCAGTACAAGTTAAATTTTACAATTAAATTTTAAGCAAAATATTTGCAATAACCTCCACCTTAACATCACTTTCATAACTCTCCCCCTTTGATCACATAAAAAATAGGGTTAAAAAATAGCAAAAGGATAGAAAAATAATTCTAAAAAATTTCTAACGGGTGTATAGACTTGAGCTAGAATTTTTTGCAACTTAAATAATACTTTAAGGTTAAAAATCTTAGATTTCAAAAAAAATATATTTTTTAAAAAATCATAGTTTGAAATAAATTCATAGAAAATTATATTCTAGTCAAAAAATTATCAAAATTTTATCTAAGTCTCAAAATCATCAATCTGACTCTATAAAAATATAAAAAATAATAAATTTTCTAAGTATGAAAAAGATAATTTTCATTACAGAATCAAAAAATAATTTTTAAAATTAGATTTTGATATCAGAAAATTTTGTTAATTTTTCTCATTAATTAAAATATAATGGATGATTTCTAAAAATCATGTTTTTTTTAAAAAATCTTTGGGATATTTTTAAAATTAAAATTTTGATTTTCAATCAAAAATTCATAGAAAATTATTTTACGCTCAAAAAATTTCAAAAAAAAAATCTGTTAGTTGATAACATCAGTGTTTATCATAAAAAATTTAAACAAAATAACATTGGATAGAATGCTTGTAAAAATAATATTTCCAAAAGAAAACAACACAAGCAATTTTTCCAAAAAAAGACATTTTATTCAACACTAACTTCTAGCATGCACATAAATCACTTAACAATTCAAAACAGATTTAAGGATCCAATAAAGATCTCTACCTACTAGATTTACCAAAAACATTGGTGGAACATTGTTTCTTGACACTTTTGAAATTTGGCTCATGTGGTTCTTATGTATCAATTTAGTCTTCCAGTATATCTAATTTTGTGTATTGGATTTTGAGCATGCAAGACCCTTTTCTAATGTTTCTATTTTAATTTTTAATTTTTCATTTTCAATTTTAAGTTTCTCAAAATTTGCTTCTAGACGTGTATATTGTTTCTTTGAATTTAAGTATTTGTCTCGTTTTACATAGTAATCTACTCAGCATGTTGACACAGTTATATAGTTGGTCTGGAGGAAGCTTACATACATCAGTCACCATTTCGTCGGTAAACACCCCCCCTTCATCGTTGTCTTCTTCTGACATAGCTCCCCCTTCGTCGATGTTTCTTCCAAGGTTGCTTCATCATCTTCCAGTAGGTATTCGACCATTAGTTCTAGTTTGGCAATCTCTTCAGTCTCAGACTCTTCTGAAGATGAATCAGTATCCATCGAGGAGTCTGATTCTACTTCTTTTGGTTTTTCATGGGGTTCCAGCAATTTATGCCAGAGAACTTTAGCAGAGTTATACGTGTCAATTCTTTTGAGTTCCTTAGCAGGTAGTACGCTTAAAAGGTGGGACTCGGCTTTATCATTTGCCACAAACGCATTGCGCTATTTCTCAGTCCAACGGTGTTCCTCTAGTTCTTCTCCATTCTTGTCCATGGGTGCTTCAAAATCATTTTTAATTGTTAATAAAATATTGAAATTAATTTTGAAAAATACCATCATACAATATTTCCAAAATGTGAACTATCCCTCAAACTTTAGTGGTAGATGCTAGTTTCGGCCATCATCTTGTTACTTTAGGCGGCAGTTAGTCCTATTGAAGTGGTTGAGCTCTAATACCAATTGTAAGTCCCAATAAGGTCGGCTAGAGGGGGTGAATAGCCCTGCAAATAAATTAAAACTATTTCTTGCTTTGGCTTAGCAAGGACAAAACATATTAAGAAGTTAAATAAATCAACAACATAAAGAGAAGAGGCTAGGATTTTACTTGGTTGAACCGGAAAGGTTGCTAATCCAAAGCATTGAAAAAGCTCCACTAAAATTTTCCTTTATTAAAGGTAGAGAAGCCTCTTATAACAACTTAGAAAAGACTAGGAAAATTGAATATGAGTTATTGTATTTGATTCCTAGTTCTAGAGTGCTATTTATAGCCCAATGGTTAAAGTGAGCATTTGCTGACATGGCATTTAGGGTGCCTCATATGAGTCCCAAGGCACCTTCAATGGATAAGTATTATCCACGTAGCAACGGTAGCATAACGGCTACTATTTCACATCTAGGTGGCCCTCTAGGGTGACACAGTTCACAACCAAGGCGCCGTGCAGGGCGCCTCACTTCTGAACTAGGGTACCTTAGTTGCTTTTTTCAGCAACTTTAATTTTGCACATCTAAGGCATCCTCAATTACAAGTGACGGACCTCGTGTCTTCATGATTAACCTCCAAGTTGATTTTTTTCACTCCCGCTCACTTGGGTGATGCTTCGATCATCCAAAGTTAAACTCACCCAAACCTAATTCTGAGCATCTCCTCGAGTAGGCTTCCTCCCCGGCTTCTCATCCCTCGGACATTGCATATCTCTTTTTTGTCCACTGGTATATTCTTTCGCAACTCCTCATCCCTTGGATATACCAAGGCTATTGGCTTCTTTCCCCGTGTCATCCTTCTCTCTCGCTGTATCTTCTGCTCGATTTCTTATGCTCCTAAGCTCTTGCACACATAGACACAAGAATCAAATACCACAGAACCTAACTTGACTCAGTTGACTACATCAAAACTAACCTAGGGTACTTACACATAGTGGTGTTGATCCTTGAAAATCAGCACCACTAATATCAATAGACCACTATATGCCTCAAGTTCAAATCCACAGAATTAGCATGAACTCATAAGTTGTTGTGGGAGTTTCAGAATCAAGATTTGACACTATAAATACCATTCCTACACTATCCTTTTCTAATACATGTCAATTTTTTAGAAATTCAAATCTCTTAAGTCCATCAATGGGTTTCTATCAAAACTCATTGATAGACTTAACAAACTCTTATTTGACCCAATCCAAGTCTAATAGATTTCTACAATGCCCTAGAATCCAAATGTGTCCTATGTTATCAGCTTAAATGCATTCCCCACAATTCTCAAATAGTTATTAAAGTTTAAAACTTAGAGGTAACTTGCACAGACCCATAACTTCTTGTATAGATCTTAGAACTAGAATTTTACACGATAAATATCTTCCCTACACTACCCTTTGACCCAATCCATTGACGGACCTAGCAAGGTCTGATTGGGTTCATTCCAAGTCTGGTTTGCAATGCCCCAGAGTCCAACTGTGCCCTAAGTTATCAACTTGAAAGCATTTCCAGTAGTGCTCAAAAGGTTTTTAATGTTTCACACTTTAAGGTTGTTCGGGCAATTGGCCCAAGTATGATCGGGAGGATCATGGGTTTTGATGTGTGTGTCAATATGATTAAGTTAGGGTTTCATGTTGATCTAATATGTGTATGTGAGTGTGCAGGTTTGCAGGATACACATAGACTTGGTTGGAAGTCTTCGGGTACGGTGAAGGATGGCATGGAGGCAAGCCGTGGGCTTGTGTGCGCATCTGAGGGACCATGGACAAAGCAGGAACGATGAGCCGAGGGAAGCGGACTTCGAGGCGTACATGAAGGATGGCATGGAGGCAAGCCGAGGGCTTGTGTGCGCATCTGAGGGACGAGGGCCAAAGTCGAAGAGGCTTGAAGGCAACAGGTCGAGGCTGCTGGAGCAGAACGATGAGCTGAGGGAAGCGGACTTCAAGGCATGCATGAAGGATGGCATGGAGGCAAGCCAAGGGCTTGTGTGCACATCTAAGGGACGAGAGCCAAAGTCGAAGAGGGCTTGAAGGCAACAGATCGAGGCTGCTGGATGAAGAGTCAACCAGGTCGTGAGGTTTCGAGTGCTGAGGGAATTGTACTCGGGGGCTAAGTCGTGAGGGTTCGAGTGCTGAGAAAAATATACTCAGGAAGGGTAACCCTAGACTTAGGGAGTGGACCAGTCGACTGGTGAGGGACCAGTCGACTGATAGGGTTCACAGAAAGATCAGTCGACTGGTCTAGGACCAGTCGACTGATGGTGGCCAGAATTTGAATTGTGATTCGAATTCGACCAGTCGACTGGTACTGGACCAATCAACTGGTAACGTCATATCAACCTCGAGCTCTATTTAAGGGAGCTCATTTATAGCTGTTTCTTCTTGGCGAAACTAGCTTGGTTAGAGCTTGTTAGTAGCCTAGTATTGCTCAGGGATTGTCCAAGGTTTGTGGCAAGGTTTCTCCACTCACAAGGAGCGACAAGAGATAGCCGGAGGTGCTCCGGGGAATCATCCACCGAAGGATCGAGATCGTCTACCTTACGGATTGCCGTGGAGTAGGAGTTTCATCTCCGAACCACGTAAACGGTTGGTGTTAGCGTTGTTTTTGTTTTGTATTTAGTATTTCCGCTTGCGCACGCTAACGTTGTAGGTAGAAAAATCGAGAAAAAGCTATTCACCCCCCTCTAGCTTAACGGTAAGATCCTAATAAGTGGTATTAGAGCGAAGGTTCACTCATCTATGGACTAACCGCTGAGAGAGAAGAAAGCTAGAGGAGATGACGATTGAAGAAAAGTTGGGTGATGACATCAATGTTCCACCTCCCTATGATCAGGGGATTTCTACTATTGGAGGATGCGGACAAAGATTTGGTTCGGCATGGATTGGAACTACATGATTGCACTTGAAGAACCATTTGAAGTTCCAAAGGATAAGCACGGAAAAAAGCTCCGACCAAGATATTGGAATAAGGAGCAACAAGCACAATCAAAGGCAAACAAAACGGTAATTTCAATTTTACTTAGTATTTTGCCTAATGAAATAATTAGTAGTGTACGTGAATACAAAAGTGCACATGAGTTATGGAACAAGATGGTAGCATTCTATGAAAACCCTACACAAGCTCAAGAAGTAGAAGAGCTCAAGGAAATGAGCTCAATGGTCCAAGAAGAGGAGAAGGACCAATTGGATGAAGAAAGAAGTTCAACATCCGAAGAAAAAGAAAAAGAAGCATCCCTCTCTTCATGTGAAGTGGCACAAGAAAGTGAAAGATCATCCACGTCATCAAGGGAAGAAGAAGAGATCTCCACATAAAGGATTGAGGGGGAGGAGAGACCCTCTTCAATACCAGAGCATGAAGAAGCGCCTACCTCCATCAAAGCAAAGTTAAAATACCACATCATTTGCTTTGGATGCAACAAGAGGGGGCACTACAAGGACAAGTGTCCATTAGGTAAAAAGGAGGTAAACCCTAAACCCAAGTCCATTCATTTAAAATCTAACATGGGTTGTAGGGAAAAGAAAGAGAAAAAGCACATTAGATGTTTCACATGTGGAGAGCTAGGGCATTATCACACCAAATGTCCAAGGAAAGGAGAGCTCAAGAAATTGAAGCATTTGAGAAAGTGAGAAAAAGAAGAAAAGCTCACATCAAGGGAGAGCTACAAGGGTAAGGGAGGTAATCCCTAACTTAAGAATGTTTCAAATTTCCCTATGTGTGCTAGAAATAATAAAAATTGACTGCCTATGTGTAATTTTGGTTTCAAGTATTATGATAAACATAGAGTTACTATTGCGTGCCAAAATTCTAAGGAATCCATGTATCATGATCAATCTAGAACTTTAGACCTAAGGACCAAGGCATTAACCCTAAGAAAGGGAGACACATGCCTAGACAAATGGGTAGATCAAGGAATGCCCAAAATGGACATGACAATGCTAAGGTTAGGAGCTTAGAAAGGGAAAATCAAGCTTTGAGGACAAAGCTTGATAAATTAGAGAAAACCCTAGATAGACTCATTATGGGATCCATGGGGTTAGGCATTATGTCGGATGGTCAAAGCCTTAACAATAATAGTTTGGGTCTAGGATATCAATCTAGGAGATCAAATGGTAATGAAAAATCATATGCAAGGATGTCATATGATTATAGCAAAGGGAAGGCCAAAAATGGCAAGGAAAAGAAAATTAAAGGAAAGAAGAAGGATTCAGTCAAGGAAAAGGTATATAAAGTCAAGAAGGTTAGAGTTGTAGGTCAAGAAGCACCGGAGGTACACTGGTGTGGTCTTGCCATTGTGGATGAGTCACCTAGGGAGGTGACTAAGGCTAAAAGCTCAAGGAAGAGCTCTAGAGATCAAGATGGGATCCATGGTCAATGGATCTCAGGAGGATTTCTCCAAGAGGACTAGATGGACTATGGAATGTGCCAAAGGATATGGAGGACTAGTGTGAGGTTTAATCCTAGGGGTTTGGCACATAAAAAGGGAGTTTTATGGATGAAAAGTTGAAAATGTGACTATATTCCTTGGAAATTAATTTTCAAAGTCTAGATGTCATATAAATCAATGCTAGGGGTGCATTGGGGTTGAGGATGAGAAGATACATCAAGAAGAGATCAAAACTAGGACTTTAGGACAAGGATGAATTGGACAAATTAGATAGTTTTGGATTTCGTGTCAAACTTGGGATTGGGAATAGATTTACTTGTAAGCGTATTTTTCCCAAGTAGACATAGATGTCACAAATCTCTCCACAATATTTTAGATTTTTTGGAGATTTGTGGAATTAGTTATGCGTTTCTGAAATTAGGACAGAAAGGCTGAAAATAGAATACCAGTCGACTGATTTAGAATCAGTCGACTGGTCCAGTTCGATTCAGAAACTAGGCTTTCTAAGGCATCAGTCGACTGACCCTAGATCAGTCGACTGATCTTTCTGTATGGTTTATCAGTTGACTGACCCAGGGGCAGTCGACTAATCTGCGATTTATTTAAAAGGAATAGTCGAGCGGGGGTGGCCGAACCTAGGGTTTCAGCACCATCTCCTGCGAGTTTTCACCTCCCTTGACCTCCCCTTCTGCTCCAAGCTTTCCCAAGGCCCCTCCTCCTCCTCCTCCTCCTCCTCCAGGCGATGACATGTAGTGCAGATTGATTTGATGGTGCTAGTGTTGAGAGCGTATAGCTTGGATTTTTATATATTTTATCTCTCAAACACGTAATTGGGAATTGTAATATTTGAAAACTTCGGGGCTATGACCCTTGTGACATTGTTTATCCTTTAGTATGGCTTTATATGACACTTCTATTTATGCTTTTATATTGCTTATATGAGTTTTCAATTCATGACTTGAAATTGCTCATATGAAATGTTTTTATTTTGCTATTATGGGCATAAGGAAATTTTCATATACATGTAAATGTCTAGAGTTAAGGGATGAAAAGGAGGAGGGTTCATCATGTGTTTTATCTTGGAAAATTATATGAAAAGAAGGGGAGATTTGAAAACAATTCTATGTTTTAAATGGTATAGATAGGCTTGCAAACACATAGGTTCAAATTTAGGATAGAAAGTTGATACAAAGTGATACATTTTCAAAGAATTGGAGTTTTTGTCAAAAGTCAAGCATATTTGGTATTTTTCACGAAACTATATTTTTCTAGTGTAAAATATATCTTAACAAATATGCTTGCAAAATTTTGGAATTTTTTGGAATTTTCGAGGGGTTTTTGAATTTCGGCTGGGAGATTCAGTTTGGACTGTATCAGTCGACTGCTCTTGGGGCAGTCGACTGATCTTTCTGTGGGTTTGTAAATTGCAGGGACCAGTCGACTGATGCAGGGGCAGTTGACTGGTAATGCTGGGTTCTAATTTATGGGGTTTTTCAGAAATGGAAAAGTGTTCTCTTTGACCCTAGGGTTAGAATTGCTTGGGGCAACCTTTTTGATGGTGTCAAAGGAGAGAACATGTGGTTTTAAGTTAGGTTTAACTTAATTTGGTGTTGTGAAAAAATTGAAAATTTTGTGGAGGGCATAGGTTAAGGGGGAGGGCATGTTTATGTCTCTTAATGTGTTATGTCTTTAATTTTTAATTGTTATTGTTGTTTTTGCACCTAACTTAAATATATTGCCACACATCAAAAAGGGGGAGATTGTTGGGGCGATCAGCCCAAGTATGATCGGGAGGACCATGGGTTTTGATGTGTGTGTCAATATGATTAAGTTAGGATTTCATGTTGATTTAATATGTGTATGTGAGTGTGCAGGTTTGCAGGATACACATAGACTTGGTTGGACGTCTTTGGGTACGGTGAAGGATGGCATGGAGGCAAGTCGTGGGCTTGTGTGTGCATCCGAGGGACCATGGACAAAGCAGGGACGATGAGCCGTGGGAAGCGAACTTCGAGGCGTACGTGAAGGATGGCATGTAGGCAAGCCAAGGGCTTGTGTGCGCATCTAAGGGACGAGGGCCAAAGTCAAAAAGAGCTTGAAGGCAACATGTCGAGGCTGCTAGAGCAGGAACGATGAGCTGAGGGAAGCGGACTTCGAGGCATGCGTGAATGATGGAATGGAGGCAAGCCGAGGGTTTATGTCCGCATCTGAGGGACGGGAGCCAAAGTCGAAGAAGGCTTGAAGGCAACAAATCGAGGCTGTTGGATAAGAGTCAACTAGGTCGTGAGGTTTCAAGTGCTGAGGGAATTGTACTCAGGGACTAAGTCGTGAGGGTTCGAGTGCTGAGAGAAATGCACTCGGAAGGGTAACCCTAGACTTAGGGAGTGGACTAATCGACTGGAGAGGGACCAGTCGACTGATAGGGTTCACAGAAAGATTAGTCGACTGGTCCAGGACTAGTCAACTGATGGTGGCTAGAATTTGAATTGCGATTCGAATTCGACCAATTGACTGGTACTGGACCAGTCGATTGGTAACGGTCATATCAGCCTCGAGCTCTATTTAAGGGAGCTCATTTACGGCTGTTTCTTCTTGGAGAAACTAGCTTGATTAGATCTTGTTAGTAGCCTAGTATTGCTCAGGGATTGTCTAAGGTTTGTGGCGAGGTTTCTCCACCCACAAGGAGCGACAAGAGCTAGCCGGAGGTACTCCGAGGAATCATCCACCGAAGGATCGAGATCGTCCACCTTACAAACAGCCGTGGAGTAGGAGTTTCATCTCCGAACCACGTAAACGGTTGGTGTTAGCGTTGTTTTTGTTTTGTATTTAGTATTTCCGCTTGTGCACGCTAACATTGTAGGTAGAAAAATCAAGAAAAAGCTATTCACCCCCCCCCCCCCCCCCCCTCTAGCTTAACGGTAAGATCCTAACAAAGGTAACTAGCATGGACCCATAAGTTTTTATATTGATCTCGGAATTAGGATTTCACATCATGAATACCTTCCATACACTACCATCTTCCAGTACTTGTTAACTTTTCAGATATTCAAATCTCGTAAGTTTATCAATAGATTTCGGTCAAAATTTATTGGTGGACCTAGCAAACTCTAATTTGATCTAATCCAAGTAAAATAGTGTAACGACCATCTCTTCTTATCGTTTACCTTAGAGGGAAGTCACAATGTCTTCTTCTCTTTTCTTTTATTTTCTTCTCTTTACATTGCTCTATGACCTTGTCCCGAAGGCTTAGAGGGAGGTTACAAAACAACTCGCAAACTATGCACAATTCACACCCGGCTATCTATACCAAATAAAAAAAAAATTTAATTCTTGCTGGCTTTGTTAGGATTTGACCCCCAGAACACATTGTTGCAAGACCCACACACTAACCATCAGCCCAACAACTAGACCCGACCACGGTTCGAAATCGACGGTTCGACGGTTCATGGGAGGTCAACCCTTAACCTTAACCGCCCAAGCCGGTTACGGTTCATGGTTCGGAACCGCCGGTTCACGGTTCGGTTCACGGTTCGCCACAATTCGAGATTATTATATTAAAAAATAAAAAATTAAAATTAAATTTAAAATATAAAATTTATTAAAAAAAAGAGCTTGCACTTATATAAGTTGCCTACGTATCCCCTTAAGGTGTAGGGGAATCAAAGTCTACGTAGTTCTTTTACATTTTTACCCTTTTACAACTCACTTCCATTTCCTCGCGTTTCCGTTGTATTTGTTCCTTCGGTATCAAATTCTTCGTCTTCTAAAAGTTGCATTCCTTGGATTCTTTTCTCGGCTCTGGTCCAATCGTCTAGTAATGCTTGAGCTTCCAATGAGTCAGGAGACATCGTTGATCGCTGTTCATCTAAATATTGCCGCCGGCACTGAACGTCTGCTTCACAGCAACAGTTGACACTGGAGAAGCTAAAATTTCTTTTGCGATCATGGAGAGAACGGGAAAGCTTTGAGCCTTCTGTGACCACCACTTCAAGATATCGAAATCTTTGCTATCTGCTTCATTAAAATCAAAGGAAGTCATAAAATAATTCTCAAGTTCCTGTGTGGAACTTGAGGATCCTCATGGACATTTCGTTCGTTCTTTTAATAAAAGTTATGCTTTTGTAAGTTTTAAATTAGTAGTAGTATGTTATTGTGTATCAGAAATATTAGTTTATATTCCATATTTAACATAATATTGATTATAAAGATCATATAAATAATTTCTAATATTATATATAATATTAACTAGATCCGGAGAAGAAGAATCTTTAATAGGAATTAAAGCGTCATAATATAAAGTTAACATTTCTTGTAAAACTTCTAATTTAAATCTAGGATCTAAAACAAATACAATTAAATAAATTTAAGAAATAATATAAAAATATTTTTCTCATTTAGTTTTCATAGCTAATATGCATAAAGTTAAAGCTTCATTATTGACATGTTCATTTAAATTAATACTATACTACAGAAACTCAATAAAATTAAATGAGCTGTGGGATAATAAACACCAGAAAGTTATTCAGTTGCATCGTTAAATACTTTTAAAATTTCACAAATAATACTACAAATATTCCATTATTGAGAAAATAAATATATATTAGTATTACTATTTTGTGCAAAAAATAAACATAATAAATCTTTATATTGAAATGAAACTTGTAATAATTGATATGTTGAATTCCAACGTGTTGGAACATCACGTGAAAATTTTTAGGTCTCATTCTATTAGGTTTACAAAATCTACGTCATTGTTTCATCATAGATGGATGCGACCATAAATATGAAATTACAATTCTAATTGGTTGAATATGATTTTCTAAAAGTTTTAATCCATCTTGAACACATAAATTTAAAACATGACATACACAACGAATAAGAAAAAATAAACAACTAATAACAGGTTGACAAACAAATTTTAGTTCATCTATAGAAGCGGTATTAGAACTAGCATTATCTAATTATATTGAAAATATTTTATGAGTCAATCCATATTCTTCTAAAATTAAACATAATAATTATGCAATGTTATGGGCAGTATGTGATTCATCAAAAACTCTATAAGCTAACAATCGTTTTTGGAGGATCCAAGAGTTATCAATCTAATGGCATGTCACACCCATATAAGAATGAGTTTGTCAATGATCACTCCAAATATCATAACATAAAGAAACTTTATTATTTAATTTACTAAATTCATCAATTAAATTCTTTTTACCTTGTTTTACTAATCTTTTAATTGCACGAGTTAGTGTAGTCCTAGGAACACGTTTAGCAGTTGGATTAAGAGATTCTTTACAAAAATCTTCAAATGTGCATTTAGATCCAAAACTAAAAGAAATATGTTCTACGGAAACAAAATTATTATCCAAATATAAAAATAAACCAGAATCAGTACTACTACCACTAGAAAATCTTGATAATTGTGTTTGAGAGTGGTCAAGGTCATATTCCGTCGGGTGCTTCGTTTCTACATGTCGTTTCAACGACCTATAGCCGCTGCCAGCTTGGAATTTGTAGGAAGCATTGCAATGCTTACATTTTGCATGTAATTCTCCCGACAGAAGTGTGACCTTCTCAAAATGTTTAGTGAAAATAGAAGATTTTAAAGGAGGATTTTCCCGAACCTTAGAAGTAATTGCATCGATACTTCTTTGGGTTTCGGGCGTCGGAAGGCGTTGGAGCTTAGCCTCGGTCTCATCATCGGTGGATTAAATTTGAATGTTGGGATCCTCGTATGCTATTTCTTTTCCGCTCCGAGATCGAGATGATGAAGCTCCGTTACCACCTTCCATTATCGTCGAAAGATGAAGAACGCGTAGAGAAGTTGAGACTTGAGATTTGAGAATGAGAGATTGAGAGAAGAGAAGATGTGTGTGAAAATGATGAAATGAACTCCCTATTTATAGAATTTGGATCATAACAGTCACTAAATTATATCCATTGATCAAAAAATGGTCAAATGATCTCAACCGTTGAAAAAAAAAATAAAAAAAACAAAAAATAACCCGAACGACACTAAACCGACGGTTAACCACCGGTTCAGTGCCATTGGAACCGACGGTTAACCGAACCGGCGATTAACCGCCGGTTCGGTGATTTTCATCTGCCCTGAACCGAAAGATGCCGGGCCGGTTCCAGTTCGGCCCGGCGAACCGGGTCAACGGGCCACCAGGCCCCGCGAACCGAGACAGTTCCGGGTCGGGTCCGGGCTGGACCCGACCCGTGGGCAGGTCTACCAACAACTGTTTCTATTTTAGATTGGCACTAGTCAACTGATGTAGTCGACTCATGAGCCCGATCAATCCCCCAATCATTCTGTTCGAAATCTGGCTGGGGAGCAGTCGACTGGTGGGACTACCAGTCGACTGGTGCAGTCGACTCAGTCTGGAAATCACTCGACCAATGTTTCTATTCCCTCGAATTTCTGAGGGCAGTCAACTGCTACCTTGATCAGTCGACTAATACATCTGGAATCTCAGTTCCAGACTTCAGAAACATTGATCAACTCCTTAAATACATTTCTACTTCAATTATACTAAGATTATAGACTCACAATCATAATAACCATAATCATACTTCATTTAGCATGCGTATCAAACTTAAGATCTTTTGCGGAATAACAACTCAACATCATGACACATAATCTTTGCGGAATTAAACTCCCATCAAGAACTCAAGTAAACTCATAAAGTTTTACTAAGCACAACTCATCCCAAAGGATCTCACTCCACGATTCCACCGCCACTGACATAAATCATCCTTCATTGTGCCTCCTTGCCTTACATCCTTTTTTTACCTTTATCTGCAGTAAAAGGATGCAAACTATAAGCAAATAGCTTAGTAAGTAGATACTACTCTCACAAAACATGCAATCGATATTAAACATGCTCTTGGTCAAAAAGAATGCTTGCTTTTAAACATATGTACTGAAAATGATATACTAACATCAATATGCTCATGAATTCACTTGTAATAAATGCTTGCATTTGAAAACTTTGCTTGAAATGAAAAATACTTAACATGCTTGGAATATATGCTTCCTTTGGAAAACTTGAAACTTATATTCTTATAATTCTTATACTTCAAAATAATAAACATCCTTTCTTGGGCCCGGCATAGTACCAATACGCGCATCCCTAATAGGTTTCGGAGTAGCTAGCCACCGAACCCTAATAGAGCGTCTACTAGGTTTGCCTAGATCTTGTGGGCCTTGGCCCGGTACATGCCAAAAAGACCTTGGTCTTATAAAGTAATATACTTAAACTTGTACTCATGCTTGTATTTAAAATGCATAACTTAGCATATCTTTTGCACTTAAAAAGTAATGTTCCAAAACTTGTTTTGAAACACATCAAGACCTTGGTCTTGTACATACATAAAAGCTTAGTCCAAGAACTCATTCTAGGACTTAGTAAGACCTCGGTCTTACTCAGAACTTTTATCAAACACCTTGCGTGCCATAATCCCAAAACTTGTTTTGGGGCAAATCAAGACCTTGGTCTTGCTATACTAAGATCACAAATACCAAAAAGACTTAGAATCATGTTTAGAAATCATTCGAGAACTACTTTTATTGCAAGTAAGTGATCTACTTACATCTTTATGCTTCTAAACTTACTACACTGACGTAGGTTCTAGCGTGGTACTCCTCGTCCACTTCCCTCGCGCGATCCGGACCTTGGGCGCAAGAAAAGAAGAAAACCCTAGGTTTCCTCTTCTTGTTTTTGCAGGGAAGAAGAAAGAATGAGAAAACCTTTGGTTTTATCTTCTTTCTATTCCTTTATATACTAAGTGGAAGTTGAAGCATCTTCCATAAAGGACGCTTACTATCACTTATCTAACATTGGTTCCATATTTCAGTGTGATGCTTTACTACCACCTAATGGAAACTTAAACCAATGTTAAATTAGGGGTCTCGGGAATGAACCTCGGCTCCGATCTCTTTTTACAGAAATTTTTATATCTCTTTTTATTCTGGATAATTTTGGGCATTACAAATAGTTTCTGCAGTGCCCCTGAGTTTAAATCTGTCTCAAGCTATCTGCTTGAAGGCATTCCTATAGTGCTTAAAAGGTTTTTAAAGTTTCAGACTTTGAGGCAACTAACACAAAGTCATAACTTCTTGTCGAGGTCTCAAAACCAGGATTCCACATCATAAATACCTTCCCTACACTACCGTCTTCCGATACATGTTAATTTTTCAGACATCCAAATGTGGGATATGTGGCGTCGATAGTGAAGGAATAGCTCAGCGGGTTTCCTAAGTGAATACCTGGTCATCCTTGAGAGACCTCTCCATGTCTACGGATTAAAAAATTAATCCGAATGGAGACCTATCTCCCAAACGACCGTTTCGTCATTGTATCAATTGATTCAAATTACAACTTAGACAAACTCAAAGTTCAAGCCTTGTAACTTGCCTAACCAATTGACCGCGAAAAAGACAACGAGCAGATCGTCAGTTTTTGTGTTTATTTTCGGGGTCCAATAATTAATTATCAAACATTAATTAAATAAATAATTAAACATGATAATTAATTGAAACATCACATGAAATGATAGAATTAAAGAAGGAGCCAAGAGAGAAATATACCTCTTTTTACCTTACGATCTTCTACCGTATGACCCTCCTCTCTTTGACGTCGTGTGGGTGACAATCCACCAAGATCTGGAATCACCAAAGCCTTCCAATCAATCCCTTTCCTTCTCCTTCCCTTGCGCCAAACAAACCCTAACAACAAGGGTTACCGCCGACCACCCTTCATGTTGGGATCTCCCGGCACAAAAACACAAAACACAGCGGAAACAAGATCCCTCAAGCGATCCATGCGAAAGGAAAACTCGTACAAAGTTCATCTATCTAATAGATCTATCTACAGTGTATACCTTTGGAGCATGCCCTTGCGCTTATCCCGCTCGTCCAAGATGCGCCGGATCTCTTGCACGTTCAAGTGTCCATGCCTCTATTCGTATCCACACGGACACGATCTCTCAACTTCGGGAAGAACTACCTTAGTTGTGCTAGCAACTTGAGGTAGTTCACAAGACAACCAAGAACCCAAGAGGGTTTCGGCCAAGAGGGAGAAGAGGAAGAAAAGAGGAAGGGAAGAAGGGATAGCTCTCACTTGTCATTCAAAATGACTAGACTCTCTTTTATACTCATCCCATGAATATGAAGAGTCTTTTGTCTCTTTGACTTCCCTTCATTAAAGCCAATAAAGAGCACATCTTTTCATGTGACTCTTCACCTTCTCTTCATCCTATGAAGAGAGACTTTTCTCTTTCCTTCATTAAACACTTTAATGAATTTCCCCCTTGCAATTCCGACCGAGCCTCTCGGGCTTCCAACCAGGTCTCTCGACCAAGTCTGCTGAGCAAGTCACCGAACTCCCGATCCAGTTTGCCGAGCTCCCGACCCAGTCTACCAAGCGCCGAGCTTCCGACACAGTCTGCCGAGCGTCGACCTAGTCTGCCGAGCGCCGAGCTCCCGACCAAGTCCCTGAGCTCCTAACCCGAGCTCCCGACCCGAGTCTCCCAAGCTCCTGTCCCGAGCTCCCGAACTAGTCTCCCGAGTTCCAAACTCGAGCTCCCGATCAGATCTCCCAATCAGATCTCCCAAGTTCCCAACTCGGGCTCCCGATCAGATTTCCCGAGTTCCTGACTCGGGTTCCCGATCAGATTTCCCGAGTTCCTGACTCGGGTTCCCGATCAGATTTCCCGAAGCATCATGTCCTTGGTGTGTGACCCAATAGGTTCTCGTGACGTTGGCAATGCGCCTAAATGCTTTAGACATATAAGCAATGAGTGGCATCTAGTAATGCATCATTGCTACCCAGTAAAAAAGACAAGTCAAGATTCGACTAAACCTCCGTGACTATGATAACGTATGACCTTGTCCTTCTATCCTTGATATCTAGATCGACCAATGAGGCATAGACCGTGTCATCCTTGATCAATCTTTATGTTTCTTGATCCCTGAGTAGACTCACTCAAACAAATGAGCTCAATATCTCATATTGACTCATTTGAGCATGGTCATGCGTTTTAGTAGTCCTACTCGATCAAGGGGCCCACAGATATCACTCTCGTCATATGGGGGGATAGATCTCATCTACATCACTCACATCCCTCCGCATAATTCATTACATACCCAGTGATCGCCTTTATAGTCCACCCTGTTACGGGTGACGTTTGACGATACTAATGTAAATAACTCCTTATGTAGGGAACCGTAGTGACTTCAGGTCTAAGGACTATTCATACTAATAGTCACATGAGAAAGTTTATGACACTCATATGACAATCTATGAAACTTTCTTATGGCGGGTCAATTCAGTACACATTCTCAAATGTATACCCATGTGTCAACTTGATATCACATATCCATGACTTGTGAGCTCAATTTATCAATTGACCTACATGCTAGTCTCCATGCATTAACATTGTCCCTGAATATTAATGCTTGACTAGGAATAATTTAGTGTAGTGTTCTCTACATTATCTCACTATCGATTCAACTAATCGATATAATGTAGATAAGAACCTATTACACAAGGACATTATTATACTTAGTTATTTGGCACAAAAATAAAGTAAGTATAATAACCAAACATGCCTTTATTAATGATAGAATATGATACAAAAAGTCCCTAGTCAATCATCACATAATTGGCTCTAGGGCTCCTACTAACACTTCCACCTCTTCCTTACGCCGCCGGCCACCTCCAAGCTCCAAAGTGCGCTGGGCACAAGGTGACTGAGGTGATGAGGGAAAGGATGATGCCTAGGAACCGAAGAAGAAGAGAAGAAGAAACTCTTCTTCTTCCCTCTCAAAGCTGCCGCTGCTGCTCCTCTAAACCCTACCGTCGGCGCCAAAAATGCCACCCTCCTTGCCGCCGGTTGCCTCCTCTCCTCCTTCTCAAGTTTCCACCGACCACAGCTAGAAGAGGAGATCTTCCTTGTGCCAAGAATCAAGAGAAGAGAAGGTGGAAGAAAGAAGAAAAAGTCTTTCTTCTTTCACCTTGCCGTCGGGTGCCCTAGGAGAGAGAAGGTGAGGGAGAGGAGAGAAAAGCCAATCCTTGATGATCAATTAGATGCCTTGGTTTCATGATACCATGGGGTATATATAGGGCTACGATAAGGACCATGAGGAGGAGTTGGGTCTTGGCCCGCTAATGGATCCAAATCCGATCCATTAATAAAGATTCATTCCACTAAAGGATCTCCATTGAACTTCCTCATCAACCACCATATTTTCATATGGGCTCCACCTATTATGAGTACATCCATCTCCCCATGTTTAAGATATCGAATGCCCGTCGATTAATTTAAATTACTGACAATTTTAATTAATCAACCTCTAACTCCTTGACTAGTACCACTCATCCTTATCATCATGTTGGACCAGGTCCACTTGCAGGGTTTGATATGATGAACTTTATGAGCTCATCAAGGGGGCATCATCATCATGACTCACCAAGACACGGATTACGTCAATAATCAATGGCACACCATGTAAATAATATTATCTCCCAACTAATCAGGCCTATCGATTTAGCAGAATAAATCTCGCCCATTGGTAAATCAAAGAGATAACTACTAAGTGCATGTGCTCGTTATTATATTGGGATTTAGAGCATGTACTCTATAATAAACCAAGGTCCGATCCAATTATAAAGTCAGTACAAATTGGATCACCTCTATTTTGGTCTTGCTCAATGCACACAAAGTGCACTAGTGTAATTATATGGTCAAGACAAACCAAACCTAATTACACTATAACCATTCCGATGGTTTGTCCAACTCCATCTCGGTTGTGAGCCTCTTCTTATAATCTGCAAGGGACTGATAATATGATCTTATGTGAGTCACCACACACCATGTTATCTACAATGCAAAGTATTAGACGGTTATGCACATACTAATATAAACATGCATCAGTGTTGTTGTGATTCTCTTTCAAAATGTAGATATTCATAGAAAAAGACAAGTCTTTTAGTATACATCCTTACAGATAGAGGGAGGGTGAATATCGACTCTCGTTCTTTCTCGAAATCTTGTCGTTCATTCATTCTTCTATCAAGAGTGTTAGTACGCAGTGGAATAATAAATAAGTGTGG
This sequence comes from Boesenbergia rotunda, assembly GCA_024364735.1. Lineage (NCBI taxonomy): Eukaryota > Viridiplantae > Streptophyta > Magnoliopsida > Zingiberales > Zingiberaceae > Boesenbergia > Boesenbergia rotunda. The sequence continues at coordinate 229,892 of JAGFNQ010006888.1, read as the reverse complement.
GATCATTTAGAATCGATAGAGGGGGGGTGAATATCGATCGATAATTTTCCAGAAAAACATAGAGTAGTTTGCGCAGCGGAAAAGCAAAACAATGCTAACACGTTTGTTTTTACTTGGTTCGGAGTTGTAGTCGGCTCCTACTTCAAGGCCCACGGTCATTGACCATTTACGATAGGCAATTATATATTGCATAAAATTGTTACAACTTGAGTACAAATATAGAATTTAAAATACAGCACTTAAATGAAAATTATACTGACGACTGGAAGATTAGAATGTCGGAGTCGCAGGTCGTCATTGGCGCTTGAGTCTTGAGCATGGAGCATTTGGAGCAGAGCGCTTGAAAGAATGCGTAGAAAGAAGTTGTTTTGAAGCCAAGGCGGTGAACCCCTATTTATACTAGTCGCTGGGGTGCCTGTTTTGAAGGGGGCGCCTGACACGTGGCCCATTCTGCACGAAACTCAATCCACAGACTTGGCCAGCGCTTATCCCTTCAACTAGGGCGCCTGAGCTGACTGGGTACCTGTATGAACATAGCGCCTCACTTGATGATGTGGCAGCTTGCTTCAAGTGGCTTGGAATCAACCTTGTCTGGGGTGCCTGTATTAACATAGGCGCCTGATCAAACAGGCGCCTACCTTCATTGAGGTGCCTGGGAGCAGAAACCTCCGTCCCTTTGTTCCTGCAACCAGGGTTAGTTCCTGTAAGTACCCTTGGTTGATTTTAATGTGATCAATCGATTTAAATTAGGTCCTGGTATGTTTAATCCCTCTGCTAAGTGTGCAGAAGCTTAGGTACGTAGGAAGTCGAGCGTAAGACGTAGCGGACGAGAAGGATTATGCGGGGAAGTGAGTCGACGGGCTCAGTACAATCCGAGGGACGCGGAAGCTGCGGAAGAGTACGTCGGTGGAGCAAAAAGGACGTGCGCGGTGTCCGAGGGACGAGAAGCCGGGAGGAAAGACGGTCGAGGGGCGAAAGGCCAGAGTCGGGTTCGGGTGAGCCTAACTCCGGTTGGCCGGAAATCACCCAGAAGATGAAGAACCAAAAGACTGGTCAGTTTGACCATGTCAAACAAGGCGCTCGAAAAAAGAAAAATTTAATTGCTACTAAGAAGACTCAATCCCAAGACCTCACCTAACATAGGTTACCATAGTTACCAGTTGGGATAGCAATTAATGATACTGAGAGGCTACCGATGATACTACTTGAAGATGATAACATCGAAGTCTAAAGCAGAAGATAAAGTCTTAAAGGATAAAACCTTATCCTTGAATTAGATCCAATGGATGCAGTTTAATCCCATCCAAGATCAACCATTCATAAGTGCTATTTTATTGATTATTTCAGATGCCAAAATCCATGTTTGACCCATGTCTTTCTTGCTTAATTGTGAAATTACCCTAGGTTTTAGAACTTACTTTTATTTTGGACTTAATTGCAAATCTTTACATATTTGAAATGATTTTACCACTAAATTGTTGATCTATTTTTGTAGGCATGAAAGGATCATAGACCTAGGTTATGCTGGGTCAGACTTGAGTCAGAAGTGGACCCGGATCGAGTGATCAAGCTTCAGATAAATCTGGGTCGTCCGATTCAAAAGCAGCTAGATCTGAGCCATCTGGGACCATCTGAAGCAATCCAAGCTAGGGTTAGGGCTGATCAAGCACTCTGATCAAGATCTGAAGGTTTCATCCCAATCAGAGCTCATTCAACCGTTGGATCAAGCTCAGAGGGTTCTAGACTGTCCATTCAAAGATTGGGTTGATCTAGGCCATCTATTGCAAATCTGGAAGATCCGAGCTACCCCGAGGCAGATCATGACCCTTGATCAACATCTGGAAAGTTTGGGTCAAATCGGATGAAGATCAGCCGTTGGATTGAGTTAAAGAAATCTGGGCCGTCCATTGCTAAGTATTTAATCAAAAATCATCCACACTTCTTCCTCGTCGCGTCTTCGCAGCAAGCTTTCGTTTTCTTCGTTTGTTCTTCATTTGTTCTTCAGTTTTTCTTCAATCCGTGGGCGCTACCACTCAATTTCTTTGTTTAGATCAAGTGATAGGTCATTGGGAAGATCATCCGCGACGTTTCCAGCCTCAAATTGCCCAAGAAACAGAGCTGATGTGAGGTTTCCTTGGCTCTGCCGTTTGCTTCCTTTGGATCAGTTGTGCGCCATTTTCATCCACCCTAGCAGTTCAGAGGGGTTCCCTGGAGTGCTTGGATCATCCACAAGCTGCAGCGCAATCGAACACAACTGAATTGAAGGAATTCGAATGGAAATTTCAGATTTGAGCAAGCTGAGTTGGAATGGATCGCAGATTGAGTTTTCCATTGATTTGCTGAGCTTAGGGGTTCGAGGCTTGCCCTTGCGTGACGAACAAGGAGTACTTGAGCTAAGGGAGTGATTGGGGCTTAGATTTCTTATTGCATTTCTGTTAATCAGTTGTAACTTCATTTCTGCAGTTCATTTCAGCTTCCGAATTTTGTTTCAGTAGATTCAATTTGTCTGAATAGTTTCTGTTAATTAGTGTTTCGATTATGCAAGTTGCTTTGTTAGGTTACTTGTGTAGTGAAGATTTGCACTTAGATCTGTTTCCTTTGCATTTGAATCGATTCTGAAATAGTTTCATTTCTACAGTTTGTGTAGCTTCTGCGTATCAGTTTTTCTTCATTCGGTGTATCAGTTTTCAGCTCCTGCATTTTATGTCAGTTAGTATAGTTTATTTCTGAATCGTTTCTGATATTAGTTTGGTAAAATTGATTTCAGTTTGCTTTGTGAGTTCTTGAGTTCAGTTGTTCCCTGATTTTAGTTTTCGGTTTCTGCACACATACCCTTTGTTTCTGAATTTAGTGTTCTGCTGCGTATCAGTTTTGTTCTCTTCCAGTTCCTGAATTCGTACCAAGTGAACTTAATTGTTGTCGTTTGAATTCCCCTTGAAGATTGTTTCAATTTGCATAGCAATTGATTTAGAGTTCTGAATTTGTTTTCCCAAGCCTGCGAATCAGCTTGCGTATCAGTCTATTTCAGCATGGTTTCAGCTCATTATTTCTGAGATTGTGCCAAGTTAAGCATCAGTTCCTCTAATCTTACCTGAACATTAGAATTGCTTACTTGACCTAAGTTGATGTGCTTGAAACTTCACTCAATTTGACTGCATCTCTGCATTCCATTTATGAAGTTTTCAGATTTCACTTCTGCATCAAATATTTCTGCGCATCAGCTGGGATCTGAGTTTGATTCTGCAGTCATTTGCTGCTGAAGTTTGTATCCGATTTGTTTGCTTCACATTCAATTGCTTTACATCAGTAGCTTGTTAGACTTTGCAGCTAACTTGCAGCCGAATTTCCTCCCTGCACTTCTGAAAATTCTGCTGCTTGTTTCTGCAAGTTATCTGCAAGTTAACTGCAATGTTTCTGAAATTCTGCAGTTTCTGCAGTTTTGTTGTGCCAAGTTATCTGAATTTCTCATTTATCCCTGATTTCCTGCATTCATTTACGCATGGAACTTTTCTAATGGATGTGTCTTTCAAGCTGATTTGATCAGCAATAATTCCTGCATTCAGTTTCAATTTTTGGCACATCAATTTTTCTCTTTTGGTACCAAGTGTGTTCAATTGATGCATTTATTGTCAAGTGAATGTTTCGGTTTTGATGGATAATTTCTGAAGTTTAATTCAATCTGTAGTGCACCTTACAATCGAATTCAGATTTGTTTTCCAAATCTGGCTATTTTGCATTGGTTGATTAAATCCATCATTAGTTGAGTTCTTTAGTGCCAACTCCTTGTTTAGCTCCCTTAATTGAGTGGCTTTTCTTTTCATTGCTTTTCCATTTCCAATTGAAACCAAACCCAGATTCTAATTGAAACCCAAAAATATCAACGACACATAAACTCAAGCAAGAATCAAACATCCTCAACTAGCCCTAGGAAAAATACGACCTGTGGCCCCTTTACTACGCTTTTATTCTTTGATTGCAAAAAGGGTTTCCAGCTTTCACACATTTAAATTTTGAGACCCACATTCGTGACACCTAGTTAGGGTCCATCAAAATTTTTGGCGCCGTTGCCGGGGAAGCAACTAGTTGATTTGTTTGATTTTTGCTTGTGTGCTTATGGGCATATCATTTGATTCTATTTTCTTGTGCTTTATCTTTTGTATACGGTTGCTGTCATTTTTCTTGTTTGCTTTGTGACAGGACTGCCAGTTCAAAATGTTCTCATCTACTTACCAGCAACCAAACTACCAATTTCAGCAAGGGCAGCCACAATGTCAATCTTTCCTACAATTTCAGCAGAACCAACCTTTCAATCAGCCACCAAATCAACAATTTCAGCAGCCCTATTCGAATTTCCAGCAAACAAATCAGTTTTTTCAGCCACAAGTTCAACCATCATTCCAAAATTTTCAGCCAAGTCAACCAAATTTCCAGAAACTCCGAATGGGCAGCCACAATTCAAGAATTTTGAGCAACCAATTCAGCAATTCCAGCCCAAATTTTAGCAACCCTATCAACAAAATCAATTACCTTTTCAAGGAATTCAGCAAGGGTACCAAGTTAATTCAAATTTTCAACAACCATATCAATTTCCACAGCAATTTCAGCCTTGCAACCAAAATTTCCAGCCACAAAATCAGAGTTTCCAGCCCACTCATTTTTAGTTTTTATTGGTGCAGAAGGCACCCAAGTTAAACCTGTGTTTTGATAATGGCAACAGAGGTCAAAAGTTAAGTCTTACTTGTTTTCTAACAAATTACTCTAGTGTGCAGGAAAAGTCCTAGCGAAGGACTGCTAGGCACTGGCGAAGGAATGCCAGGGTAAAAAGTCCTAGCGAAGGACTGCTAGGCACTGGCGAAGGAATGTCAGGGTAAAAAGTCCTAGCGAAGGACTGCTAGGCACTGGTGAAGGAATGCCAGGGTAAAAAGCCCTAGCGAAGGACTACTAGGCGCCAGGCGAAGGACAGCCTGGGACTGAAGCCCTAGCGAAGGAATGCTAGGCACCGGGCGAAGGGTAGCTCAGCCTCCAAGACCTGACAAAGGACCGTCAGGCAAAAGTCCAACCAAAGGAACGGTTGGCATCAGGTAAATTCTCCCGAGAGGAGTAGGTGAGGACGCGTTCCCCGTCGAGGGAACAGTAGCCGTCGGTTCGACCTAGGGCTCCATTTTGGAGACCAAAGTCAGAACCAAGATAGCTAAGGCTGTATAATCTAATACTTTATTGTTTTATTGTGTTTTGGACTAACCCTGGATGCAGGACCGAAGGAACGTGTGTCTGCAGCTCATAAAGCCTCAAAGGAATGAGGCTACAGCTGACCAGGGCGCCCGGAGTGTCCCGGGCGCCCCCAAGGCAAACACAAAACACAAGACAGCAAGATGGGCTTCGACAGTTCAACTCCCGGGCGCCCCCGTGCTTCCGGGCGCCCCCGCTGCTCCCGGGCGCCCCCATGCGCAAGCCTCGATCCAGAAGCCAGCAAAACGAAGATAGAAGTTTGACCCGGTCAATCCGGGTGCCCCGGTCAAAGCGGATCCCGAAGATAAAGGGATCAGACGCTGACCGAGACTTTGGCGGATCAAAGGACACGTGGGGGGGCGCCCCCGACATCCCGGGCGCCCCCAGGCCCTATATAAAGGGCCCTCGACCAAGGCTTTAGAACATCAACTCTCTCTACGTCTCAAAGCTCTTCTGCTCTCGCGCTTCGCCTCGGAATCCTTCCAACTCAAGCCGACGACGTCCCGTTGCTCCGAAAAAGTCGATCTACCCCGGACGTCGGTAAAAGAGCTATTTAAAAGTTTACTGTACTTAATTCTGTAATCCTTTGTAAACTATTTTGCGCCTAATATAGAATTGCCCAAAGTAAACGGTCAACGACCGTGGGCCTTGGAGTAGGAGTCGACCCAGGCTCCGAACCAAGTAAAAACGACTGCGTCTTTGTGTTATTGTTTTTTTTCCGCTGTGCACTTGCTCTTCATTTTCCGAAAAACGAATACCGATATTCACCCCCCCCTCTATCGGTTCTATCGATCCAACAGTTTTCACCACCACCAACTCAACCTCAGATCCAGGATTTCCAGGGCTTCAATTCTCAGCAAATTCAACCATCATTCCAGCGACATTTTCAGCAGTTTAATCAGCCCATTCAACCATTTGAGCAGCCCCAATAGCTCCCATTTCAGAATGCATAGCCTACTCTTGGTCTTCAGCAGCCTTATGTTACATTTCAAGACCAACAGGAGTTCCACACTAACCAAGGAGGCTTTGAGAATCCTAATGAGAATGAGGCTCAACAACAAAGGATGATAGAGATGTTGCAACAAATTATACAAATTAATCAAATGCAAATAGAACAATCTTCTCAAGCTACTCAAGATTTTAAGGGGTATGATTATGCATCAACTTTGGGGAATGAAGAGGTTGTGTCAAGTTTAAACACTCCAGATGCCGAATCTCCTGAAAAATTTCCAGCATCCCATTTTCCCATTCAAAATAGCCCCGGAGTTGAGTTTATATCAGTTCAAGGTGACCCTAGTGCATGGCCAAGTCCTTCTTCAAGTGATCTTGCAAATTTGGTGGAAGAAGAAGAAGAAAACATCAAAAATAGGGCACCTACATCATGCATTTCCCCTGAAGTTCTTGTTCAAAAATCATTTCCAAATTTTTCAGCTCAAGAAGAAGATTCTGAAGCACTACAGGACCCTTCTCATTTTTTATTTTGTGATGATAGTGTTATTGATGGTCCTAATTTTTCTAATATTTTGTTGCAGATATTACAGAAGAAGCATGCATAGGAGATGATTCTACAGGTGTAGGGGATTGCACTAAGCCCCAGGGACCACCACAATTTACTGGTACATTAGAAGATTCAGAGGATGAACCAGAAAGTGTAGGGACTTGCATGGTGGAAGCAAGAACCCAAGAATCACCCGTTCCAGTTGAGTGTCCACCAGGACTTGAGCCTGAGATGGAATCTGAACTTGACCAGGAGGAAGTTATAAATACATCTATTCTTGTAGAACCTCCAAGTATTTTTCAGCATGATCAGGTAAGTATACCTCCTATTTCTTTGGAAAAATCAATAGAGGTACCTCGAACTGATTTTATTGTTTATGATACACTTATGGATACATCTTTTGTAGAATTTGATTATGAAAAATTCATAGAGATACCTAGTGTTGAATTTACTGAATATGAAGCATGTGGTGATACATATAATGAAAATGCTAAATGTGAAAAAATTTTAGAAGTGCCTAGAATTGATATCGTTTGTTGTGCTGAATCTCATGATATATCTTATGATGAAATTGATTGTGAAAGACTGGTAGAGGCACCTAAAGTTGATTTCATTGGTTGTAATACATTGCTTGATACATCCTTGGTGGAAAATAATTGTGAAATTTCTATTGAAGTGCCAAAAATTGATTTCATTGTTTGTGATGAGTTTCTGGATGCATTTTTTGTAGAAAATAATTTTAAAAAATTCATTGAGGTACCAAAAATTGATTTCATTGGATATGATGCAGTTTTGGATACATTTCATGCAGAGACTGATATTATTTCATTTCTTTCTCACCATGCACGCTTGAAAGAGGTATTACATGGTTTTGCAGGGTCCAGAAGACTTCTGGAGTGGGTGCTCCATCTGAACAGACTCCAACCTCCTGGAAAGATTTTCAAAAGGCATCAAGAAGGAGGAGATGATTTTACTTTAATTAGAAGCACTCCACCTCTTACATGGGTCTTGTACCTAAATCGCCTGCGGCCACCTGAACAATTTTTTGTAAAGTTCAAGTGTGGGGGAGACATGCACCGTGACATAGATCAAATGAAGGAAGCTCTCTTAGCCACCCATGTTCCTCCACTACCACGATGGAAGCTACTTCTTGATAGACTCCGTCCACCAGAAATAAAGGGGAGTTTGTTCTTTCTTGTATTTTCTTTCATTGCATGTTTCATTTTCATGTTTTAATTTTCTTTTAAATTGAGTCCTTGCTAATAAATGTGTGAATATACCATGTTAGTCTTCTTGGACATTTGTTTCTTGCATGATTAGGAATAAATGTATCCCTTTAGATTATCTTCATGTCATTTTAGAGTCTTTTGAAAATAAATTAAATTTGGTTGTTAAAACTTAGGGTTTGAGCTCATGGATGAATTCTTGGATGCTTGAGTACTACTTTGCTTTAGATTCTTAATTGAGGACTTGAGATGAATTATTTTTGCCTAGTGAGAATTAGCCTTATATTTGTGACACACATATGTTATTGTACTCTAGAACTTGCTTAGATTCTTTCAAAATCATATTTCAATGATTGGATCACATCTATAGAGACTAATCAATTTGTTTACCTTTCCATACCAATTTTTGGCAATTATCATGTTCATTCCATTTTTCTTTACTTATTTCCTACTCTTACCCTTACTTTTCTATGGACTTGTTTGCTTGGGATGTTTCTTAATGCTACTTTACCCGAGACGAACAAAGGATTAAGTGTGGGGGAGTGACTACTGTTTTGAGGCATTTCATATCAAGAAATTTTTTTTTAAATTACATGTGCCAAGAATGAGTTTGAGTGAGTTTGGTGTCAAGAATGAGCAAGAAAGATGGAAGCAATTGGAGATCTAGATTCCGTATTATATTTTGAAGATTCAAGTGGCAAGCAATGGAAAAATCTGAAGAGAAAAAAAAATTGGCACGCAAAAGCAAAAAGAAAAAAAATTTTGTGCCAAAGTGAAGAAAAAAATTTTGTGGAGCTAACTTGGATCGGAAATGATGTGGATCAAGAATTGGGAAGTTGGAATTATTTAACAACACTTTGTTTAAGTCTGAATTGAAGGCTAAGAAGTTTGAATGGAAGCTGAATTGAAGCTGAGCAGAAGCAGGGAAATGCAGGAAAATCTGAAGCTAAGAAAAATCTGTGCCAAAAGCCAAAAGAAGTTGTTCGGCCACCCTGATTGCAGCTGCTATTTACTATAGAAATCGGGAACATCATGTTAAATTCTGGATTGAAGCAGGAAAATGCAGGAAAATCTGAAGCTAAGAAAAATCTGTGCCAGTACAAAGAAAAAAATTTTGTGCCAAAAAGAAAAGAAAAGAGCTATGGAGGATGTTTCGACCACTTTGTTAGAGATGAAGTTGCAGCTGTTTGTGCCAAAGGGATTTCCATGAAGAAGGCCGAATTTGTGCCCAAGTCAACTTGGCACGCAGTGATCAAGATGAACTGCAGCTGTATAGAATTTAAGAGCTGAACAAAAGCATTGCAAGGGAGAAAAATTTCTGAAATGTTTGTGCCAAAGGGAGAGCTTGTAATCTGCCGAGGTCTGACTTGTAGCTGCTGAAATGATACAAACTGAATGCAAGGGAAGCTGCAAAGTGCTGAGAAATTTGTGAAGAGCTGTTGTGGAATCTGCAAGAAGAAAAAAAAATCAGATAGGTAGTGTTCCATACAAGCAGTTTTTGCACAGAATTTGTATCAATTTGAAGCTGAATTTAAGCCTTCTAGGCTATGAATCAGGGAACAAAGTTCGGAAATGCATCCAAGAGTATTGAGTGCAACCAATGCTGTTCAAAATAGAAAAAAATGTGGATGCTAGAAATTTCTGATCAGTGCAGAAAGCAATTGCAATGCAAGGGCTGAAATTAAATTTGCTGATCAGAATTGTTGAGTGGAATACTTTAAGTGCTCAACTACTCCTATATGCTAACTGATGTGAAGAAATCAAAGACTTGAAATGGATTCAGTGGAGCTGAATTTGAAGTTGAAACAGAAAAAAAAAAGGGAATGAAAGAAGAAGTGTGCCAACTTAAAGGTGATGGGTATCAAAAGGAGTTGCAAGAGTGGATAGTGAAGAGTGCTGTCATGTAGTGTTTCAAGTTCCCATGATACAAAATCAAGGCCGAAAAGTTCCAATTGAACAATTAGAAGATTAGGAAGCAGAAAAAAATTTGAGAAAAGAGAAGGAAGAAATTGGCACACCAATGAGGTTTTTTGGCACAATGAGACCAACCAAGTTTTCTTCATCCAAATCAAAGGCATTGTTCAAATTTGACTTCACCACACTTTTTATATCACTAGAGGACTGTAAAGAGGGCAAAGCACATTGGAAACATTCTTGAGCAACCAAGTCTCCCACCTCACCAATTTATCTATTTTCTTAGCTTTCACTTCAATTCTTACCATTTTCCATGTTTTCACTTGTTTCTGTAGATGTGAATCCTAATCATGAATAATGGTGGAGAGTAGATAACAAGCAAGCCTATGGTAGTGCAAAAAGTATGTGTGTTTGAGTGAGCTCCACTTTCATCATGAATTTAGAACTCAAGAAGAGAGCCACCAAAAATTTCCCTTGAAAGGCTAGTGAGTTAAATTCATCTCAATGAATCATGATGGATGAAAAGGCTAAGTTATTGATTTAAGGACGAGATACTAATCCATAGAGCTTAGATTTTTGAGAATTGACAACCTTAGGTAATTTCTTTTCATTTGTTTCTAATTATGCTTGAGAAAACTAAGGGATACATACTTAGCAGTTTAATCCCATCCAAGATCAACCATCCAGATTACATCCATGGATCAACGGCCAAGAGAAAATTCCTCAACAATCAACAATCTAAATTTATTCTCTTAGGCTATAAATAGGCTTAGAGTTTCAACCTTTTCAATGATTCAATTAATTCATTCTTGTAAACTCTCTAAAAGTCTAGCGTGCTATTTTTGTAAGGCTTCTCAGCTACAAGGAGATTTTTATTGAGCGTCCACTGCCTTGGAAGCAACGTTCTCAGTTGCAACCAAGTTTCTTTTTTAAAGACGAGTGCCTCCACTTTCATTTTTTTTTTACCGTCTATTCACCCCCCTCTAGCCGGTCCAACCCGATCCAACAGTTCCCAAAAACACAAATAACATATAAATGATATGAATTTAAGCATGATTAACAGCCTGAGCTGTCTTGGTTCTGACTTTGGGCTTCCAAAATGGAACCCTAGGTCGAACCGACGCCTAACGTTCCCCCTACGATGAACGCATCCTCACCTACTCCTCTCAGGAGAGTTTACCTTTTTACCAACCGGCTCCTTTGGTTGGACTTTTGCCCAATCCCCCGGATCAGGTCTTCGTGCCCAGTCCGCGACCAGGACTTATTGCCCAGCTTCACTCACTAGGTCTTCGGTGCCCAGTCCACGACCAGGACTTATTGCCCAACCTTTTGTCAGGACTTAGGTGCCCAGCCACGACCAGGACTTNGACTTGAAATGGATTCAGTGGAGCTGAATTTGAAGCTGAAACAGAAAAAAAAGGGGAATGAAAGAAGAAGAGTGCCAACTTAAAGGTGATGGGTATCAAAAGGAGTTGCAAGAGTGGATAGTGAAGAGTGCTGTCATGTAGTGTTTCAAGTTCCCATGATACAAAATCAAGGCCGAAAAGTTCCAAATGAACAATTAGAAGATTAGGAAGCAGAAAAAAATTTGAGAAAAGAGAAGGAAGAAATTGGCACACCAATGAGGTTTTTTGGCACAATGAGACCAACCAAGTTTTCTTCATCCAAATCAAAGGCATTGTTCAAATTTGACTTCACCACACTTTTTATATCACTAGAGGACTGTAAAGAGGGCAAAGCACATTGGAAACATTCTTCAGCAACCAAGTCTCCCACCTCACCAATTTATCTATTTTCTTAGCTTTCACTTCAATTCTTACCATTTTCCATGTTTTCACTTGTTTCTGTAGATGTGGATCCTAATCATGAATAATGGTGGAGAGTAGATAACAAGCAAGCCTATGGTAGTGCAAAAAGCATGTGTGTTTGAGTGAGCTCCACTTTCATCATGAATTTAGAACTCAAGAAGAGAGCCACCAAAAATTTCCCTTGAAAGACTAGTGAGTTAAATTCATCTCAATGAATCATGATGGATGAAAAGGCTAAGTTATTGATTTAAGGACGAGATACTAATCCATAGAGCTTAGATTTTTGAGAATTGACAACCTTAGGTAATTTCTTTTCATTTGTTTCTAATTATGCTTGAGAAAACTAAGGGATACATACTTAGCAGTTTAATCCCATCCATGATCAACCATCCAGATTACATCCATGGATCAACGGCCAAGAGAAAATTCCTCAACAATCAACAATCTAGATTTATTCTCTTAGGCTATAAATAGGCTTAGAGTTTCAACCTTTTCAATGATTCAATTAATTCATTCTTGTAAACTCTCTAAAAGTCTAGCGTGCTATTTTTGTAAAGCTTCTCAGCTACAAGGAGATTTTTATTGAGCGTCCACTGCCTTGGAAACAACGTTCTCAGTTGCGACCAAGTTTCTTTTTTAAAGATGAGTGCCTCCACTTTCATTTTTTTTACCGTCTATTCACCCCCCTCTATCCGGTCCAACCCGATCCAACAGTTCCCAAAAACACAAATAACATATAAATGATATGAATTTAAGCATGATTAACAGCCTGAGCTGTCTTGGTTCTGACTTTGGGCTTCCAAAATGGAACCCTAGGTCGAACCGACGTCTAACGTTCCCCCTACGATGAACGCATCCTCACCTACTCCTCTTAGGAGAGTTTACCTTTTTACCAACCGGCTCCTCCGGTTGGACTTTTACCCAATCCCCCGGATCAGGTCTTCGTGCCCAGTTCGCGACCAGGACTTATTGCCCAGCTTCACTCACTAGGTCTTCGGTGCCCAGTCCACGACCAGGACTTATTGCCCAACCTTTTGTCAGGACTTAGGTGCCCAGCCCACGACCAGGACTTAGTGCCCAATTCTTAGAACTAGGACTTCATTCCTAGTGTACCTGGGACTTTTCCTGCACACTCGAGTAGCATTATTAGATCACAATAAAACCTTAGCTTCTGAACCCTTTGTCATTATCAAAACACAGGTTTGACTTTGGTGCTTCCGGCACCAACAATAAGAACAAAACACACAACAAGAACACACGGGATTTTATTTGGTTCCCAACCCCCAAGGTCAATACGTCTAAGGCCTAATCACGGGAAGCGTTCGTTCACTAGTGGTCTCCTTTCCGGAACCTTTCTGGAGGCAAAGAAACTCGTCTTACAGTTTTGAGTCCAAACACAAATATAAAACAAGAACAATTAACTTATAATAAATCAAACCAAAAGTGAAGGTCTCGGCCAACTTTGGAAGTCTTGCAAGACAAACAAACACAAGACAAACAAACAAACAATCCTTTCTGTAAGTCTACCTGACTTACTAGGCTTTTGCTTGGATTTAACTCTCCAAGACTTTTCTACCTAAGGTCAACTCCTTAGGGTTTCCCACTGCCTAGCTTCACTAGGACTTTACCTTGCCTAGCTTCACTCACTAGGACTTTTACCCAGCTTCATTCACCTAGATTTTGTGCCCAACCTACGGTCAGGTCTTCGTGCCCAGCTTCACTCACCAGGACTTCGGTGCCTCGATAAGGACTTCTTTGCTAGTCATCTTAATCCTAATTAGACTTCTTTCTGCCAAACATCAAGTCCTGTTTGGCTCAGTCCTTAATCTAACTAACTAGCTTTGGGTTTAATCTCTCTGCCAAATATCAGGTTCTGTTTGACTTATCCTTTGGTCAAACTGACCAACCCTGGGTTCTCTGCCAAACATCAGATCCTGTTTGGCTAACACTTGTTCCAACTGACCAAACCTTGGTATATTGTCAAACATATCAGATCTAGGTTTGATCACTCTACCAAATATCATGTCCTGTTTAGCTAACCCTTGGTCAAACTGACCAACCCTGGGTGCTAATTACTCTGCCAAATATTAGGTCTTGTTTGGCTAACCCTTTGGTCAAACTAATCAAAGCTGGGTTTACCCTAGCAAACTGTTAGGATGTATACTAAAAGTCTTGCTTTTTGTATAGACATCTACATTTTGAAAGAGAATCACAAAATCACTGATGCATATTTATATTAGTATATGCATAATTGTCAGATACTTTGCATTGTAGATAACATAGTGTGTGGTGGCGCACAAAAGATCATGTTATCAGTCCCTTATAGAATATAAGTATAGGCTCACAACCGAGATGGAGTTGGACAAACCATTGGGATGGTTATAGTGTAATTAGGTGTGGTTTATCTTGACCATACAATCACACTAGTGCACTTTGTGTGCATTGAGCAGGACCAACATAGAGGTGATCCAATTTGTACTGACTTTATAATTGGATCAGACCTCAGTTTTATTATGGAGTACATGCTCTAAATCCCGATATAATAACGGGCACATGTACTTAGTATTTATTTCTTTGATTTATCAATGGGTGAGATTTATTATGCTAAACCGATAGGCTCGCTAAGTTGGGAAATAATATTATTTACATGGTGTGTTGTTAATTATAGACGGAATCCATGTCTCGGTGGGTCGGGATGATGATGTCTCCTTAATAAGCTCATAAGGTGCATCATATTAAATCTTGCAAGTGGATTTGGTCCAACATGATGATAAGGTTGAGTGGTACTAGTCAAGGAGTTAGAGGTTGATTAATTAAAATTGTCATTAATTTAAATTAATCAATGGGCATTCGATATCTTAAACACGGGGAGAAATTGTACTAATAATAGGTGGAACCCATATGTAAATATGGGGGTTGGTGAGGTGATTCAATGAAAGGCCTTTAGTGGAATAGTTCTTCATTAATGGTTCAGGTTTGGATCCATTAGCAGGTCAAGACCCAACTCCTTCTCATGGTCCCTATTGTAGCCCTATAAATACCCCATGGGAGTCATGAAACAAATGTTAATTAATCCCAACTAAAAGAAAAACCCCTAAACCCTCTCTCATCTCATCTCTTCTCTCACCTAGGTCAAGACCTGCGTCGATGCTAAAGAGGAAGAAGAGAAGGCTTCCTTCTCTTTTCTTTGTTGAGGCAATCTGTGATCCGGAGTGATCATGAGTTTTGATGTTTGGGCAAAGCGTTTAAGTTAGGTTTATCCTTGTGTTCTTATATGTGTATGTTGAGTGTATAGGTTGTATAGGTTACACATATAGACTTGACTGGACGGCCTCAGTACGGTGAAGGGTGGCATGGAGACAAGCTGGAGGCTTGTGTGTGCACCCGAGGGACTTTGGAGAGCAGGGACGATGAGCTGATGGGCACGAATTTCGAGGCATGCGTGAAGGATGGCATGGAGGCAAGCTGGAGGCTTGCGTGCATCCGAGGGATGGGAGTCGAAGATGAAGGCGCGAAGGCAACAGTCGAAGCTGCGGAGGAGTCAGTCGAGTCGTGAGGGTACGAGTGTTGTGTGATTGTACTCGGGAAATCCTAGGGTTCGAGTGCGGAGTGAAATGTACTCGGGAAAGGTAACCTTAGGTGGATGAGTAGACCAGTCGACTGGCCTAGGGGCAGTCGACTGATGAAACTCACAGAAGGGTCTCAGCTGGGGACCAGTCGACTGCTCTGGGAGCAGTCGACTAGTAGGTGGCTGGTGAGTTGGCTGAAAATTCAAACGTTGGGGTTGCAACGGTCGATTTTCAGTGGCACCAGTCGACTGCCCTGGGAGCAGTCGATTGGTGGCGAGGGTTTCAGCCCGAGTCCTATTTAAAGAGGACTTCGTGATGGCTGAGATTCTTGACGAATCTTGTCTTGGTTAAAGGCAAGATAGTAGTCTTTGTGCTCAGAGCTTTGATTGTGATTTTGGCGAGGTTTCTCCACCCACAAGGAGCGACGAGGGCTAGCCGGAGGTTATCCGAGGATTGATCCACCGATGGATTCTTGGATTAGTCACCCGTCCGGGGTGGATACTAAGTAAATCATGTTGTTAGCGTTGTTTTCCTTGTTAGTTTTGTTTTATTATATATTTCGCTGTGCAACTAACCGTGTAGGAAGAAAGGGGTTCGAAAAATTGCTATTCACCCCCCCCTCTAGCAAATACAATCGATCATACAATTGGTATCAAAGCGAAGATCGCTCTTGATCGGACTATCCGCCGAGGGAGCACACGCTAGAGGGAAAAGAAAATGGAAGACAAATTTGGGGACGACATCTACACTCCGCCGCCCTACGACCATGAAGACTTCAATTTTTGGAGGGCAAGGATCGAGACATGGTTCGGGATGGAGTGGGACCTTTGAATCGCGCTTGAAGAGCCATATGAGATTCCAAAGGATAAGCACAGCAAGAGGCTTAGGCCTAGATATTGGAATCAAGAGCAACAAGGTCAATCCAAGGTGAATAAGAAGGTAATTGATGTATTGATTAATATTTTGTCTAACAATGTCTTGAGTGATGTAGGAAAATATTCAAATGCACATGAGCTATGGAAAAAGGTGGTCAAATTCCATAAAAATCCTACACGAGTCCAACCAATAGAAGATCCCGATGAAGTAAGCTCCATGATTTAAGAAGAGAAGAAAATTGAGTCATCTACATCTTCAAGTGAGGGAGAGAGTGAAAGATCATCAACCTCCTCAAGAGAAGAAGAGGAGGTATCGATTTCGAGAATTGAGGGGGAGGAGAGACCCACAACCGTATCGGATCAAGAGGAGGCATCCACATCATCCAAGGTTGAAGAAGAAGTCAACCTAGCCTCCACCTCCACCAAAGCTAAATCAAAAGAGCACATCACATGCTTTGGTTGCAACAAAAAGGGGCACTACAAGGACAAGTGCCCGAAAGGTAAAAAGGAGGTACACTCTAAACCTATTTCAATTAAATTAAATTCTAACATAAAGTGTAGGACTGGAGAAACCCAAGAGAAGAAGAGGAGGATTCGATGCTTCACGTGTGGTGAGCTAGGCCACTACCACACCAAGTGTCTAAGGAAGAAAGAGCTCAAGAAAATGGGACACTTGAGGAGATGGGAGAAAGAAGAAAGGAGAAGCAAAGATCACAACAAGGAGGAACTACAAGGGTAAGGGAGGTAATTCCTAACCCTAGGTTAAAGTGTAATTCAATTTCAAGTTCCTCCTTGCATAGTCAAAATAATGTTAATCATTCATCCATGCATGCTAAAATTAACGAAAATTGCTTACTTGTGCATAACCATGGTTTTAGATATAATGATAGGACTAGGGTTAACAAGGTAGATCAACACCCTACGAAAAGCATGCATAATGATAGACCCAAGACCTCTAGACCTAAGGATCATGACACTAATCCCAAGAAGGGAAGGAATGTGCCTAGAAAGGAGGTTAGTTCTAGGAATGTCCAAAGTGGACATATGGACTCCAAAGTTAAATGTCTAGAGAGGGAAAATCAAGCCTTGAGGGCAAGGCTTGACACATTAGAAAAGGTCCTAGAAAGATTCACGGTTGGATCTAAGGGCTTAGACATGGTGTTGGGTAGCTTAAAACCCAACTATGATAGATCAGGTTTGGGTTACCAGTCCAGAGTCTCCAAGATCAACAAAAAGAAATATGCTGGAAAAGCATATGATCATGACAAGAAGGAGAAGTCCAAGGATGGCAAGGGGGTGCCATCCAAAGGGAAAGAAAGTGACTTAACCAAGGACAGGGTGTCTAAGGTTAAAAAGGTTAGATTTATAGGCCAAGAATCACCGGGGACTCACCGGTGTGGTCTATATGGGTTGAGTCACTGAGGGAGGTGGCTAAGGCTAAGAGCTCAAGGGGGAGCTCTAGGAGCCTTTGGGGGTCCATGGTAAATGGATGTCAAAAGTTTCTCTCCTAGGAGATTAAGTGAATTGTGCCAAAAAGGGTTGGAAGACTTGGGTAAGTCTTAATCCTAGGTTTTGGCACATTAAAAGGGAGTTTAGGGAGAAAAGAATGAAAATACAATTATATTGGGTAAAATTGGGTTTTAATGTGTGAATACCATGTAATTCAATGATAGAAATGAACTATAATCAAGGATAAGAAGAAATAGTGAGGAGAAATCACAATTGAGACTTTTGGGATGAGTTTCAATGATACACTTTAGGATAAGTTAAGTTTCGTGCCAATCTTGGGATCCGGAGTACATTTGTTTGGAAACGTATTTTTCCCAAGTAGACATTGGCCCCATAAATCTCCCCACGAAATTTCATAATTTTTGGAGATTTGTAGAATTATCTAGGCATTACTGAAATTGGACTGAAAAACCTGAAAATCAGGTATCAGTCGACTGCCCTAGGGGCAATCGACTGATCTCAGCCCAGAAACTCTCTTTGAGGTTTGGCAGTCACCTGCCATATGGGCAGTCGACTGATCAGTGAGAGTTTGCAAAAAAAGGCCTATTAGGTGATAAGAAATTGCAACATTGGAAACATAGGAAAATATCATGGTATCTTGAGAGATTTTATGGATTGACATTATATGATTTGAAGATTCATAGACTAATATTGGATGATATTGGATAATCAACTCTTGATGAATGAACAAAATATGGAAGTTTCCCACATATGTCTAGGATTAGGAGATAAAAAGGGAAGTATTGAGGATAATTTCATGTGTGAAATGACAATGAATGGAATTGGCAAACACATGGCATTATGGTTAGATTTCAAAGTTGATACAAAATAACCATGTCTAAGGAAATTAGAGATTGTACCAAAGTCAAGCACATTTGATACATTTCATAAAACCATATTTTTCTAGGATAGAGTATATCCTAGCAAATGTGCTTGCAAACCTTTAGAGTGTTTAAGGTTGTGTTGAGTTCTTGTTGACACTAGGGATAAGGTTGCTTGGGGACAATCCTTTAATGGTGTCCAAGGAAGAAGAACTTGGTGATAGGTTGGGTAGATCCTAATTTGAGTTTAGGGTGTTAAGTTAGGTAGAACTTCACCTAGGAAAATTGAAAATTGGGAGAAGGCATATGTTAAGGGGGAGGTTGCCTCCTTGTTTGCCTTGATTTTCATAGAAAAATTTTTTAGATTTTATGTCAAACTTGAGAATGGTGATAGATACATTGTGGAATGTATTTTTACCAAGTAGGTATGGGTACCACAAAGTTCTCCACGAAATTTGGGAATTGTTGGAGATTTATGAAATTTCTGACGCATTTCTGAATGTTGCCTAAAAAACTGATTTTCAGAGTATCAGTCGACTGCCAACAGGGGCAGTCGACTGGTTAGGGCTGGTGTGGGTATCCAGTAGCTGACTTAGGTCCAAATGATGGAAAACAAGTATATGGGACGCTCGTACACATTGTTTATGATCATTAGGGATTCAAAGAACCAATAATTGGGATATTGTTGGGTTCTTTTTGATGTTAGGCAAAGGAGGAGAAGTTTGGGTTTAAGTTGGGAAACCAAACTTACCTTTGCTAGAAACCCTAGGTTTAGGGGGAGCATGGTTGCTCCATTCTTGGCGTAAGGGGAACCTTGGAGAGGTTCTTAAAAAGCCTTTGTAAGTACAATGTAGGGGGAGCTTGGGAAAAGCTTTAAAAAACCCCGTTTTTGTGCAAAAGTCCTAGCTTGGAGAGTTAGGTGTGTAAAAATCGTAGCTTGGAGGGCTAGGTGTGAGAAAGTCCTAGCTTGGAGGGCTAGGTGTGAGAAAGTCCTAGCTTGGAGGGCTAGGTGTGGAAAAGTCCTAGCTTAGAGGGCTAGGTGTGAAAATTCCTAACTTGGATGGTTAGGTGGATGGGATGCCTTGGGATAGGATCCATGCATTGCATATGCATTATTTAGCATTGTGTTGCTATTCTATTACTATTTATTTCCCTAACTTAAACGTATTGCCAAACATCAAAAAGGGGGAGATTGTTGAGGTAATCTGTGATCCGGAGTGATCATGAGTTTAGATGTTTGGGCAAAGGGTTTAAGTTAGGTTTACCCTTGTGTTCTTATATGTGTATGTTGAGTGTACAGGTTACACATATGGACTTGACTGGACGACCTCAATACGGTGAAGGGTGGCATGGAGACATGCTAAAGGCTTGTGTGTGCACCCGAGGGACTTTGGAGAGCAGGGACGATGAGCTGATAGGCGCGGACTTCAAGGCATGCGTGAAGGATGGCATGGAGGCAAGATGGAGACTTGCGTGCATCCGAGGGACGGGAGCCGAAGATGAAGAGGGAGCGAAGGCAACAGTCGAAGCTGCGGAGGAGGAGTCAGTCGAGTCATGAGGGTACGAGTGCTGTGTGATTGTACTCGAGAAATCCTAGGGTTCAAGTGCGGAGTGGAATGTACTCGGGAAAGGTAATCTTAGGTGGGTGAGTAGACCAGTCGACTGGCCTGGGGGCAGTCGACTAATGAAACTCACAGAAGGGTCTCAGCTGGGGACCAGTCGACTGCTCTGGGAACAGTCGACTAATAGGTGGCTGGTGAGTTGGCTGAAAATTCGAACGTTGGGGTTGCAACGGTCGATTTTCAGTGGCACCAGTCGACTGGTGGCGAGGGTTTCATCCCAAGTCCTATTTAAAGAGGGCTTCGTGATCGCTAAGATTCTTGACGAATCTTGTCTTGGTTAAAGGCAAGATAGTAGTCTTTATACTTAGAGCTTTGATTATGATTGTGGCGAGGTTTCTCCACCCACAAGAAGCGACGAGGGCTAGCCGGAGGTTATCCGGAGATTGATCCACCGATGGATTATTGGATTAGTCACCCGTCCGAGGTGGATACCAAGTAAATCAGGTTGTTAGCGTTGTTCTTCCTTGTTAGTTTTGTTTTATTATGTATTCCGCTGTGCAACTAACCGTGTAGGAAGAAAAGGGTTCGAAAAATTACTATTCATCCCCCCTCTAGTAAATACAATCGATCATACATTCTTTAGGGCGTGGAGCTTCATCCTAGCGAGCACTACCAGGTGGTGTTCAACAGGAGCAAGGAGGGTCAGAGGATCGCCGGCGAGGACCACAAACTTGTGGTTTGCGGTGCCGGCGATAAGGGGAGAAGAAGGCGCAAGAAGAGGGTTGATCATCCTCTTTTTCTTCTCCTTTTCCACTCCATCTTCTTCCTTCTTTTCTTCCTCCTTGGCGTGCGTGAGCTGGGCTCAAGGAGGAGTCGCCGACAGTCGAAAAAGGAGCTGCTGTTGGTTTCTTTGGCCGGCGGCGAGGAGAAGAGAGAAAGGAGAGCTTGTGGTGGCTAGGGTGGTTGCGGGGAAGAGATAACCGTCTCTTCTCCTTCTTCATCTTCTTCCTTAGCTTCCTCCCAGTGCTTTCTTGTAGTCGGTAGACTTTGGAGGCCTCTTGGTGGCCGGCGGTGCAAGGAGGGGAGGAAGGTGGTTGCCGGCGCAAACCCTAGGTTCTAGGGTTTGTTGGTGGGTGGAAGAAGGTGGTGTTGGATGGCCCTTGGTGATTCCGGTTCTTGGTAGATCATCGCCCACACGACGTCCAAGAGAGGAGGGTCATACGATAGAAGATCGCGAGGTAACGGGATGGTATAAACTCTTCCTTGGCTCCTTTAATATTCTTATCATTTCATGTGTGTTTTTAATTAATTATCATGTTTTAATTATTTGTTAATTAATGTTGATAATTAATTATGTCATGGACCCTAATAATAAACACAAAAATAGGTGATCCGCTCGTCGTCTTTTCCAGGACCAATTGGTTAGGTGAGTTACAAGGCTTAACTATCAAGTTTGGCTAAGTTGTAACTCGAACCAATTAGTACGACGACGAGACGGTTGTTTTGGAGATAGGTTTCCATTCGGATTAAATTTTTAATCTGTAGACATGGAGAGGTCTCTCATGGATGACCCCGTGTTCACTTAAGAAACCCGCCGAGCTATTCCTATCACAAACATCAAGTCCTGTTTGGCTTAACCCTTGGTTAGATTTACCAGACCTTGGTGTATTATCAAACATCAAAATACCAGAAGTTGACTATTCATGTCTGATGCTTTTTGCACCAACAATCACCCCCTTTTTGATATCTGACAATAATCTTATGTTAGGTTTTGATCTAAGGGTTTTAGGTCAATACTTGGGAGGAAAAAAATTGAAAAAATCTAACTTAAGGTCCTCTCTCCCCCTTTAACATACATCAAAAAAAACATAAGGTAATAACAAAGAATTTAAGTTAAATATTTGTACCAACAATATGATTTTAGAAAATATTAGAAAATACTTAAGGAATTTGTTAAGAAAAGCATGAATTTCAAAAGCCCTTTTTTAAAAAAAATTAAGTATATTGATTTGGATTTTCCTAAATTTGACACAATTCTAGGAATCTTGTTAACCACAAGATAATTTCTTATGTGTCTTAGAGATATTCTTAATCAAAATAAAGTATTTTCAAAATCTATTTAAAAAATTCTTTAGCTTAGATTCCTCCCCAATCTGACACAATCCTAGAAAACCTTGTTAACTATAAGGAAAACTTCCCTATGTGTCTTGGAGATTTTTCAAAACTAAAGTAATTTTCCAAAAATTTTCAAGAACTATTTAGAAGACTAAACATTTTCAAAAAATATTTTGAAAAATGGAGTGATAGTAATTTTGAAAAAATATAGTATTTTTGAAAAGATAGTGGTTTTTTGAAAATATAGCATTTTTGAAAGTATAATATTTCTTTTAATTTGATCTCCCCTTAAATATCACACAACCCTAGGAAGCTTGTTGACCACAATTTGATCTTCCTCTAAGTCTAAGGGTTTGGAACAAACCAAAAGGATAACATAAATTATTTTAAAATATGAAAAAAAAATTATAAAAAATAGTTTAGGGTCACAAGATGATTTGTTCTTTTAATCAGGACTCCCCCTAAGCCTGACACAATCTTCGAAATCCTTATAGATCTTAAGAAAAACTTTCTATATGTCTTTAGAGTTTATCCAAATCATAAGAGAAATAAAGCATATTTTATAAGAATATTTTTGAAAGATATAATAATTTTTGAAGAAATATTTTTTGAAAAAGATTTTGAAAGACATAATAAATTTTCACAAGATGATTTGTTCTTTTGATCAGGACTCCCCCAAAGCCTGATATAAGCTTAGAAATTTGTAGATCATAAGAAAAACTTCCTATGTGTCTTTAGAGTTTATCCAAATCATAAGAGCATTTAAAGCATATTTTAGAAAACATTTTTGAATGATATAATAATTTTTGAAGAAATATTTTTTGAAAAATATTTTGAAAGACATAAATATTTGAAGAAATATCTTTGCAAAAAATAAGTTTTCAAGAAAAAACTATTTTGAAAGATATGATAATTTTTGGGAAGAATAGTTTTTCAAAAATTACTTTTCAAAAGAAATGTTTAAAAACATAAAATTTTCGCAAAAAGACTGACATCCCCTGAACCTGACACCTTCTGGCTACCCTTGTTAACTACAAGAAACTCTACCTAAGTGTCTTAAGGGACTTTAGTGTTGACCTAGAGGGTGCTTTAAAATGATATATAATTTTAGAAATCTATTTATAAGTATACACAATCATGCATAAAATTTATTAAAATATTAGTATATTTAATCACTATTTTGAAAATAGGATTTTAAGAAAATATTCTAAGGATTTTTTAAAATATTTTAAAAATATTTATCAATTAATTAGTCTTTATCATCTCACCCATTCTAAGTGTCGCAGTACAAACAAATATGGTAGTCTTATGAGTGTTTGTTAGATGTTTGAGTATTTTTTTCTCAATTTAATTTTATAGATTGTTTGACCTTGAGTTAGATTCAAGTTTAACAAGTAATAATTTAAAAGTAAATTTCAATAATTGGCTTCCAGGTCTTGGCAAGACACAGGGGCCTTCTTGGATATCGGAACAATGACCATTTCCTTGTCAAAGCTTTTTAACGAAATGATACTTTTAATTTACTCTTTGAGAAACTCTGGTCTAACTAGTCTAGGATGTGGTGAGGTATCTTCGGCTATTTCCACTTAGCTAGGTCGACCAAGTCGAGTACTCCTTACCCTTCCTGACTTCCTAGACTAAGCTTCCCTAACGTACTATCATCTCGCCCCACCCTAGTACTATGTTAGGCAAGTATCAAACAATCTTTTTCCTATCTAGCCATTCTAGATTAAGCAGGAAATAAACTAGCATGCATGACATGACATGACAGATATATGAAGAAAAATAAACAGATACATGAGCAAAGCAGTTATGCATGTGTCAATCAAGTCAAAGCATTTTAATTTAATTTCTAATAAAGTATCAAATTCACGATTTGATACGGACCGTGTGAACCCACGAATGTGTCAACCCACTTTGACATATTTATTATTATTAAGTTGAATGTTTTAGTTGGGTAGAATTTTATTTAGTTTCATAATTGAAGATAATTAAGTTGAATTTTGAATTTAGGATCAAACATTGAATTTTAAGTTGCATTAAAATTTAGGATTTATTCAATTAGATTTGAATTATTTTAGAGTTTAGAATTTTTATATTTAGAGTAAGATTTTTAATTTTGAATTAATGTTAAATTTTTGTTATGATTTAGATTATCAATGTAGATTTAAATTTTAAGAATTAAATTTGTATTAGAATTTAAAATTTAGATTATTATTAAGATTAAAATTTTTAAAAATTAAATTATTAGAATTTGAGATTTAAGAATTAAATTATTATTAGAATTTGAGATTTAGATTTTAATTAAAATTTAAATTTTAAGAATTAAATTATTTTGGGTCTAATTGAATCTTTTCAAGTAATTCAAAAAATTCTGATCCATCAGTTCTTTTGATTTTAAGTTTTTAATTATACTTAATATTTCTGCTTTATTTGCATACATGTAAGTTTTTTTAATTGAACTTTAAAGTTAGATTAAATTCAGACATAGTAATTATATTTTCAAAATCATCTTCATCTTCAGAGTTATATTCAGAATTATTAATTAAAGTTTGAGAATTATCTTCCAGATTTTTAATTAAATTTTCATGATTATTAATTAAAATTTCATTATTATTTCAAAATTATTAGGATTATTATTAAGATTTCATAATTATCTTCAAAATTATTAAAATTATCTTCAGAATTATTAATTAAAGTTTTATTATTATCTTCAAAATTATTTTAATTATCTTCAAAATTATTAATTAAAGTTTCATTAATATCTTTCAGATTATTGGAATAATCTGAAAAATTATTCAAAATATTAGAATTAATTTCTAAAATTACAGCATTAATATTAAATATTAAGGAATAAATATTCAATATTTTAATATTATCAATGTTTAATTTTGGTCCATTACTAACTATTTTATCATGCAATACATTAAGTTTACTATATAGAAAATCTAATTTATCCAAAAAATTATAGGTTATGTTCGCATGCATGGGGATATTTTTGAAAAGAAAATTATCGTGGAAATTTTAATCTAAGCTAATAGGGATATTTCTGCAAGAATTAAAATTTCATACCATCCTCGTATTTTTTGGTAGTGCTGATCTATCCTTCCTCCATTTTGAACATTGGTTCTTATAGTGTCCATGCATTTGGCACATGAAACACCTGATGTTGCTCTTTTCCCCCCGGACTCCTAGCACTGGTACCTCCGTTGCCGCCAGTGGTGTTCGAATCTTACGAGTAGGGCACTTATTTTTATAGTGCCCTCTCTCCCTACACTTGAAACAAATTATATGAAATTTGAAATTAGACATTTAAGAAATATACCTTTTTCACCCTTATCACCCCCTCAATTCCTGGCCTTCTTGCTCCTTTGGCAGTGAGTCTGATCAGAGCCACACGCTCTGATACCAATTGTGGGATTAGTGGTGTCGATAGAGGGGGGTGAATATCGACTCTCGTTCTTTCTCTGAATCTTGTCATTCGTTCGTTCTTGCTATCAAGAGTGTTAGTACACAACGGAATAATAAATTTAAAAAAAACACAAAATAAGAACATGCGGAATTTTACTTGATTCCCAACCCCCCCAGGGTCAGTATATCCAAGGCATAATCACAGGAAGCGCCCTTCCACTAGTGATCTCCTTCCCAGAAGCTTTCCAGAGGCCGAGAAACTTGTCTTACAGTTTTGAGTACAAGCACAAATATAAAATAAGAACAATACAACTTGCAATAAATCAAACCAAAAGTGAAGGTCTTGGCCAACTCTGAATGTCCGAAGCGTCGTGCATTTCTTCTTGGAGCATCCTTGATCGCAAAGATTGGTCTTAACGCTTTTGCTTCTCAGAGAATGAGTTGTAGTATGATGGAAGTGATGATTTGAAATAGCGACTCGAATCCCCTTATATATAAGTCATCTAGGCACCCATATGTCTATAGAGGCACCCCCAATGTGATCCAATCTAATCCACATCGAAGAAATTGGCATAGGGGTAAGTTTTGTGTTGAGGGTGCCCTCAACAGCCTTGAGGGTGCTTGGGTCATGGGAGCACTGATAACTACCATTTTGTTGATTATTTTAGGCTCTAAAATCCATGTTTGATTCACATTTTATATGTTTAAGTTTGCATTTATATTAGGTTTCATGTATTTCTTCTATTTTGACTTTTAATTCAAATCTTTGTATATTTGAGATATTTTGGCACTAAAATTTGAATATCATTTTGTAGGTTTCAAATGATCATGGACCTAGATCAAATTGGGTCAAACTTGAGCCAGAATTGGATCCGGATCAAGGTGATCAAGCCTTGGATTAATACGAGCCGTCTAATCAAAGAAGGGCTAGATCTGAGCCATCGGTCAACTTCTGATCAATTCAAATTCAAGATAGAGCCAATCATGACCACAGATCAAGATCTGAAAATTTCATCCAAATCAGAAGCAATATGACCGTTGGATCAAGCTCAAGATGTTCTAGACCATCCAAGCAAGAGAAGGGATGATCTGAGCCATCCTCCATAGATCTGGTTGATCCGAGCTAAGGACAGGTAGATCAGGACCATTGATCAAGATCTGGGGAGTTTGGTTCGGATCTGAAGAGATCCAGTCGTTGGATGGAGCAAAAACAATATCAGTCGTTCAATTTCAAAAGGAATTAGTTTAATTGGGATTCCCTCTGCCAGTTCTTCGTCGTCGCGTCACATAGCTGAGTTCTTCATCGCAGAGTAGAGTTCAGATCGCAATTTCTTCGCTTCTTCGTCATTTCCACATCCGTTTTCTTCCTTAGATAGTGCGGCCACATCATAATCGAGTTCTTGTCAAGCTTCAGATCATCGGGGTAAGTTTTTCTGTTTAGCTTGCTAATTAAATCTCGCAGCTGAAGGGCATCAGGTGAGGGTTTCGCCAAAAGCTCCGTCCGCTAGTTGATTCCATTGAACGCCGGTTGTTTTCTTCGGTTGGATACAATCAGAGCTGTAGGAGGGGTTCTCCGAAGTTTACTAAAAGTATCTGAGCGAGATTGTAGCTCAGCGTATCAATGCGGAGGAGATCGCGGATGAATTCAGCTACTGACCGATCGGGTTGATCGAACAGAGAGGACTCTGATCGGTCCCGTGACCGATCAGAGGAAGACCTGATCGGTCGGGTTGACCGATCAGGGAGAGCAGAACAACAAGGTCGACGGCAAGCTGAGCAGGGCAGTTTTCTTCAATGGTTTTTGAGCTAGGGGGTTCATAGCTCATCTTTTGTGTGACGGCAAAGGGAAGTTTTATCGAGAAACTGATTTGATGTTAAATTTAGGATAATTTTGTTCCAAGCATCTACTTTCTTCAAGTTGTTTTAATTGTTTCTATTACACTTCAAGCCATGTGCTTAAGCCAAGTTTTGTTCTAGCTCTCTTTAATCTGCAATTACTTCCTGCAATTTATTTCCTGCATTGAAGTTTGGTTTTTAAGTTTCAGTCCATTGCTTTTGAATTTAGTTGCTCAATTGTCAATTAGGTTAAGTTTAGTTCTTGCACTTTCTTAGTTCATTACCTTGCTTAGTTAAGCCTATTTCGTTCCAAGTGTTAGTTCATATTGTCATTTCATCTCTTATCACAAAAACCCCCATTTTATCTAAAAAAGCCAAACATCAAACGACAAATAAACCTGCAAGCTCGAGTTAAATATTCATTCAACTAGCCCTTGGAAAAATACGACCTGAGGCCCCTCTACTACATTTTTATCTTTGTTAGCCAAAGGGTTTTCAGTTTTATAAATATCTAAATTTGAGACTCACATTCGTGACAGCTATTTTCGAGACCATCAAATTTTTGGCGCCGTTGCCGGGGAATCACTAGTTGAATTTGTTTAATTTGAGCTTGTGTTTAATATTTATATTCTTTGATTTCATTTTATTTACTCTATCTTTTTGTATACATTGGCTGCCATTTTGTTTGTTTCTTTAACAGGACTGCTTGTGGACGTTCAAAATGTTTTCAACTGAACAATCAGAGCTCAATAGTTCATTGTTGGAGTTAAAGTTTTTGGTGAAGCAAATGGATTTCCAACAAAGACCCAACGATTATTCATCTACTTGCAATTCGGGTTGGGGGAGTCATTTTAATTCACAACAACCCCCATAATAAGGACAACCATCATTTCAGAATTTTCAACAGCCGTGTCAACAATTTCAACAGCAAAATCAATATTTTCAGCAGTCCAATTTAAATTTTCAGCAACAAATTATCAATTTCAACCTCCACTTCAACAATTTTAGCAAGGTTTTCAGAATTTTCAACCTTTTCAACAGCCACAACAGCAATTTCAACCACAATTTCAGAATCTTCAGCAAGGTTGCAATTCTAATTTTCAGCAAAATCTTCCATCATTTCAGCAGCCACAACAGCAGTATCAGCAGAATTTCCAAGATTTCCAACAACTATTTCATTATGATCAGCAAGGATGTCAACCTTTACAGCAAGTTTATCAGCCACAACTCTAGAATTTTCAGCAAGATTTTCCATTTTCACCGCCCTAAAATTTTCAACCTTTCAACCAACACTTCCAGTAAGCAGATCAGCAATTTCAGAGTCACAATTTTCAACAACCTCCACCAAGTTGTCAAACTAATTTTCAACAACTTCAGCAGCCCAATTATTCATTTGATCAGCCCTAACAACTTGATTTTCAAAATTCACAGCAGGATAGCAATTTTGAACAACCTAATGCTACATTTCAAGTTCAACAAGAGTTCCATGCTCATCAAGGAGATTTTGAGGATTCCAGTGAGATTGAGGCTCAACAACAAAGGCTAGAGGAGATGTTACAACAACTCATACAACAGAAAAGTTCACAACAGCAAGAGTATGATTCTACTCTTAAAGACTGTGAAAGACGCCTTGAGCAAATGGTTAGAGGAATGGAACAAATGCAAGCCCAAGAAGCAATCACCTTCTCAAGCCACTTTTAATTCTGAGGGGCATGATTGTGAACTAATTTTGAGGAATAAGGAAGTTGTTTCAAGTCTAAACATTCCAAGGGCCGAAATTCCTGAAAAATTTCCAGCGTCTTATTTCCCCACTCAAAACAGCCCCAAAAATGGTTTTACATCAGTTGTTAGTGACCCTAGTGCAAGCCTAAGACCTTCTTCGATTGATCTTGCAATTTTGGTGGAAGAAGAAGAAGAAATCAGCAAAATTAGGGTACCTACAGCCGTTTTTCCTCCTGAAATTCCTATTCAGAGTTCATTTTCAAAATTTTCATCTCAAGAGGAGGAGCCAAAAGTCTCTCTACACTTCTCACAGCACCCCAGAGAAGATCCTCCTAGCATTAGCATGGGTATTCTAGATGAGATTGTTGAGGCAGAGCTAATTGTTGATGAAGTTTCAATTGATATTCAGAGAGAATGTTTAAGCTCAGATGGGACAAAGGAGGTATTAGCTACAGAGGAGGCTGAAGATTTGAAGGTTGTATCTGATTCACTTCCAGTTAGAGATAATTCTTTAGGTGTAGGGGATTGCACTGAGCCCCAGGGATCACCAATTTTGATTGACATATCAGAAAATTCAGAGGATAGGTGTGAGAGTGCAGGGGATTGCACTGAGCCCCAGGGACCACCCATACCTACTGAGGGTTCATTAGCTATGGAGGAATTGGAGGAGATTGATAGTAAAGTTTGTGACAGCCTTGATGTCGATTCTAGAGCTCTACAAGACCCTTCTAGTCTTTTATTTTGTGATCCTTCTAGTCTTTTATTTTATGATGATATAGTTGTTATGGGTCCTAACTTTTCTAATATGGTTATTGCAGATATTATTGATGAAGCATGTGCTGAAGATGATTATATAGGTGTAGGAGATTGCACAGAGACCCAGGGACCACCACCATTGACTGATAAATTAGAAGATTCAGAGGACAAGTATGAAAGTGTAGGGACTTGCATGATGGAAGCAAGAACCCAAGAATCACCTATTTCAGTTGAATGTTCACCAGAACCTGAACCTGTAGTGGAGCATGTACTTGACCAGGAGGAAGCAATAGTCACATCTACTCTTGTAGAACCTACAGGTATTGTTCAGTACGATCAGGTAAGTATTTCTCCTCATTGTTTAGAAAAATCCATAGAGGTACCCAGTGTTGATCTTGTTGGTTGTGATACATTTGTTGATACATTCCATGTAGAGCTTGATTGTGAAAAATTTTTAGAGGTGCCTAAAATTGATTTTGTTTGTTATGATGCATTACTTGATACACCCTATGTAGATCCTGATTGTGAGAATTTCATAGAGGAACCTAGGGGTGATTCTGTTGAATGTGAAGAATCTCTTGATACATCTTATGTAGAAAATGGTTGTGAAAAATTCATAGATGTACATGAGGATGATTTTGTTGGTTTTGATGCAATTTTTGATACATCCTTTGTGGATAATGATTGTGGGAAATTCATGGAAGAACCTAGCATTGAATTTATTGAATGTGATGAATTTCTTGATACATCTGTTGTAGAGATTGATTGTGGAAATCTGCTTGAGGTACCTAAAATTGATTTTGTTTGTTGTGATAAAATTCTTGATGCATCTTATGTAGAGGTTAATTGTGAAAATTCCATAGAGGTACCTAGCATTGATTTTATTGGCCATGATACGATTCTTGATACATCCTATGCAGAAATTAATGGTGAAAAACTAATAAAGGTACCTAAAATTGATTTTATTGGTTGCGATGAGTTTCTTAGTATACCCTTTCTTGATACTGTATGTGAAAAATTAATAGAGGGTCCCAAAATTGATTTCATTGGCTGTGAGGCATATCTGGATTCATTTTATATAGAGACTGATGGTATTTCATTTCTTTCTTACCCTGCACGCTTGAGGGAGGTATTGCATGATTTTGCAGGGCACCGTAGATTTCTGGAGTGGGTGCTCTATCTAAACAGACTCCAACCTCCTAGAAGGACTTCCAAAAAGCATCAAGAGGGAAGAGTTGATATTGCTTTGATTCGTAACACTCCACCTCTTAAATAGATTTTGTACCTTAATCGCCTTCGACCACCTGAACATATTTCTGTGAAGTTTAAGTGTGGGGGAGCAATGCACCATGCCATAGATCACATGAAGAATGCTCTCTCTACCACCCATACTCCTCCACTACCGCAATGGAGGTTATTTCTTGATCGACTCCGACCGTCAGAAATAAAGGGGAGTTTGTTCCTTCTTGCATTTTATTTCATTTCATGTTTCATTTTTATATTTTCTAGAAGTAAAATTTTCTTTTAAAAAGAGTTCTTGTTAATAAATGCTTGGTTAGTGTAGAATTGAATAAGAGTCATTGTAGATACCATTTTATCCCTTTTGATATTTTATTTCTTGCATGTCTAGGAATAAATGTATCCATCTAGATTTTCTTATATCATTTTAGAGTCCTTTGAAAGTAAATTAAATTTGGTTGTTAAAACTTAGGATTTGAGCCATTGGATGAAAATTCTTGGTTGTTTGAGTACTTCTTAGTTATGGACTCTAGAATGATGACTTGAGTTGAATTCTTTTTACCTAGTGAGGGTTTGGCCTTATTTGTGAGATACACACAGGTGATTGTACTCTAGAACTTGCTTAGGTTCTTTCAAAGCTATATTTCTATGAGTGGACCACATTTATAGAGGTGAATCACTTTGTTTCCTTTCTCATATCATTTTTGCAATTTTGTTTGTTTATCTACTTTGAATTCCATTTTCCTTCCCTAATCTTCATGTTCATCATATATTTTCATTGGACTTGGTTATCTTAATGTTTCTTGATGTTACTTTGCCTGAGACGGACAAAAGTTTAAGTGTGGGGGAGGATGCAAGCATTCTATCAAATTTTGAGGACAATCAAGCATTGACAACCTACAAGAAAGTGTGCCAATTTGATGGAGTTTTGTATCAAGAATGAGTTGCAAGCATACCCATCAGCTCAGTTGTAAGAAAAAGAAAATTTTTGTGATTTGAAAATTGAAGCAAAAGAAAGAAAAGTTAGAGGGCAAAGACACATCCTTAAAAGTCCAAGTTATGGATAGGAAACAAGCTCCATTGGACCAAGTATCAAGTAGGAATAAAGGATGATTTCATTCATTTGAAGCCAGTTGAAACTTTCTGAAATTGCTGAACATATTCGAGAGTTGGAGCTGATCTTTGGAAGGAATTAAACTGAAAAAAAAACAAAATCAAAAACATAGCTGCAAAACAGAGCAGCTGGAAAAAAAACAAAAGAAAAGAAAAGAAAAGAAAAGAAAGAAAAGACAAAGTAAAGCATGAAGATTCAAAAGATGGTTAGATTTCTGATGCGAAGTTAAGAACAAGAAGTTAGTTGGACTTCGGATGTAGTTATTGATTGAAAGAAGACAGTTTCGGGAATTCTGCAAATTTAGCTACTGATCGTCACCTGATCGGTCTTCGGACCGATCAGGAGCTATCCAGACCGATTCCCAGACCGATCAGACAATGTCTGATCGGACCAGTGACCGATCAGTAGGTTGGTACACTTCATTCAGCATTGTTTTCATCCAAAATCAGAGGAACCATGCAATTCCTACTCCACCACAGCTCTGATTTCACTAGAAGACACCATCAAAGGATCAAAGTGCATTGGGATACATTTTTGAGTGTCCAAGTCTTCCATTTACTCTACTTTTTCCATATTTTCTTATCATTTCATATTTCTTTACTTTTGCCATATTTTCTTACCATGCTATATTTCTTTTCCATATCTCCTTGTCATATCACATTTCTTTACTTTCTTTATTATGAATCATAAGTATCAAAGTTCATCAAGTTCCTATTTCATTTCTATCATTTCATAGATCTTCTTTAACATGTTCTAATAAGCTTTTATAGGTGTGGATCCAATTCATGAATAATGGTGGAGAATAGATAATAAGCAAGCCTATGGTAGTACAAGAACCATGATTGTGTTTGAGTGAGCTCCACATTCATTTAAATGTAGAACTTAGGAAGAGAGCCACTTTAGAACTTCCCTTGCAAGGTTTTTTATGAAATTCATCTCAGTGAGTCATGATGGATGAAGTATGCTAAGTTGTTGATTTAAGGACAAGCTTCTAGTCCATTTAGCTTAGATTTTTGAGAATCGACAACCCTAGGTAATTTCCTTTCAATTGCTTCTAACTATGATTGAGACTAATCTAGGAGGATACATCTTAGGCTTACTAGTAGCTTGTTCTAAATTAGTAGCTTGTGCGAGACGCCCAAGAGTAAGTGTGGGGGAGTTGATAACTACCATTTTATTGATTATTTTAGCCTCTCAAATCCATGTTTGATCCACATTTTATATGCTTAAGTTTGCATTTATATTAGGTTTCATGTATTTCTTCTATTTTGGCTTTTAATTCAAATCTTTGTATATTTGAGATATTTTGGCACTAAATTTGAATATCATTTTATAGGTTTCAAATGATCATGGACCTAGATCAAATTGGGTCAAACTTGAGCCAGAATTGGATCCGGATCAAGGCGATCAAGCCTTGGATTAATATGAGCCATCTGATCAAAGAACGGCTAGCTCTGAGCCATCGGTCAACTTCTAATCAATCCGAATTCAAGATAGAGTCAATCATGACCACAGATCAAGATCTGAAATTTCATCCAAATCAAAGCAATCTGACCGTTGGATCAAGCTCAAGATGTTCTAGACCATCCAAGCAAGAGAAGGGATGATCTGAGCCATCCTCCACAGATCTGGTTGATCCGAGCTAAGGACAGGTAGATCAGGACCGTTGATCAAGATCTGGGGAGTTTGGTTCAGATGTGAAGAGATCCAGTCGTTGGATGGAGCAAAAACAATCTCAACCGTTCAATTTCAAAAGGAATTAGTTTAATTGGGAATTCCCTCTGCCAGTTCTTCGTCGTCGCGTCGCATAGTAGAGTTCTTCATCGCAGAGTAGAGTTCAGATCGCAATTTCTTCGCTTTTTCGTCATTTCCGCATCCGTTTTCTTCCT
Source organism: Boesenbergia rotunda (assembly GCA_024364735.1). Lineage (NCBI taxonomy): Eukaryota > Viridiplantae > Streptophyta > Magnoliopsida > Zingiberales > Zingiberaceae > Boesenbergia > Boesenbergia rotunda. The sequence goes on along the minus strand of JAGFNQ010006888.1, from coordinate 195,799 downwards.
TAGATAGCACGGCCACATCATAATCGAGTTCTTGTCAAGCTTCAGATCATCGGGGTAAGTTTTTCTGTTTAGATTGCTAATCAAATCTCGCAGCTGAAGGGCATCAGGTGAGGGTTTCGGCAAAAGCTCCGTCCGCTAGTTGATTCCATTGATCGTCGGTTGTTTTCTTCGGTTGGATGCAATCAGAGCTGTAGGAGGGGTTCTCCGAAGTTTATTGAAAGTATCTAAGCGAGATCGTAGCTCGGCGTATCAAAGAGGAGGAGATCGCGGATGAATTCAGCTACTGACCGATCGGGTTGATCGGACAGAGAGGACTCTGATCGGTCCCGTGACCGATCAGAGGAAGACCTGATCGGTCTGGTTGACCGATCATGGAGAGCAGAACAACAAGGTCGACAGCAAGCTGAGCAGGGGAGTTTTCTTCAATGGTTTTTGAGCTAGGGGGTTCATAGCTCATCTTTTGTGTGATGGCAATGGGAAGTTTTGTCGAGAAACTGATTTGATGTTAAATTTAGGATAATTTTGTTCCAAGCATCTACTTTCTTCAAGTTGTTTTAATTGTTTCTATTACACTTCAAGCCATGTGCTTAAGCCAAGTTTTGTTCTAACTCTCTTTAATCTGCAATTACTTCCTGCAATTAATTCTTTGCAATTTATTTCCTGCATTGAAGTTTAGTTTTTAAGTTTCAGTCCATTGCTTTTGAATTTAGTTGCTCAATTGTCAATTAGGTTAAGTTTAGTTCTTGCACTTTCTTAGTTCATTACCTTGCTTAGTTAAGCCTATTTCGTTCCAAGTGTTAGTTCATATTGTCATTTCATCTCTTATCGCAAAAACCCCCATTTTATCTAGAAAACCCAAACATCAAACGACAAATAAACCTGCAAGCTTGAGTTAAACATTCATTCAACTAGTCCTTGGAAAAAATACGACATGAGGCCCCTCTACTACATTTTTATCTTTGTTAGCCAAAGGGTTTTCAGTTTTATAAATATCTAAATTTGAGACTCACATTCGTGACAGTTATTTTCGAGACCATCAGGCACTCAGGCTCTTTAGGGGTGCCCGGGAGCTCCTTGTTGGGACCGGTGCGTACTGTTAGAAGGGGTGAATATCCGATCACCCACTTGATTCGTCGGTTTCTTCCTACACGTGTTAGCAAGCACAAGGGTAAACTTAAACTACAACTAAAGCAATGCTAACACTAAACCTTTACATGGTTCGGAGATGATACTCCTACTCCACAGCTGTCTGTAAGGTAGGCGATCCCGATATGTCGGTGGATGACTCCCTGTAAAGCCTCTGGCTAGCTCCCGTCACTCCTTGTGGGTGGAGAAACCTTGCCACATCCTTGTCACAACGTCTGAGCACTTGTAGACTACTAATAAGCTTTACCCAAGCTTATTTCGTCAACCTTTGCCCAGCCAAACCGAGCTCTCTTAAATAGAGCTCGACCCTGAAACAGTCGTTACCAGTCGACTGGTGCCAACACCAGTCGACTGGTCCACTTGAATTCGAACGTTACAACCCAACATTCGAATTCCAGCCGACACCAGTCGACTGCATAGAAGATCAGTCGACTGATCTTTTTGTGCCCAACATCAGTCGATTGTTACAGGCATCATCGACTGCCCAAACCCTAACCTTAGGATTTCAACCCCGAGTACAGTCACTCAGCACTCGTCCTCACCCGACCAACCTAGACCTAGCCTTCTAGCCTCCTCCATCAGCCTTGCGTCCCTCGGATGCCTCTCCATCCTTCATGTCTTGCCTTCTGGAGCTTCCTTTGGCCTCAGTCCTTGTTGTCGGGTATTCCTTTGCCAACATGCCACTTCGACTTTTCTCCTTTGTTGTACCTATATCCTGCATACTCACAATGCATATTAAATACGACAATAATCCTAACTTAAACCTTTGCCCAAACATCAAAACCCAAGGTACCTAGATTACTCCAACAATCTCCCCCTTTTTGATGTTTGGCAACCCGTTTAAGTTAGGGAAATAACAATAAAGCAAATAAATCATGGAACCTAACCTTAGGCTCCCCCTTGAGTAGGTTTTCCTTGCAAAGGTACTTATCCCCCTTTGCTAACCAATGCTCCCCCTTCACCTAAGTTCCCCCTTGAGCTTGGATTTCTTACAAAGGTGTGTTGGTTTCCCACTTAAACCCAATACTTCTCCCCCTTTGCCACACATCAAAAAGAACTTCAAAAATAACCCAATTATTGGATTCATTAACCTCTAATGATCATAAACAAAGTGTATTTACCCTACATAAGATTATACACTTGTTTTACATCATTGGACACTTTTGACTGCTGAAAAACAGTTTCAACCTGTATCAGTCGACTGCGACAGTTACCAGTCGGCTGATTCCCATCGAAAAATCATACAGTAGCTAGTCTCTCTCCAAAAACACTATTACCAGTCGACTGCCCCCTATACCAGTCGACTAGTACCATGATAACTGCATTTTCAGCATTTCTGACCCAATTTCAGAAATTCACCAGAAATTTCAAAATCTCTAAAAATTATCAAATTTTGTGCAGAGGTTTATGGTACCCGTGTCTACTTGGGAAAAATACATTCAAAAATGCATCTATCACCAATCCCAAGATTGACACAAAACCCAAAACTATCTAAATGGTTCAATTGAACCTTGACCTAAAGTCATAGTTTTGACCTCCTCTTGATGTATATGCCCATACCAAACCACAATGCATCCCTAGCATTGATTTATATGGCATCTACACATCAAAAACCAATTTTCATGTAATATGACGCCAATGTCATATTTTCATGCATAAAGGATAAACCCAATGTGTGCCAACCCTAAAGATTGAGACTCAAATCCATCTCCAAACCTTTTGGCACACTCCATGGTTCTTCTAGACTTTCGGGAGAAATCCTCCCGAGATCCATTTACCATGGATCCCAATTTGACTCCTAGAGCTCCCCCTTGAACTCTAAACCTTAGTCACCTCCCTAGGTGACTCATCCAAGGTTACTAAGCCACACCGGTGTACCTCCGGTGATCCTTGGCTCTCAACCGTTATTTTGTTAATCTTGGGCGACTTGTCCTTGATTACTCCTCCCTTACCAATGTCTCGTGCCCTTCTAGCATTTGACATTCTTTTGGTCTTGGAGGAACTCAATTTGACATTTTTGGGTTTTTGAACACCCAAACACATGTCAAGTCCCCTAGGTCCAATAATGAACTTATCTAGGACTCTCTCCATTTCTTCAAGCCTTGCCTCCAAGACGATTTTCCAACTCTAAAGCTCTAACCCTAGAGTCAACATGTCCACCTCGGACATTTCTAGACCTACCCACCTTTCTAGTCATATGTCTCCCCTTCTTGGGATTAATACCTTGATCATTAACTACCTTCCTTACCTTAGGCATGGTAGTTTTGGTCTTATTAGGTCTAGGCTTAGGTAATAATTTTCTAGGGTTATCTACCTTATTAACCCTATTCCTATCATTATACCTAAATCCATGATTATGCTTAGGTAAATAATCTACATTATTTTTAACAAGCATATAGGAATTTGAAATTGGATTAAATTTCAAATAAGGGATTACCTTCCCTTTTACCTTTGAAGCTCCCCTTGACTTGAGCTCCTCTTCTTCTCTAATTTCTTCAAGTGCGCCAATTTCTCCTTTCTTTGGGCACTTGGTGTGATAGTGTCCACGCTCACCACACGTGAAGCAAATTATATGCTTCTTCTCCTTCTTTTCCCTACAACACATGTTAGTTTTCGAAGAAATTGACTTGGGTTTAGGGTTTACCTCCTTTTTCTTACCCAATGGGCATTTGTCCTTGTAGTGTCCCTTCTCATTGCATCTAAAACAAATTATGTGGTCCTATGATTTTGCTTTGGTGGAGGTAGAAGCTTCTTCTTGCTCCGGTATTGAGGATGGTCTCTCCTCCCCCTCAATCCTTGAAGTGGAGACTTCTTCTATTTCTTCCTCACTTGAGGATGTGGACGATTCCACCTCCTCCTCTTCGAATGTTGAACTTGATTCAACTTCCGATTGGTCCTTCTCCTCCTCTTGGACCAACGAGCCCTTATCCTTGGACTCCTCCACTCCTTGTCCTTGTGTCGAATTTTCATGTAGAGCTATCACCTTTCTCCATAGCTCATATGCATTCATATATTCACCTACACGTGACACAATATGAGAAGGTAATAAATTTAGAACAATTCGCGTTACCTCCTTATCCGACTCTGCTTCCACTATTTGATCCTTGGTCCAATATCGAGGTAGGAGACATTTTCCCTTCTTGTCCGTTGGAGCTTCGAACAGAACCTCCAATGCGGTCTAATGGTCCCAATCCATTTGGAACCAAGTCACTAGCCGCTTCCTCCAATAATCGAAATCATCTCGATCATATGGAGGTGGGATTCTAGTATCCCATCCTAGCGGACCTTCTGAATCCATCTTCCTCTAGCGCCTTTGCTCTCTCGGCGGTTAGTCCATAGACGAGCGACCCTGGCTCTGATACCACTTGTTGGGACCGGTGCATACGGCTAGAGGGGGGTAAATAGCTGATCACCCACTTGATTCGTCGGTTTCTTCCTACACGTGTTAGCAAGCGCAAGAGGAAACTTAAACTACAAACTAAAGCAATGCTAACACCAAACCTTTACGTGGTTCGGAGATGATACTCCTACTCCACAGATGTCCATAAGGTGAACGATCCCGATCCGTCGATGGATGACTCCCCGGAAATCCTCCGGCTAGATCGCGTCGCTCCTTGTGGATGGAGAAACCTCACCACAACCTTGTCACAACGTTTGAGCACTTGTAGACTACTAATAAGCTTTACCCAAGCTTATTTCGTCAACCTTTGCCCAGCCAAACCGAGCTCTCTTAAATAGAGCTCGACCCTGAAACAGTCGTTACCAGTCGACTGGTCCACTTGGATTCGAATGTTACAACCCAACGTTCGAATTCCAACTGACACCAGTCGACTACATAGAAGATCAGTCGATTGATCTTTCTGTGTCCAACATCAGTCGACTGCTACAAGCATCAGTCGACTGCCCAAATCCTAACCTGAGGGTTTCAACCCCGAGTACAGTCACTCAGCACTCGTCCTCACCCGACCAACCTAGACCTAGCCTTCTAGCCTCCTCCATCAGCCTTGCGTCCCTCGGATGCCTCTCCATCCTTCACGCCTTACCTTCTGGAGCTTCCTTCGGCCTCGGTCCTTGTTGTCGGGTCTTCCCTTGCCAACATGCCATTTTGACTTTTATCCTTTGTTGTACATATATCCTACATACTCACAATGCATATTAAATATAATAATAATCCTAACTTAAATCTTTGCTCAAACATCAAAATCCAAGGTACCTAGATTGATCCAACACTCCTGACCCGGGCCTTGTTCGTTTGTGTTTGCTCTCCTATCTTACCTCTAGCTCCAGGGTCCTACAAGACAAACAAACACTGGACAAACAAACAATCCTAAGCCTAAGTTCTGTAAGTCTACCTGACCTACTAGGCTTTTCTTTGGAGTCAACTCTCCAAGACTTTTCTACCTAAGGTCAACTCCTTATGGTTTCCCACTGCCTAGCTTCACTCGGACTTTACCTTGCTTTGCTTTGCTTCACTCACTGGGACTTTTACCCAACTTCACTCACCAAGATTTCGTGCCTAACCGGTGGTCAGGTATTCGTGCCCAACTTCACTCACCAAGACTTCGTCCACCTAGCTTCACTCACTAGGACCCAACTTCACTCACCAGGACTTCAGTGCCTCGATAAGGACTTCTTTTCTAGTCATCTTAATCCTGAGTAGACTTCTTTCTGCCAAACATCAAGTCCTGTTTGGCTCAATCCTTGGTCTAACTGACCATATTTAGGTTTAATCTCTCTTCCAAACATCAGGTCCTATTTGACTTATCCTTTGGTCAAATTGACCAACCCTAGATTCTCTGTCAAACATCAAATCTTGTTTGGCTAACCCTTGTTTCAACTGACCAAACCTTGGATATTGTCAAATATATCATATTTAGGTTTGATCACTCTGCCAAACATCAAGTCATGTTTGGCTAACTCTTGGTCAAACTGACCAACCTTGGGTGCTAATCACTCTGCCAAATATTAGGTCATATTTGGCTAACCCTTTGGTCAAACTAATCAAACATAGATTTACCCTACCAAATATCAAGTCATGTTTGGCTTAACCCTTGGTTAGATTGACCAGACTTTGGTATATTGTCAAACATTGAAACACCAAAGGTTGGCTGTTTTATGTTTGATGTTTTTTGCACCAACACCAAATTCCTAGATTCATTAATGGAATTTAGTCAAAATCCATTAAATGAACCTATCAAGCTCTTATTACAGTGCCTCATAATCTAAATGTGCCCTGAGTTATTAACTTGAATGCATGTCTAGTAGTGTTCAATTTTTTTTATAGTTTTAGACTTTGAAGTAACTAACACGGACCCATAAGTTCTCATAGGGGTCTCAGAAGCATGATTCCACGCCACAAATACTTTCCCTATACTACCCTCTTCTACTACATGTTAATTTTTTAAAAATTTAAAACGCCTAGGTCTATCAGTATATTTCGATCAAAATTCATTGATGGACCTAGTAAACTTTGATTTGACTCATTCCAAGTCTAATAGATTTTTTCATTATCTTGGAGTCCAAATGTGCCTTGAAATATCAACTTGAATGCATTCCCAATAGTGCTCAATTTTTTTTAAAGTTTCAGAGTTTATTTTGATATTTGAATAACATCACCATAGTAGTGTTGATCCTTGAAAATCAGCATCACCATTTTATGAGATCAACCAATCACATTGATTTTGATATTAAACAATAGCACTATAGTGGTGTTGATCTTTGAAAATGAGCACTATCATTTGTGAGATCGACATATTTCATTGGTTTTATGTAAAAGTGTTGCTACCAATGGGCCTGAGGTTGATTTCTAGTGAATGCAAAATGCTCTGCTTGCCTCAAACCCTCCTTGTATGTGTTGTTGTTGCTAGACAAAGCCCCCTATGATTTACCTTCCTTTCAGACATTGAGGAGTCGCCAAGGTGACAGTTTCAATCTTTTTTTAGCCAATAGATTTCATTGGTTTTGATTTTCGAATAACAACACCACAGTGGTGTTGATCTTCGAAAACCAAAACTAAGTGATGTTGGTTGTAACTTGTAAGAAATCAACACCAAGGTATTGATGATTTAACAAAAACAACACTAAAGTAATTTATTTATTTTTAGTTATTTAATTTTTTATCTCTCTTTTTTATTTTATTACATTTTTCCTTTGAAATTAACTATTAAAAAATAATTTACTTATATTACTTTCATTTAATTTTATAATTTTTTATTAACCTTCTTTTGTATTTTTAATTTTTTATAAAAAAATAAATATGGATAAATTTAAGAGATTGTCATGAGTTTAATGACATAATTTTAAAAAAAAAGGTTTTAGAGTCATCAATAACTAGTCGTTATCTCAAATATTTACGATTTAATCTCCAATCATAACATATTTAAAAAAAATCCTTCAAATGAATCGCAAACCCTGAATGTTAGATTTCTAGACCGCCCTCCGTAAGCACTTATTGACTTATTGATAATTACTATTTTGTTGATCATTTTAGGCTCTCAAATCCATGTTTTGATCTCTTTTATATGCTTAATCTTGTATTTACATTAGGTTCCATAATATATGTCTATTTTAGCTTTTGAATTCAATTCTTTCTATATTCGAGGTATTTTGGCACTAAAATTTGAATCTAATTTTGTAGGCTTTAAGGGATCATAGACCTAGATCGGATTGGATCGAGTTGAGCCAAAATTGGATTAGGATCAAGACGATCGAGCATTGAATTAATATGGGTCGTCCAATCAAGACACGGTGAGATCTAAGCCATCTGTCATCTTCCGATCAATCTAAGCTCAAGATAGAGTTAATCAATACCTCAGATCAAGATCTGGAAGTTTGACCCAAATCAGAAGTCATCTGACCGTCGGATCACGCTTAAGGGGAGTCTCAACCATCCATTCAGAAAAAAGGGAGATCTGAGCCATCCGTTGTAGATCTGATTGATCCAAGCTAAGGAGAAGTAGATCAGGACAATTGATCAAGATCTGGAAGGTTTGGTTCAGATCTGAGGAGATCCGACTGTCGGATGCAGCAAGGATGATCATAGTCGTTCATTTCTAACAGTTATAACCGAACTCCTCCTCAGATCTGAGCTCTGTCGTGAATTCTATTTTCCCAGTTCTTCGAGTTCATCGTTTCTTCTTCGTTCCTTCACGCGGTCGCATCAGATATGATCTTTGTTCAAGTTTCCAAATCATCAAGGGAGTTTTCCGGCGAAGTTGCAAGCAATTGCGTAGCTGCCGAGCTCCGGTGAGGGTTTCGCCGAGAGTTTGCTTCATCCGACCAGCTCCTGCTCGATCGCCAATCTTCATCAATCGGAGCGCAATCAGAGGGGTTCTCTGAAGAGCTCTGAGGGTCGCTGAGCCACCATCGCAATCCAATTCATCAAATCTGAGGAGATCGGAGGAAGAAGTCAGCCGAACACCAATCTGACGCTTAATCGATCGCTGGAAGAAAATCTCTACTGATTTGTCGAGCTAGGGGGTTCTTAGCTGATTCTTGTGTGACGGCAAGAAAGATCATAGAGTAAGGGAAGGATCTGATGCTTAGTTTGTGTAATCTCTATTTTTGAATTCATTTCAGTAGTATCTATTGTTTCTCTATGTATCAGTTCGCTTTCAGCAACTGATCGATCTGTCCGACCGATCCAGACAGCATCTGATCGGTCAGAGTGACCGATCAGACTTGTTTCTGATCGGTCTGTCCACCGATCAAGCAATACTCTACTGCAATTAAACCCTGTTTTCTGTACTCAGCTCGTTTCAATGTCTCATTTCTGAAATTAGTTACAGATCTATTGCTTATTGACTTTGATATTAGTTTTTGTCCTTCAATTACATAATTTCGTATTAAATTCCTCAATTTCCTAGTAGGTTAAGTTTAGTGTTGCAATTTCCTAGTTTCATTTTGCTTTAGTTAAGCCTATTTCATTTCAACTTGAATTTTCATTCCTTATTGTAAAACAAACCCCCATTTTAATCTGAAAACCCAAAAACCTAAACAACAACTTCAAGCTTGAACTAAACACACTTGACTAGTCCTTGGAAAATACGACTTGAGACCCCTATACTATTCTTTAATTTTGTAAGCTAGGGTTTTCAATTTACAAATATCTAAATTTGAGGCTCATCGTGACACTTGCTATTGGGCTAAACCATCACTTATCCTGACGGTCGATAAAAATTTTTATAGAAGCGAATCAATCGTTCCAGATTCACTTATTATCTGATTCCTCATTATCTGATAAAATAATTAAGTTTTTTTATTTGATTCAGTTTGTTTTGGTATAAGAAAGAAAAACATTGTTTTTGTTTAATTTAAGGCTGAAAAATGGGAGAGGTATAATCGAAAACAAATGTTCCCTTCGTGAATTCTAAAATGGTCTATGATGCATCTTGTGAGAATTACGTCACTTTAAATGCGACTTGATGAATTGTCGTTTCCTTTTCCAACGGCACTACATTGCCCATTAGGACATTCGAATGGGAGGTTTTTAAAAAAGGTTTGTGACATAAAAAAAAAAACTTAAGAAAAAAATTTTAATCATCCAAAGTTTAAGATTTATAGTTTAAAAGTGATTGTGAAATTTCAAATCTATTTTTTTCATTTTAAAATTAATAATATGGGTGGGACTCATAATTAATGATGTAAAAAAAAATATTGATAGCATAGTGTATAAAAAAAATTATAGAGAAATTTCTTTATTACGGAAAGTGATAAATTTTATATTTTTATGTGTTATTAAGATAGCATATTGAAAACTATATTAAAATAAAACTCATATAAAATTTTAACTAGCGGAGTACCGTGTAATACAACTGTAATAAAGCAAAGACAATACTTTGATTTCATAAGGAATTACAATGAATTAACCCACAGCACTTTTTAATTAATATTAGATATCCAATTCATCAAATTAATTAAGTCTAAGATAATTAATTTAATTTTATAAAAAAAAATTATTGACTATTAAAATAAATAAAAATTACACATAAAATTCATCTAAATAATAAATATTCTTAAATTTATTTTTTTTATTAAAAAATATTTGATAATATATCATAATTATATTTTAAATTTTTTAATTATTTATTGAAAGTTAATCATTGCATTGGACAGCGGCACTTTTTAATTCTCATGCAAGTTCAGCTCCTTTGAGCTTTCAGTTCATTAAAAAAAAAAAATCCGATAGCAGATAAATTTAAGATGATCGATTTAATCTCAAAAAAAAATTTATCAATTATCAAAATAAATCAAGAAACGTTCATGATAAATGATCTAGAAGCTCGACATCCTAGGATTCACATTTTATTTGAAAAAAAATTTTATAAAATACGTCGTAATTAGAGATCAAATTATAAATGATCTTGTCGCGAAGTGAGGTAGGCGTCCCAAGAGCGAGATGGTCCTCCGGGGTACGGGGCTCAGGACGTGACAGGAAGATCATAGCGTCAGCGAGATGCTTACGATAAATGCCGGGACGATGCTTTACCTGTGTCGACCCCGTATTCCTTCTGCCAGTGTTGTGTCAGGGAGTGGTTGTTCTGGTGAGTCACGACGAATGCCGACTGGGGTCACAAGATGAGGAGGCCGACTGAGGGCCTAGAGTATAGGTGCCGACTGAGGGCACAAGATGAGGAGGCCGATTGAGGGCCTAGAGTATAGGTACCGACTGAGGGCCTAAGATGAGGAGGCCGACTGAGGGCCTAGAGTGTAGGTGTCGACCAAGAGCCTAGAGTATAGGTGTCGACTGAGGGCACAAGATGAGGAGGCCGACTGAGGGCCTATAGTGTTTGTGCGATTCAGTGATACATCAAGCAAAGCCTCCTCTAGTTCGGGCTTACCCAGGAGCGGGGCTCAGGACGTGACAAGAAGATCATAGCGTCAGCGAGATGCTTACGATAAATGCCGGGATGATGCTTTACCTGTGTCGACCCCGTATTCCTTCTGCCAGTGTTGTGTCAGGGAGTGGTTGTTCTGGTGAGTCACGACGAATGCCGACTGGGGTCACAAGATGAGGAGGCCGACTGAGGGCCTAGAGTATAGGTGTCGACTGAGGGCACAAGATGAGGAGGCCGATTGAGGGCCTAGAGTATAGGTGCCGACTGAGGGCCTAAGATGAGGAGGCCGACTGAGGGCCTAGAGTGTAGGTGTCGACCAAGAGCCTAGAGTATAGGTGTCGACTGAAGGCACAAGATGAGGAGGCCGACTGAGGGCCTATAGTGTTTGTGCGATTCAGTGATACATCAAGCAAAGCCTCCTCTAGTTCGGGCTTACCCTAGGAGCGTGGGTTGCCACGCGTCGGTTGGGAGCCGAACTGTCGAGAGGGGTGTGGGGGCAGGCCCACGATAGTCTGGATGCTCGGTCAGGCCGATTCTGAGGAACGTGGGTCGCCAGGCGCCTGATCGGGGACACCGAGCCGAGTGATGTGTAAGCGTATAGTGGTGTATGCCTTGAAGATGCTCTGAGTTTTAGGTTCCCCCGACTCGGGAGAACTGGGATTCAGTGACGTTGTGAATTGAGCCTCCTGGGACTTGGGCCTCCCAATCCAGACCTTGTTGGACCCAGGGGGTCTTTTGGAGACTTCCGATCCCCTTAATCAAGACGATTACCTTTTACCCGGGCCTATGCTTCCCGTTCTCGAGGGAACTTGGACGAGCCACCAATACAAGCCTCATATCTCATGGGCTCCCGGAGCCCATAAATCTATCTTTTGCTGACGAGGTGCCAGGCTGCCGGGCCAAGTCACACGTAAGCTAGTCCGGGATCATAAGCGTCCCCCTCGAGTCTAGTCGAAGGAGGCGATGAATCTGACTGACTGGACTGTCCTTTTTACCTAAGCCTGGCGCACCCAAGTGACTGGCTCACGAGGCTGACTTCCTTAGTCGACCCAGAGTTAGCGATTCACTCAGATAGCAGGCTGTCTCATCAAATGTCTCTTCACATTCCCGTCGCAGAATCGTTGCGTATCCCTTCATTAACTGCGGCCTTAATGCCCGGGGACACGTGTTCATCAGTCATTTGTTTTCCAAGTAAGGAGGAGTACACCGCTCCTCTTCGTGAATGTTCGACCCGCACGTGTGATCTGCCATTTCAGTAGCCATCCCGAGCTCGATCGAACGGTCTCGGCTCGTGTAACACCCAATAATTTTCATGAATAATTAGGAATTTTTCTGAATTTTTGGCAATTTTTCAGAATAAAAATGAAAAAAAAAAAATAAGGGTCGAGCGAGGGATTGATCTCACGACCACAAGGACAGGCAGGTCCTTAAGGGCGCCCAGCTGACCAAAAGGGCAAGGGTATCAAGCACAGAAAAGGGAGGAGTGAAATTATGTTATAGGTGAGTTAGGCTTTTTCATGAAGAGGTATTTAAACCCCGCTTAAGTCGCGTGAAACCGCAGACTAGGGTTGGTGGCTGCACGACAAGGAGAGGGCGAGGGGCTGCGAAACCAAAGGGAACTCAAGAGATCTCTTTCTCCTCCTTTTTCCTCTTGAGTAGAACATCTAGGGCTTCTTCCCTAGGGTCAAGGAGGGAGGAGATTTGCGCGAAGAAAACGAAGAGAAGGGCTACGTTGGGATTTAAACCATATTTAGTGAGTTTTCTTCAAGAAAGGGTAGGTAGATCACTCACCTGCAATAGGAGTAGTTTTCGTATGTAAGTTCTTATTGTAGAACCATGTTTATGATGCATGCTTTAAGATTATGGTTATCGTGTGTTTTAAGTTTTTAAAGATGCATGTTTGCTCATGATAGAAATTTAATTGGTTTAGATTTGGTGTATGTAAGCTAAGCATGATAAGATTTAATTTTTGAAAAGTCCCAAAAATGAGGTTGGGATTAAGGGCACGCAAGGTGCTCGATGAAAGTCTCAAGTAAGAAAGGTAAAGGTGTTAAGTGCAAAATTTATTCAAAAGTAAGATAATTTGATACGTATAAGTATTATAGTAAGAAAGTATTTTATTTTCGGAAAGTGACATGTACCGGGCAAATGGAAGGCCCACAGAAAGTTAGAAAGAAGCTCTAATAAGGTGCGGTGGCTAGCTACCCCGCAACCTTTTAGAGAAGCGCGCAATTGGTACATTGATACCATGGTACAATGTCAAGGCCTAAAGAAAGTTGATTACTATTTTCAAGTAAATAAGTATTCGCAAGTGTTTTCAGTTTTAAGTATGTGTCTTTAATTCATATGTTAGCCTTGATACATTGCAAGCATGTTAAAGAGTAAGAGTAAGGAAGTTAGTGTTTGAATGTATGAGTGCGTTAAGGTTGCAAATGATGTAATGCAAGTAATGTTTTCAACATGATTGAGCATGATAAGTAGATGTAAGTTTTCCCATGTGCATGTATTTTGGAAGTAAGCATTCTTTGAAATGAGCATGTTTATTATCGATAGCATGGATTTGTGAGTTAGGATTTACTTACTAAGCATTGTGCTAATTAGTTGCATTTCCTTCTATTACAAATAAAGGCAAAGAAAAAGCATAAGTTATGGAGGTGACCAGGACTTGCATTGATGCTCAGTGGTGGTGGAACCGTGGAAGAGATCCGTTGGGTTAAGGCTTAGAGGTAATTTCTGAAGTTTAGAAACTTGTGGTTTGGTGTTTTGGATTGGTAGAACGTAATGATTTTGTGTAAACTTTGCATAGAGACAAAGTTGAGTACAAAACTCTAGTATAGCTTTAATATTTAATATTTTGTTTGGTAAAATGTGAACATTGTGTTTAACCTCCGCATAGAGTCAAAAGTTGATACAATCTTTAGCATGATTTCATATGGTTTGGTAGTCTTGTTAAATTCCGCAAAGATTCTAATTTCAAGTCATTAGATTTGTTTTGAGTGGCTAGGATGTTTATAAAACTAGCATAGAGTATAGAAATGGAGTTATGTCTTTGTATGTCTTGAAAGTATATGAATTGTGGATCTTTGGAAATGGTTTTCAGTTCTTGAAGTCAAGTAGTGGTAACCTAAGGCCAAGGTCTAAGGTGAAGTCAAAGGTTAAGGTGAAGTGAGTAAAGGTAAAGGTAGTAAAGAGCGGCGATCCGGCTTAGGTACAGGGTAGAGAAGTCGGGTCGTCACAGAGTGGTATCAGAGCAGGTTTCCACCCTTCTGCCACACTGACATCAAGCATCAATCCTGCCGCCTGCCAAGTAAGAAGTTTATATGTTGTAGTTTTGTATGCTTTTCATTGTTGACTACTAGTATGTTAGTATTATTATATGCTAATATGTGCATGGAGATAATGAAGTAAGTTAGTAAGAGATAATGAGTTTTTATTTTCTTTACACTATAGAGTTAGAGAATGGCAAGAGGACGTCCCAGAATTGTCCGAAATGAGAAGCAAGCTCCTAGAGGGCAAGAGGCAACATAGTCTCTTTATGATATAGAGTAAGAGAATGTCAAGAGGACGTCCTAGAAAGGCCCAAAATGAGGAGCGAGCTCCTAAAGGGCAAGAGGCAACAAAGTCAGTACCACCACCAAATCTTTTAGAGGTGGTGGCTCGGTTACAAGGGTAAGTAGTAGAATAGCAGCAAGTTATTGCCACCATGATGACTAACCAGTAGGCCGCTCCCATTACCCCGCTGGTGGAGAATGTAGTGGCACCAGTTGTGACCGACAATCCATCGGTTACATCTATAGTCCCGGCAAGGGGGGTAAGGCAAGAAGCGTACCTCATTCAGTAGAAGAAACTGAAGCCAGGGAACTTCCCAGGCACAAGCAAACCATGGGATGCTTAAGCATGGTTCAAAACGTTGGAAAGAATAGTAGGGCTACTGGACTGGCATGAGGTAGAGAAGATAAAGTGTGCATCTTTCTGACTTACGGGAGATGCTAGGATGTGTTGGGAGAAAGTTAAGGCCAAGAGAAATATCAACTAGATGACATGGGCCGACTTCGAGACTGAGTTCTTCGAAGAATAGTTTCACATGCGAGTAACCAACAAGCATTACGACTAATTCACGGAGTTCAAACAAGGAGACTTATCCGTGGATGAAGCAGTGAAGAAGTTTAATCGGTTAGTTCGTCTGTGCCCAGAGCTAGTTAGCACAGAAAAAGAGATAGTCAGGCTAATGCTCAAGATGTTAAGGCCTGAGATAGCGTTAAATGGGGCTAGCGGTGTTAAGAGGTCGCAAACCTCCAAAGAACTGATAAGTAGTGCTTTGATCACCGAGCACTACTTAAACAGTATAAAGGCCACCAGAAATATTGAACGATGAAGTTCTTAACAACTTTACCGTCGGGGGAAGTAATGGCCTCTACTGAGAGGCTGAGGGCAGTACCAATCTGGATTTCCAACCGAGAGCTCTATAGTGATTTAGTAGTCCTTGAGATGAAGGATTACGATGTCATTTTAGGGATGGACTTCTTGAGCAAGTACAATGCTTCTATAGACTGCCGCAAGAGAAAAGTCAAGTTCACACCAGAAGCAGAACCTCCATTCGAGTTTATTGGAGACCCAAAGAGAAATACAAAAAGGTTCTTATCTACCTTACAAGCTCAGAGAATGTTAGAGAAGGGGTGTTCTGGTTTTCTAGCTCATATAATAGATGCAAGTCAAAGAGAAGGATTAAAGAAAGAGGAAGTGAGGGTAGTCTGTGACTATCCATAGGTGTTTCCTGAAGAGTTACCAGGACTCCCTCCCAATCGAGAAACTGAATTTGAAATTGAGTTGGTTCCAGGAACCAACCCAATTTCAAAGGTACCTTATCGCATGACACCAGCAAAACTGAAAGAGCTGCAAGAACAGTTACAAGAGCTACTCGACAAGGGTTTCATCCGCCCTAGTCATTCACCCTGGGGAGATCCTGTGTTGTTCGTCAAGAAGAAAGATGGATCCATGCGAATGTGCATAGATTATCGAGCCTTGAATAAGGTAACCATCAAGAACAGATATCCCTTGCTAAGGATAGATGATTTATTCGATCAGTTGAAGGGAGCCACGGTGTTCTCCAAAATAGATCTGTGATCAGGTTACCATCAACTCAAAGTGAAGAAGAGTGATGTGCCAAGGACTGCTTTCAGTACAAGATATGGGCACTACGAGTTTGTGGTCATGCCCTTTGGAGTGACAAACGCCCCTGCGACGTTTATGGATCTAATGAATAGAGTGTTCAAGGATTTTCTGGACAAGTTCGTCATTGTCTTTATTGATGATATCCTAGTGTATTCAAAGACTCAGGAAGAACATGCCGAACACCTGAAGATGGTATTGCAAACCTTACATCAGAAGGAGTTGTACGCCAAATTCTCAAAGTGTGAGTTTTGGCTTGACCAGGTGGCCTTCCTAGGCCACATCATTTCCAAGGAAGGTATTATGGTGGACCCAGCCAAGATTGAAGCAGTTAGTAACTGGAGTCGACCAAAGAATGCCAGTGAGATCAGAAGTTTTCTGGGTTTGACAGGGTACTACAGAAGGTTTGTAGAGGACTTTTCAAAGATAGCTTCTCCACTTACAACCCTTACCAGAAAGAATAAGAAGTATGAGTGGACTGAAGACTGTGAGCAGAGTTTTCTTGAGTTGAAGAAGAGACTGACAAGCGCTCCTATTCTTACAGTACCCGAAGGTGATAAGAGCTTTGATATATACAGTGATGCATCAAAGCTAGGACTTGGAGCCGTACTTATGCAAGAAGGCAAAGTCATAGCTTATGCTTCCAGGCAACTCAAGGATTATGAAAAGAATTACCCCGCTCATGATCTGGAGTTGGCAGCTGTAGTCTTCGCTCTTAAAATATGGAGACATTACCTGTATGGAGTGCAGTGCAAGATTTATACAGATCACCAGAGTCTGAAATATTTCTTCACTCAGAAAGACCTCAATATGAGACAGCGAAGGTGGCTTGAGTTAGTGAAGGATTATGACTGTGAGATCCTTTACCACCCTGGTAAGGCAAATAAAGTAGCAGATGCACTAACTAAAAAGACTTGTGCCACCTTGATGTCCTTGTCAGCATTATCACCACCATTACAGAAGGAAATAGTAGATTATGGAATTGAGATCATTTATGGGCAGTTAGCTCTATTGACACTAGAGTCAACTTTGCTTGAAGAAATACAGAAAGAGCAAGTTGAGGATTCTGATATCCAAAGGATCAAGCAAGAGATGCAAGAAGGAGAGAGTAAAGAGTTTAGAGTATCTGACAGTGGGATACTCTACTATGGTGACTGTTTATGTGTCCCCAATCATGAAGAGCTGAGAAAGAAGATTCTTGAAGAGGCCCATGGAACTCCCTACTCAATGCATCCTGGTTCTACTAAGATATACCAGGATTTGAAAAGAAGATTTTGGTGGTCAGGGATGAAGAGAGACATAGATAAGTATGTCAGCACCTGCCTGACATGTCAGAGAGTTAAAGCAGAACACCAGAGACCAGGAGGTATCCTACAACCCATTCAGATTCCAGAGTGAAAATGGAAAGACATAGCCATGGATTTCATAGTTGGTCTACCAAAGACAACTAATGGCTATGACGCTATTTGGGTAATAGTAGACCGATTGACCAAGTTTGCCCACTTCTTGGCAATCAAAGTGTTTTATTCGATTGAAAGATTAGCCCAGCTATATGTACAAGAAGTGATCCGACTACACGGAGTTCCGAAGACCATTTTCTCTAATAGGGATGGTCGTTTCACTTCACACTTTTGGGAGTGTGTACAGATAGCACTAGGCACCAAACTGACAGAGAGAGTGAATCAAATTCTAGAAGATATGCTCAGAGCTTGTGCATTAGACTTCAAGGGCAATTGGTGCAAGTATTTGTGTTTAGCTGAGTTTGCCTACAACAACAGTTATCAGGCTACTATTGGTATGGCGCCCTACGAAGCTCTTTATGGCAGGAGGTGTAGATCTCCCCTCTGTTGGTATGAAGGTAGTGAGAAGAAAGAAATGGAGTCACAGACTGATCTCATAGATGATACCACAGAAGCTATAAGGAGTATCCACTAGAAAATAGAAACTGCTCAGAGTAGGCAGAAGAGTTATGCCGATGTACGCCGTAGACCGTTAGAATTTGAAGTTGGGGACACAGTTTTCCTCAAAGTAGCTCCTATGAAGGGTGTAATGAGATTTGGCAAGAAAGGCAAGCTAAGTCCTCGATACGTAGGACCCCACCCAGTGACGAAAAGAGTTGGCAAGGTAGCTTATGAGTTGGAGCTACCTTCAGAGATGTCAACAATACACAATGTGTTCCATGTCTCAATGTTGAAGAAGCACATCCCAGATGCCAACCAAGTGATTGAGCCACAGATGGTACAAGATCAGGAGGATCTCAGTTATGAAAGTCGACCTATTCAGATAATAGATCGAGCAGTTAAGAAGCTGAGGAACAAAGAGGTACCACTAGTGAAAGTCTTATGGCTGAATCAGAAGCATGAAGAGGCAACTTGGGAATCAGAAGATAGCATGAGGCAAAGGTATCTAGAGCTGTTTTAAGTTCGAGGATGAACTTTTTACAAGGTGAGGAGGATTGTAACACCCAATAATTTTCATGAATAATTAGGAATTTTTCTGAATTTTTGGTAATTTTTCAGAATAAAAATGAAAAAAAAATATTAAGGGTCGAGCGAGAGATTGATCTCGCGACCACAGGGACAGGCAGGTCCTTAAGGGCGCCCAGCTGACCAGAAGGGCAAGGGTATCAAGCACAGAAAAGGGAGGAGCGAAATTATGTTATAGGTGAGTTAGGCTTTTTCATGAAAAGGTATTTAAACCCCGCTTAAGTCGCGTGAAACCGCAGACTAGGGTTGGTGGCTGCGCGACAAGGAGAGGGCGAGGGGCTGCGAAACCAAAGGGAACTCAAGAGATCTCTTTCTCCTCCTTTTTCCTCTTGAGTAGAACATCTAGGGCTTCTTCCCTAGGGTCAAGGAGGGAGGAGATTTGCGCGAAGAAAAGGAAGAGAAGGGCTACGTTGGGATTTAAATCATATTTAGTGAGTTTTCTTCAAGAAAGGGTAAGTAGATCACTCACCTGCAATAGGAGTAGTTTTCGTATGTAAGTTCTTGTTGTAGAACCATGTTTATGATGCATGCTTTAAGATTATGGTTATCATGTGTTTTAAGTTTTTAAAGATGCATGTTTGCTCATGATAGAAATTTAATTGGTTTAGATTTGGTATATGTAAGCTAAGCATGATAAGATTTAATTTTTGAAAAGTCCCAAAAATGAGGTTGGGATTAAGGGCACGCAAGGTGCTCGATGAAAGTCTCAAGTAAGAAAGGTAAAGGTGTTAAGTGCAAAATTTATTCAAAAGTAAGATAGTTTGATACGTATAAGTATTATAGTAAGAAAGTATTTTATTTTCGGAAAGTGACATGTACCGGGTAAATGGAAGGCCCACAGAAAGTTAGAAAGAAGCTCTAATAAGGTGCGGTGGCTAGCTACCCCACAACCAATTGGTACATTGATACCATGGTACAATGTCAAGGCCTAAAGAAAGTTGATTACTATTTTCAAGTAAATAAGTATTCGCAAGTGTTTTCAGTTTTAAGTATGTGCCTTTAATTCATATGTTAGCCTTGATACATTGCAAGCATGTTAAAGAGTAAGAGTAAGGAAGTTAGTGTTTGAATGTATGAGTACGTTAAGGTTGCAAATGATGTAATGCAAGTAATGTTTTCAACATGATTGAGCATGATAAGTAGATGTAAGTTTTCCCATGTGCATGTATTTTGGAAGTAAGCATTCTTTGAAATGAGCATGTTTATTATCGATAGCATGGATTTGTGAGTTAGGATTTACTTACTAAGCATTGTGCTTATTAGTTGCATTTACTTCTATTGCAGATAAAGGCAAAGAAAAAGCATAAGTTATGGAGGTGAACAAGACTTGCATTGATGCTCAGTGGCGGTGGAACCGTGGAAGAGATCTGTTGGGTTAAGGCTTAGAGGCAATTTCTGAAGTTTAGAAACTTGTGGTTTGGTGTTTTGGATTGGTAGAACGTAATGATTTTGTGTAAACTTTGCATAGAGACAAGGTTGAGTACAAAACTCTAGTATAGCTTTAATATTTAATATTTTGTTTGGTGAAATGTGAACATTGTGTTTAACCTCCGCATAGAGTCAAAACTTGATACAATCTTTAGCATGATTTCATATGGTTTGGTAGTCTTGTTAAATTCCGCAAAGATTCTAATTTCAAGTCATTAGATTTGTTTTGAGTGGCTAGGATATTTATAAAACTAGCATAGAGTATAGAAATGGAGTTATGTCTTTGTATGTCTTAAAAGTATATGAATTGTGGATCTTTGGAAATGGTTTTCAGTTCTTGAAGTCAAGTAGTGGTAACCTAAGGCCAAGGTCTAAGGTGAAGTGAGTAAAGGTAAAGGTAGTAAAGAGCGGCGATCCGGCTTAGGTACAGGGTAGAGAAGTCGAGTCGTCACAGCTCGAGCCCGCCTCTTTCCCCCTTGCCCTGGTACTCCGTCATGATGACTGACCTCACCGCCCATGACCTGGATCAGCTCCAGGAAGATTTCTTGATTCCCTACGACCACCGACTCCATCTGCCCAAATCGACCGACCACCTTGACTCCGCCCCCCTCCGGTTATATCGCCTTGTCCCGAGACCACCTACAAGCAGGTCTCCGCTTCCCCATTCATCCCTTCATCTCTTCTGTCTGCGCATACTTCCGTATTCCTTTGCCCCAACTAGCCCTGAACGCCATCCGTCTGCTTGGTCATCATTTCTCCTTGTACAAAATTCCCCTTCAGCCTGAATACTTTCACTACTTCTTCTACCCCAAATAGCAAGGGTCGGGTGATTTCTTCTTTCAGGCCCGAGCCAAAACTTCTTTTCTGCAGAAGCTTCCCTCCTCTAACAAAGGATGGAAAGAGTGTTACTTCTTTGTTAAGCCTACTTTGACTCCGACCTGGCCCACGGCCTGGGTCGAAGAACTTCCTTCCTCTCTCCCCTTCCCAAATACTACCGCACCTCCGTAGCTTACAAGTCGGCGATATCCAAGCTGGACAGTAGGCACTTCCACGGAATGCGTCTACTGAGGGAGGAGCTTCTTTCTGCCTTCGGCCTCAGCCCCATGCTGACTCCATCGTTGTCTTCAGTCGGTAAGAACTACGTTGTTTCCTTCGAACATTTTTTAGTTCTGACCGGGTTCGTGCTACCCTCGCAGTTTCTTCGATGTTGGGCGCAACCCTCAAAAAAGGCATCAGATTGGACGATGCCGAGCTACGAGCTCGGATCGCTGCCGAGCTAGCAGCAAGGGAAGGCACCCCGACCGAGGCTACCTCAGCGGAGCTGACTCCAATCGTCCAGGAACAAACGCCTATCGCCTTCGAGACGGCTCCCCTAGTAGCAACCAAACAACCTACCTCCTCCAAACGCCGACGAACCTCTTCCCCAACAGGGGACTCAACTCAGCCTTCCTCTAGCAAATGCTTGGAGAAGAAGAAGAAGAAGCAGAAGAAGAAGAAGGCGGTTTCCGACTTGGGAGCTCCTCGTACCTCCACCGCCATTATACCTGCTGCTGATCCTTCCCTCTCCTCCGGCGTGCCTGACTTGCCACTGCCCGAGAGGTCGGGAACCCCACCTACTGAGGGCCGAGGCGACAGTCCGACGATGCACGTTCTGGTGCCCACTCGGTCAGACTGCCGTCTGATGATGCCGCAGGGCGAACTACCCGACAGGCATCAAGATCTCCGCCTGTATGAGTCGGTGGCCGACCGTTATGTGCAGGGACTCGAGGGGTCTTACTTTCGGGGGTCTCGCAGTAAGGCCGATGCCTTTCTCCTCAAGGTCACTCAGGTATGCATAGGATCAGTTTCTTCCCTCATCGAGTATTTCGTTTCACAACCTCATGATTTGTGTCTGTTTTGTAGTTTTGAGGGTCGTGTCATAGCCTTTCTATGGCACTCTTGGCCCATGTCTCGGCACGGGAAGAAGCCAAGAAGAAGGTGGAACGCCTGGAGACTCAGCTGAAGCACGCTCATCTTGTCTCCAGCAAGTCCACTTTGAACAACCTGTGGGTCGAGGTCGTGGCTCTTCAAGGCCGGCTGGCTCGTTCTGAAGAGCAGCTGGAGGCCGCCCGCAGCCAGGCCGAGTCAGCGAACCTGGCTGTAGCTTAGACGAATATCCGGATCTCCGCCTTGAAGTACAACGAGCGAAAGGCCTGGGCTCTTCAGTCAAAGACTCAGGACAAGCTGACCAAGGTGGAGGCTCATCTCCATGAGGCGTCCGAAACCACTAATTCCCTCAAAGCCCAACTTGAGGCCAAGGATGCAGAGGCGTTGGCTCAGACGAAGAGAGCAGATGACCTGGCTACTGAGCTTTCCTCCAAGGATCAATTCCCAGGAGCTTACCAATCAGATCTCTGAGCAGGTTCGAGCCATGCTGAGGCATCAGGTGATCAGCATGTTCAGGCAACTTAAGCAAGATGGGCACATATCCCCCGATCTGCTTCCCACAGCCTTCCAGTTCAATGATATGTCTGAGGACCTGCCCGACATAGTCAACCAACCTTTTAAATGAGGGTCGGGCCTTTTGTCCTGTTTTTCTCTCTTCATGTAGAGGCGATTTGCCTCAAATTTTGTACTGCTTCCGCCTCTTAAATGCAACTTTTCTCTCTGTTTGAGTTCTTCCGGATATGACTGCTCTTACTTTCAAATATTTCTGGTGCGAGTACTATTGAGAGCACTCCGATTGAGAGGACGATCAGCTAACCCAGCTCGATACACGATTGAGTTATCCACTTGCGCACAAGGATGGCTCATGTCGGAGTTGGGCTCGGCTGACGCGTCGGTGGCTCAGGCGCAACGTCGAATTACCCAGTTGGAGCACACAGAGCGTGTAGCCCAGGACCTCGAGGGGCAGGCCAATGCAGAACTGGCTAAGGTCAAGGCGCAGCTTCTGGAGGCGTGCCACACAATCTCCGCGCTGCATGCAGATCTGAAGGCCAAGGAGGAAGAGTGGCATGCTGGCTCGGAAGTGCTTCAGAAACTTAGAAAGGAGCACGACATCCAGGCGTCGGAGCTGAAGGCGGCCCAGTGGGAGCTGAAGCACGTCCGAGCTTATGCCGAGTCTCTGCGATATGCCAAGTTTCAACGATAGGCCCGTAGGTCGGCCCACGAGCCCTAAGCAATCGTTGTGGGAGATGTTCCCTTTGTTTCGTTTTCTTTTGGTAGAGGCCGAGCCTCGTTTTTGTAATAGCACTACTTATGAATATCAGTATTTCCCTTTGCCTTTCTGCACGCGTATGCTTGATGTTTATGTGTTGAGGGTCCGGGCGTAAGTGACCCGAGTGATGGGATGCATGCCCGACCCATTATGGCGGGCGATTACTTGAAATACCCGCGCGCGGGGCTTTTTATCTGTTAGCCACTCGGGAAGGGGCGCGATTGAGCGATTCGGCCTTTGCGAGCGACAAAGTTAAACACTTGAGCACAATGGCTTCCAAGTGCTAGCCACTCGGGAAGGAGCGTGATTAAGCGATTCGGCACTTATGAGCGGCGGAGTTAAACACTTGAGCGCCATGGCTTCCAAGTGTTAGCCGCTCGAGCAAGATCGACGGAGCAGATGGAGACCAGATCTGAGTCGATTGAATGAAGATGCCGACCAGGGCAGTTTGGAGCATCATGGTTGAGTGACTTTGATTTTGGGGAGCATGGGTAGCCTACGTACCCGGCTTAGAAGTTACAAGAAGGAAGCCATGAAGACTTACCGGCCCGTATACCTCATAAAGACAATGAACTGTGCACTCGATCGGGTAGTACTCAGGCAGCATGGACTACCACGCATCCGACTGAGAGCCGAGCCGAGGAGACTAATGGGAGCGGATCCCGATTTATGGCTCACGAGAATGAGAGTCTGGACACTTGCTCAGGCCGATTCTCAGGAGCGTGGGCCGCCACGCGTCTGATCGGAGACACTGAGTAGAGTGGGGCACGAAAGTTGGTCCGCTTATAAATCGCTGGCGAGGCGAGAGTCTGGACTCTCGGTCAGGCAAGACTCAGGGAGCGTGGGTCGCCACGCGTCCGATTGAGAACCGATCCGTGGGGTGGATGGGAGCGGATCTCGATTTATAACTCGTGAGAACGAGAATCTGGACACTTGCTCAGGCTGATTCTCAAGAGCGTGGGCCGCCACGCGTCTGATCGGAAACACTGAGCAGAATGGGGCACGAAAGCTGGTCCGCTTGTAACTCGCTGGCGAGGCGAGAGTCTAGACTCTCGGTCGGGCAAGACTTAGGGAGCGTGGGTCGCCATGTGTCCGACTGAGAACCTATTCGAGGGGTAGATCGGAGTGGATCCCGGTTTATAACTCGTGAGAACGAGAGTCTGGACACTTGCTCAAGCCGATTCTCAGGAGCGTGGGCCGTCACACATCCGATCGGAGACACTGAGCAGAGTGGGGCACGGAAGCTGGTCTGCTTGTAAATCGTTGGCAAGGCAAGAGTCTGGACTCTCGGTCGGGCAAGACTCAGGGAGTGTGGGTCGCCACGCGTCTGACTGAGAACTAATCCGAGGGGTGGATGGGAGCGGATCCCGATTTATAACTCGTGAGAACGAGAGTCTGGACACTTGCTCAGGCCGATTCTCAGGAGCGTGGGCCGCCACACGTCCGATCGGAGACACTGAGCAGAGTGGGGCACGGAAGCTGGTCCGCTTATAACTCGCTGGAGAGGCGAGAGTCTGGACTCTCGGTCGGGCAAGACTCAGGGAGCGTGGGTTGCCACGTGTCCGACTGAGAACCGATCCAAGGGGTGTTGGGAGTGGATCTCGATTTATAACTCGTGTGGAGACGAGAGTCTGGACACTTGCTCAAGCCGATTCTTCGAAGCGTGGGCCGCCACGCGTCTGATCGGAGACACTGAGCAGAGTGGGGCACGAAAGCTGATCTGCTTATAACTCGCTGGCGAGGCGAGAGTCTGGACTCTCGGTCGGGCAAGACTCAGGGAGCGTGGGTCGCCACGCGTCCGACTGAGAACCGATACAAGGGGTGTTGTGAGCGGATCCCGATTTATAACTCATGCGAAGACGAGAGTCTGGACACTTGCTCAGGCCGATTCTCAGGAGCGTAGGCCGCCACGCGTCCAATCGGAGACACTGAGCAGAGTGGGGCACGGAAGCTGGTCCGCTTATAACTCACTGGCGAGACGAGAGTCTGGACTCTCGGTCGGGCAAGACTCAGGGAGTGTGGGTCGCCACGCGTCCGACTTAGAACCGATCCGAGGGGTGTTGGGAGCGGATCCCGATTTATAACTCGTGCGGAGACGAGAGTCTGGACACTTGCTCAGGCCGATTCTCAGGAGCGTGGGCCGCCTCGCGTCCGATCGGAGACACTGGGCAGAGTGGGGCACGGAAGCTGGTACGCTTATAACTCGCTGGCGAGGCGAGAGTCTGGAGCACATGCGAGTGGGGTGAGGACCACGTTTTTCCACTGTCATTGCCTGTGAGTAGTACATTTGTATTACAAATTTTCACTCGGCCTCTCGATAGGGTTGAAGGTGGATCGCACTCCATGGTCGATCCAACTTCTTCCCCTGCTCATTTTCTATATAGTACGTGTTGGATCGAGAAATGCGAGAGAGGGGGGTGAATGTCGCAAATCGTTCGGATTTAAAAAGAGTAAGTGCGCAGCGGAATAAAACAGAGCAAAACAACGCTAACACGGTCGTTTTACTTGGTTCGGAGCCTGGGTCGACTCCTACTCCAAGGCCCACGGTCGTTGACCGTTTTCTGCGGGCAATTCTATAAGTTCGTAAAAGTTTACAAGAAAGATAATAACAAGAACAGTTTAGTAAACTTTAAATACAGCTCTTCGTTACCGACGTCCGGTGTAGATCGAAGTTTCGGAGCAGCGGGACGTCGTCAGCTCGAGTTGGAAGATTTCTGGAGCGTGTCGCGGAAGCAGAAGAGCGTAGAAGTGTCGCAGTGATTGATGTTCTGAAGAAGGAGGTCGAGGGCCCTTTATATAGGGCCTGGGGGCGCCCTGGTCGACGGGGGCGCCCCCCCCCCCACGTGGCAGCAGATCCACACAAAGCGCAGTCAACCACTTATCCCTTGAACCTCGGGATAAGGTCTTGACTGGGGCGCCCTGTACGCTGAGGGCGCCCTGGTTAACTCGGCCAACTCTTATCCGCAGCGCTGAGTCTTCTTTGGTAAATCTGGCTGGGGGCGCCCGGGACAGCGGGGGCGCCCTGGGCGTGTAGCGCAGACGCGGCAGAGTTGTTTTGCAATGGGGGCGCCCGGGACAGCGGGGGCGCCCTGGGTATGTACTGTCGAAGTCTTTCTTGTCTTGTTGTGTTTTGTGTTCACCATGGGGGCGCCCGGGACACTCCGGGCGCCCTGGTCAGCTGTTGCCTCACTCCTTTGAGGCACTCTGAGCTGCAGACACTCGTTTCTTCGGTCCTGCATCCAGGGTTAGTCCAAAACACAATAAAACAATAAGATAATAGGTTATACAGCCTCAGCTGTCTTGGTTCTGACTTTGGTCTCCAAAATGGAGCCCTAGGTCGAACCGACGCCTAATGTTCCCTCAAGGGGAACGCGTCCTCACCTACTCCTCTCGGGAGAATTTACCTGGTGCCAACCGGCTCCTCCAGTTGGACTTTTGCCCGGCAGTCCTTCGCCAGGTCTTAAGTTGCCAAGCTGCCCTTCGCTTGGTGCCTAGCAGCCCTTCGCTAGGTCTTTTCTTTTGGCAGTCCTTCGCCAGTGCCTAGCATTCCTTCGCTAGGGCTTTGTCCATTCTGGCAGTCCTTCGCCAGTGCCTAGCATTCCTTCGCTAGGGCTTTGTCCATTCTGGCAGTCCTTCGCCAGTGCCTAGCATTCCTTCGCTAGGGCTTTGTCCATTCTGGCAGTCCTTCGCCAGTGCCTAGCATTCCTTCGCTAGGGCTTTTCCTGTACACTCAAGAAACTTGTTAGACACCAATTAACCCTTAACTTTTGAACCCTTTTGCCAATATCCAAACACAGGTTTGACTTGGGTGCAATCTGCACCAACAATCTCCCCCTTTTTGATATATGGCAACCTAGTTCAAAAGGTTAAGGAAAAAAATGCTGAAATTGAAATCCTAAGTTAGATTCCCTCCCCCTGGAAGTAATCTCCCCCTAGGTTTCAAAAGTAGGTGGTTTTAGTTTAAATACTTTTTATTATAGAAAGACTTTTTAAGTATTGGCTGAGTTTTTCAAAAAAATGTTCTAAGTTTGAAGAAGTTTTCAAATTTTGTGTTTAGGAAAACTTTTTTTAAACTTAGACTTTTTAGTTTTTGAAAACTCTTGTTTATAAGCACAAAAAAATTCAGGCTTTAAAAAGTCATACTTAGAAAGATTCGAGACTTGGAAAACTTTTTCAGACTTAGAAAACTTTTCAGGATTAGAAAAAATTTCAGACATTAGAAAAAGCTTTTCAGAGAATATTTTAAGCAAAAATTAAAAGCAATTCAGAGCAAAAAGAATTTTAAGCAAATAAATTAAGCTTTCAGAGTTAGAAATTTTGGAAAAACATTTTTGTTCCCTGTTTCCTTTCCAACTCTCCCCCTTTGACATATATCAAAAAAAATGCACAAAAAGATATTTGCAATAATTAAATAAAGCATTTGCTATACTGAATCGAGCTAGGACCTAAGTCTGGTTAAATCTTTTAGGGACCTGTCTAACCCATTTAGCTACTTACTAACTGTTATAAACAGTAGCTTTTGCTAGGGTTAGTCAAGTTAAGTGTTTTTGTTCAAGTTAGATTTTCTAATCTTGATACTTAACTTGATTGCTGTTCAGTTTGTATTTAGTGCCCCAACTGCTGCAGATGCACTGACTTAATGCATCTTGAGTTAAGGCAAAGACCTAAGCATCTCAACCCTTTCTAGGTTATCAATCAAAGTACCCTAAGGTGCTTGTGAGATGCTGGCTTCTAGATCTATAGGTGCATGCAGTTCTAGGGTTAGAGCCTAGGCTAAGTCCATTTCGAAGAAAACCCTAGTTTTGAAGGGGGTAGTTTTTGAAATAAAACTAAGTAAAAAAATTTTAAAATCAAAGTAAAACATTTTTAACAAAGAAAACATTTTAAAATCAATTAAGACATTTTAAGATCAATTTAAGACATTTTAAAATCAATTTAAAACATTTTTAAAAAAAAAAATGATTCTATTCTACTAAGCACAACCCTAACTGCCTTCTTAGTGAGCTAAACTCAGATTCAGGTAGGGGTTTAGTGAATATGTCAGCTAGGTTGGACTTGGAGTCTACATGCTTAAGGACTATTTCACCCCTAGCTACGTGATCTCTTACAAAGTGATGTTTTACTTCTATGTGTTTGGTTCTAGAATGTTGTATTGGGTTTTTGGTTAAGTTAATTGAGCTAATATTGTCAATATTGACTTGGGTCTGATTGTAGTCTAGCTGAAAGTCCTTAAGAGTATGCATCATCCATAGGAGTTGAGCTACACACTCTCCTAAGGCTACATATTCAGCTTCAGTTGTGGATAGAGCAACACAGTGTTGCTTCCTACTGCACCAACTTACTAAGCTGTTTCCTAAAAGTTGACAGCTTCCACTTGTACTTTTTCTATCTAATTTACAACCAGCATAGTCAGAATCAGAGTATCCTGACAACTTAAAGGATGAAGTCCTAGGGTACCATATCCCTACATTTAGGGTGCCCTTAATGTATCTTAAAATTCGTTTTAGGGCTGCTAGGTGAGTCTCCTTAGCACAGGTTTGGTACCTAGCGCACATTCCTACTGAAAAAGTATATCAGGTCTGCTGGCTGTAAGGTATAGTAGACTTCCTATCATACTTCTATAAAGTTTTAGATCTACTGGTTTGCCATCAGGGTCATTATCTATTTCACATTTGTGGCCATTGGGGTACTTATACTTTTAGAGTTATCCATTTTAAATTTCTTAATTAGTTCTTTAGCATATTTAGATTGATGTACATAATTTCCATCCTTAGTTTGTTGATTTGTAACCCTAGGAAAAAGTTAAGTTCCCCAACTAAACTCATTTCGAACTCATTTTCCATTATTGTTTACCAAATTCTTTTAGAATTTAGAGTTAGTTGATCCAAATATTATATCATCTACGTAAATTTGGGCAATAAATATATCCTTTTCTAAAATTTTAACAAACAAGGTTGGGTCAATTTGACCTTGTTTGAATTCTTTAGAGATCAGGTAATTGGATAATCTTTCATACCACGCCCTGGGTGCTTGTTTTAGTCCATAAAGGGCTTTACTAAGTTTGTAGACATGATCGGGTTTTTCTATATCCTCAAATCCTGGGGGTTGTCCTACATAAACTTCTTCCTTAATAAGCCCATTTAAGAAGGCTGA